>OY757557.1:14904100-14924100 GCA_963584105.1 Alviniconcha strummeri | reverse complement strand
TCCCTGACCGGCACTCCACCCTACGGCACTGGCTCCTGCAGGTACACTGCCGCTCTGCCCACCGCCAGTGGCTCCTACCCCTATGTGGTCATTGTCCACCCGGGGGCTACACCCGTCACCGTCACCGGCACCGTCACTGTGGGTCAGTGCAACAGGCTTCCGTAGTCAACCCTTTCTGCTTCAGTAGTCAACCCTTTCTGCTGCAGTAGTCAACCCTTTCTGCTTGCCGGTTGCTTTGTTTGACAGTCTAACGATCTAATCATGACGGTCAAACAGCTGTTCAGACTTTGAGCCACTGTCCCCAGCCATCAGCATCTAAAATATGCAGCCTGTGTTGTTGGACTAGATGGTATATCCATGCTCTGTGTGCGTGTGTGTGTGCGCGCGCGCACGTGTGTGTGTGTGTGTGTGTGTGTGTGTGTGTGTGTGTGTGTGTGTGTGTGTGTGTGTGTGTGTGTGTGTGTGTGTGTGTGTGTGTGTGTGCGTGTGTGTGCGTGTGTGTGTGTGGGTGTGTGGGTGTGTGGGTGTGTTTGTCTTTACACCCAGTCAACTATCACAGTTATATGAGGGCGACCTGATTAGGGGTGTTCCAGTTAAACACTCATAACTTTATAAGTACTTGTACACCATCCACCGTTTCATACATCAATTGACCTTTCTGACCTGGCTGTCGCAAAACGTGTTAGTACCTTGCCTGGATACACAGCCGCTTCCGTCTGTTGACGGTGCCGCAGAGAGTTGCAGGTAGCTTAATGATACAATCAAAGAACGGTGAACCAACGCCATACTATACAGTCTGTTGGTGTATTTAGCCACGAATTCAGTCTCTCGGGTGAGATGACAAAGTGATCTGGAATCCTGAAGAAAAATTTGAACTACAGCACACACTCAGATACTATTCTACCTTTTATCCGATATATGCATGCTTGTTTGATGCAAAACCGGTAATAAAAAGAGCCTCACCACTCGGCACAGCAGCAAAATGATGTCTGACGTACCTGCAGCAACGATGACGTCATCGCTACTGTTCTTGATACTTTCCCTTCGATGAAGTGTCGAATTAGAATAACAATCAGTTGCTGTTGCTATAAATTTAATGTAATGGAGTGGAGTGGTCAAAGGACAGGACACAGGCAGCGGAGTCAATAAAGTGGAGACCACAGCAGGCGTATGGCAGCAATCAGGTTTTACTTTCTCAGCCGCAGACAATTTTCAGCACACACAAAATCCTCACGCTCACACATAGATAAGAGAACGGCGCGGGCCACAGGGAACACACACTATCGCTACAGTAAAATCGCCCCTCTGGACCACAAAATGGCTGACAACTGTGTTTCCCTGGCCCGCACAAATACAGTTTCCTCTACAATAACTAAACCAATTAAAACATGAAAAACATCAAATAAAAGCTACAGTTACAATCTTTTAAACTGTGTAAACAAAATGTACACACATGACTTATTTTATTTACAACAAGAGTGGGAAGCGTGGCTTGCGCCTGTCTATAAACAGATTAATACAACTAAATCACAACTAACACAATGTACAAAATATTAATGTTACTAAAACTTATATCTGAATAAAGTGCACGCTCCCACGGTTAAAATAGTACATAACAATTACAACACAACGCTCTGTAAGAGAAGCAAGACAAACTGAAAGACTAATACTAAAACAATCGGTGCGAACTTTCGCCTGGGGCGCGTAATCTTAGTCGCAGCAGTGCTGATAGTAATATTAAGTAGTCTATGAATACAACTTAGCTTCTACAGTAAACAATACCTAACAAGTTAATTTCAACCCAAAATAAACACTAAACATGAAGTCAGCTAAGCAAAATACTATACGACAACGCATTGATCGACACAGAATTACTTTAATCGAATCAAAACAACGTTTCACTAATATTCACTAGTACTAAACAAAGCGCGCCATGCAGACGACGGCTATAAAAAAGAATGGACCTAGAAAGGCATCGGCTACTGATCGATCCTGTGTCTAAATAAACGTTAAATAAACATTCTAAGCTGCCAAATTATATTACACATGGCTTAGTGCATAAAAAGGACAAGGTAAATAGAGAGTAGGTAAACAAACAAGCGGTCAAAATGTTAAGGGAGAAAACAGATTTGAAAATGCCGCGCACTGGCGGCTATCGCCGGTCGGCTGTGTGAAGGCCATGTGGCGTTACGCCACACGCCGCGCTTCAAAACAAAAGTGCCGTCTGCTCCGGTTCCCGGGTTACTAATAGTACAGTAAATGAAATTGCGTTGATCCGTTAAGCAGGGCGGGATTAATGTAGAAACATATACAAAGAGCACTTGCTCACATAACTGTCAATAAAACTTACATCGGAATAAAGAGCACGCTGCCACGGTTAAAATGGTACATAACAATTACAATACAACGCCCTGTAAGAGAAGCAAGACACATTCAAAGACTAGTACTAAAACAATCGATGCGAACTTTCGCCTCGGGCGCGTAATCTTAGTCGCAGCAGCGCTGATAGTGATATTAAGTAGTCTATGAATACAACTTGGCTTAAACAATACTTAATAAGTTAATTTCAACCCCAAATAAACACTAAACATGAAGTCAGCAAAAAAAAAACAAATAAAACAAAAACAAAATACGACAACGCATTGATCGACACAGAATTACTTTAATCGAATCAAAACAACGTTTCACTACTATTCGCTAGTATTAAACAAAGCGCGCCATGCAGACGACGGCTATAAAAAGAATGGACCTAGAGAGGCATCGGCTACTGATTAAGCTCGATCCTGTGTCTAAATAAACGTTAGATAAACATTCTAAGATGCCAAAATATATTACTCATGGCTTGGTGCATAAAAAGGACTAGGTAAACAAAGAGTAGGTAAACAAACAAGCGGTCAAAATATTCAGGGAGAAAACAGATTTGAAAATGGCGCGCACTTCGGCTATCGCCGATCGGCTGTGTGAAGGCCATGTGGCGTTACGCCACAGGCCGCGCTTCAAAACAAAAGCGTCGTCTGCTCCGGTTCCCGGGTTACTATCAGTACAGTAATGAAATTGCATTGATCCGTTAAGCGGGGCGGGATTAATGTAGAAACGTATACAAAGAGCACTTGCTCACATTAAGAAATTATTATCGCTGGCCAAGTAAGGCTGTGGAACAAGCCACCTGTCACCGTAGGTTTGACGGTGATGCTGCTGACGGGTGGAAGAGCGATGCCGATGAGAACGCGTTGATAAACATGCCGTGCTTTGTTTAAAACTGATGATGAATATTGATCTTCCTGATGATGTTGGACCTTTCTACTTTTTCAAGCTCTTCATCAGCGGCTGTAACCATCAGTTTCTTAGTAGGTCAAACGAATCCATTTGCACAGAGAAAGATCGATCATCGCAACTTAAAGGTGTAAAGACGACATATCTCTAAACATTAATTCTGACCACACTGAGATGCGTATTTCTCGCGCTTGTGAAATTCATGCTGGTCTCATCGTCAAACCTACACTTGTACAGTATTGTTTTTACACTGAACATTTCTCTGTGGGTTTCAAATGTGAGCAACAATCCCACGCTGACCCAGATAGTGAGAACTAGTAAGTAGACTTACCTGTAATTACCGGTGCTCATTACCTGAGAATTTCATCTGGCCGAAGGCTTGGCGTTGTTGCACTGACTGTCATTTACCACCGGTGTCATCTCTTGTGCTCAGACTGTTTAGTATCTTGAACACTTTTTTTGGTTTCTGTTTAGTATCTTGACCTCCTTTTGTTGTTTTTTGTTCAGTATCTTGAACTTTTTGTTTTGTTCCGTATCTTGGACTTTTTTCTCTCTTTTTTTGCTGAGTATCTTGAACTCTTTTTCTTAGTATCATGAACTCTTATTTGTTTAATATCTTGAACTCTTTTTTGTTTAATATCTTGAACTCTTTTTTGTTTAGTGTCTTGAACTGTCTTAGACTCACTTTTTCGACATACGCAGACTGATGCTTGCATATGACCTGGATTAGCTGCAGCAACCATCCCTTTTTTGTTCGTTTTGCTTTTGTCCAAACTGTACTGGGATTTTCTTGCCCGTTAGTTCGGCGAGTACAGTGTTGAATGAGTTCAGACGGGCCGCGTTGTGAGCCATTCTAATCAGGGAGGAGTGATGGGGGAAGGGGACAGTAAGGATATGATTACAGACAGCCTCCATAAACCGCAGTGGGGGCAAACATCCGATCAGACAGCATCATTAAACCGGGCGAGCTTTGTTTCTGTTGTTTTCTCTCAGCACGACCCTCCGCCGACCCATCCATCAGCTGCAAGGGCACTCAAGGTCAATACGTCCCTGAAAACGCTGACCTTGACTGTTACTGTTCCGTCTCTGACCTCGGACAACCCGAAGGTCGTCTTCGTGTTTACCGGGACAGCGTGCTGACCGTGTCTGGTAGCTATGGAAACGGGAACGAGACGTTCACGATCCAGGGAGTGACCAGAAGGGACAACGGAGTTGTGTTCAAGTGCGTGTTGGACTGGGCCACTCCTGACGGCCAGGACAGAGACACGTCCTACACTGTTCACGCTGGGTGTGAGTGGACATCGTCGTTATCATTGTCACCATCATCATCACCATCCTCCTCCTCCTACATTCTCATTGTATTCTGGGGCGTGTTGGACTGGGCCACTCCTGACGGCCAGGACAGAGACACGTCCTACACTGCTCACGTGGCCTGTGAGTGGACACCATCGTTAACATCATTCTCTTCTGCATTATCTTCATGAACTTATACCGTCATTGTTTTCAAGTGCGTGTTGGACTGAGCCACTCCTGCCGGCCAGACGGAGATATATAATAACTGTCCACGTGGTGTGAGAGGACACCATCGTTATGATCGTAGTCATCCTCCAGCTCCTCCAGCCCCTCCTCCTTCTCCTCCTCCCCGTCATCATCATCATCATCATACATTGTCATGGTGTTCAAGTGCGTGTTGGACTGGGCCACTCCTGACGGCCATGATATACACGTTCTACTGTTAGTGTGACGTGCGAGTCGACATCGTCGTCAGTAACATCGTGCTTGTCTTCCTCATTCTCATCGTCGCATTCCTCCTCCTCGTACACTTCTTAATCACCAAAACTACCACCAAGATTACTGCCATCACCGTCGCCATCACCATCCTCACCATAACATCGTCATCATCACATTCATCATCATTGTCAGTGTAATCACTGTCAGCAGTGTTTGAATCCACGTTATATTTCTGTTATTGCATTATGATGCTGCAAGACTACGCACACGTGGTGAGAATGTTGCCCATACAGCTAGATTTAGATCAGTGGAGACAAAGTCTAATAAAAGATTTTCAGTCGCTCAACAAAACTACAAAAACAAAAGAGAGGAGACGAGAGAGACCGAGACAGAGAAAGACAGAGCCAGAGAGAAAGAGACAGATGGAGAGAGAGAAACATACAAAGAGACAAAGAGACACTAAGGGGAGGGGGGGGGGGAACAAACACGCATGAACAACAACAATGAAACAAACACATTGGCACCATTTTAACCATGTTTATGGAAAGACAGTTGTTATGAAAACGTGCCTCAATCAAACATCATTCTCACTAACGTTCGATCACTTGGTCATTATGGACTGAGTGCTGCTTATTTTAACATGTCCCATGTTTAAACTCTAGATGGCCCTGACACTGTCAGCATAAGCGACCCTGGAGCGCTCGACCTTCACCACATGTCCCCAAGCACTTTGACCTTGACCTGCAGTGCCTCCCAGTCCAACCCCGGCGTGACCTACAGCTGGAGCGGTGCTTGCGCCAGGTCTACGAGCAGCACGTGCAGCTTCACCCCCACCACCAGCAACAACAACGACGTCATCACCTGTACCGTCACCAACAGCGTTACCGGGACCGGTCCGTCCGCCGCCAGTCGTACACTGCGTATTCACTGTGAGTCTCTCTGTTCCTTATGCCTTGATTTAGTAGACTGTCAGTCGTACACTGCGTATTCACTGTGAGTCTCTTTATTCCTTATAACTTCACTTTAGTAGACTGTCAGTCGTACACTCCGTGTTCACTGTGAGTCTTTTTTGTTCCTTCTGCCTTGATTTAGCAGACTGTCACTCGTACACTGCGTACACACTGTGAATCTCTTTGTTCCTTCTGCCTTCACTTTAGTAGACAGTCGTACACTGTATGTACACTGTGTGTCTCTTTGTTCCGTATGCCTTCACTTTAGTACACAGTCGTCCACTCTGTATATTTTGTGAGTTGGTTGTCTCTTCATTCTTTATGCCTTCACTTCAGTAGACTGTCAATCGTACATTCGACACACACTGTGAGTTGGCGGTCTGTCTGTTCCTTAAGTCTTGCTTTTAGCAGACTGTGAGTTATACACTCCGTATGCACTGGGAGTAGGTTGTCTGCTGGTTTCATATGGCTTCACGTCAGTCAATCTTTCGTACACTGAGTATGCACTGTGAACTGGTGGACTGCTTTTTTTCTTAAGCCGTCAGTTGTGGTATACCTTCGGTCGGTCACAAGAATGGCAACATTTAATCTAGCATTTGAGAAAAGTAAGGTGCCAGGTCCACTGACATCAAACAAGGGCGGTCTGAAAGGAAGTGGCATAACAGCATTCACCTATTTCGAATGGCATTAATTATGCAGGTTCACGTAAATTGCTTACTTGTAGAGACACTGTTTTATAAGTAATCCATTGCCCAATATTTGAAACATTGATATAGTGGAACAACAGTCTCACTTGCGTATCAAAATACACGTTGTGCAGGGACAGGTTCCAAAGCTAACTAGAAACAAGAACTAAGAACGCTCGATCACATCAAACCTGTAGCAAGGGTCACAACAGCAGAGACCTCTCGCTGAAACTTTACGCGATCTTGATGATCTGTCCCTCTGTAATTTCTATGAGGACAGGGAGATACTCCGTGCAAATCCGGTTGGGGGGGTGGGTACAGACTAGGAAATGCGGCTGTATTTGCATATGACGTGTACAAAGGATTCCAGACAAACCAACAAACAGTGGCTGTGGCAGTCGCTCTCGAGGATGCTTACAACAGAGTCCAGTTAGACCTGCCGATGGACCTGCTCCTGCAAAATGGTGTCAGCCTAACACTGACCCGGTGAATTGCAGGAGCGCTCCTGGAAATACGTAACTACACAGTGGTTATGCAGCTTGGACACTGGAACTCTGCTCCTCACCAGTTCACAATGGAACTGCCACATAGTTCACCGCTCTCGCCGGTCCTCTTCAGTGTCTCATCAAAGGCCTGGCAGATCTGAACCAAAATGGACCCAGCAAGATTCTCCCACTGGCAAATGACGGACTCAAAACATCAAGGGACTCCCGGGAGGCAGCCGAAGCAGTGCAACAACAACTGGACAGTGTATCCCAGTGGTGTCACGACACCGGATTTCTCAGCAGTCCAGACAATTAAAACGCTAGACACAGACACAGTAGTGTATTTCCGACAACAGAGCAGCCAGCATACCAATGCCAGCAGAAACAGTTGATTGAGCAGTGGTCGAATGAACAAGTCATCTGAAATACCTTGGGATCCACTTTGACAGACTGCTGACCTACAGACAACATGTGGAAACAACAGCGCTGAAGTGCAAGAAAGGTCCGTCAGTCCCGAAGGCTATGGCTGCAAAGGGTACTGAACAACGCCACCTCTTCCTCCTGTATCAAAATGTGGTGCTCGGCGTCATTGACTACGGACTAGGCCTCACAACAATGGCACAGAGAAATACGGACTAGGCCTCACAACAATGGCACAGACAAATACGGACTTGGCCTCACAACAATGGCACAGACAAATCTGCTACAGCTGGACAGAGTGCAGAACGAGGCAATGCGAGTCATACTGGGGACCACCAAGGACACACCCACTGAGACCATGCGGTTCATGCTAGACCTCCCGCCAGTGCAAACCAGACAGTAAGTGGAGCAGGTCGAAGCATACTTCAGTGCTGTCGAAACTCACCACAACCCACTCCGTGAAGCCGTGAAAGACACAATGGGATGCAGACTGGTACGGGGCAAGTCTTGGAATGGTCCAGCTGAGGGCTCGATACTGCAAGTATGCCAGCAGAGAGACGGGGTGGAGCGTATAACGGCTTTTCAGAACGCATAGACACCATCTTGAACTGAACTGAAATAAACTGCTATGAAAAAGCCGTCACTTGTTTGTGCATGGACATCTAGCTAGCCTTATAGTTACCTTGTCTATGGAGTCTGCAGCATTCTCTGCTAAATTGCTGTTTACTGACATTCTCTGAGTCCGACACCTTCCGACCCTTTCTGAGTCCGACACCTTCCGACCCTTTCTGAGTCCGACACCTTCTGTGCATAACTGTATTGGGCATGACGATGAGGGAATACACAGGATCCCAACCTGACTGAGCCCATCTTCGTGATGATGAATGCATGCGTGTTGAAGACCTGAACTATGACCGACACCCAGTAAAAACAGCAAACATGCTTTCTTTAAAGTAGGGACAGCAAGGGGATATTGACAGAGGAAAAAAGGCGGGGGTGGGGGTGGGGGGAGGGGTACGAAACCCTTCCAGGAACTCCGCTTACAGAACTGTTATTTTTAAATGAATGGGGTGCTCAGGTCCACTGATTTCGCTTGGAAAAAGAAAAGAACAAGAACAAGAACAACAATAACAACAACAACAACAACAACAACAACACACACACACACACACACACACACACACACACACACACACACACACACACACACACACACGCGCGCGCGCGCGCGCGCGCGCGCACGCACACACACACGCACGCACGCACGCACGCACACACCCACACACAGACACTTGTGTGCCTAACGCGGGTTGCCGTGTGCTTCGTGTGGGCCCCTGCTCCTTAATTGTGACAGTTAGGTGACTGATGCAGGTTCAGTGTTGGGAACCCACAGGCCCCAGAATAGGTGTGTTTTTACAACAGCCTGGCTATTCCTGTCTGCGGCAAGTAGGGAACATGGATGACTACGGACTGTTGCAAATTGCACATAAAAGAAAAATAAATAATGATATACAATTCAGACACATGTTATGTACGTAACTACTTTTTTTTTCTTTTTTTTTCTACCAGCTGCGGTTTACGGATGGTTGGTGGCTGACGGGCCAGCGCTATGGTGTTCTAGTTTGTTTTGGTTTCGTTCTTTAATTTTATGTATTTTTTTCATCTGCTTAGTATAGTTAGTGTAATTTGTGTGGCATGTTGTGACATTCCTCATGTTCCATCCGTGTTTAGACTGACATTGTACATCTTGTCGGAAGTATAAGTTCTAGACACACACACACACACACACACACACACACACACACACACACACACACACACACAGATCAGTGTCGTACACATTTGAATTCATTGTGACTTTTATACGTGTGTGTGTGTGTGGGGGGGGGGGGGGGGGGGGTCTTTCCGTATGGTGCTCTGTGTGGGTTGTTTGGGTGGAACTATGCTCTACATGTGTATAGAATATCATATTTAGGTTAATATGTATCATGTGAGCGCTCAGGGCGATGAAGAGTACATGATAAATATACATTATTATTATTATAAGAATAGTTTTTCGGTTTCTGTTTCGTTGTGCAGTGACTTAATTATGATGTCGTTTGTTTGTCGTGAGGTGATCCTGTGTACTTGACGGCACATTAAAAATCCAGTCACTAATGAACTGACTTTAGTTACAACAACGACTGACAGTAACGCCAGCTGTTGACGAAGCCCCTTACTCTGAAGACCAAGTACAGATATACCCTGTTCCCTCTGTGGTCAGACCCCCCCCCCCCCACCTCCCCCCTGTGATCACGGGCTATGGCGGGGAACCGCTGTACCAGGGGGCCACCAGAGACATCACCTGTACCGTCACTGGGGGCAACCCTCCCGTGGCCGCCGTCACCTTCACCTGTGGGGGTCAAGGTCAGGAGGTCAGCGGTACCAGCAGGACCATCACGGTGACGGCTGATCGCAGTAACCATGGCAGCACGTGCACGTGCAGGGCGAGGTGGAAAACCTATAATCCTGGCTGGTACACACAAACTGCTGACGTCACACTCACCGTGTTCTGTGACTATGCTTGTGTTACTGTTTCTGTCTGGCTCCGCAGTACGGATTGTATGAAGGAACGAATGTGAGGGTGTATGATACGTCAACGGGTGTAAATCGACTGAGAAGAACACCTTGCATTTGCTGATGATGTTTATACAGTCTTCTATTGTCTGTACCACGGTTACATCATTTTCTAGTCCGACTTCCGCAGGAGGCTATGGCGTATCAGCTATAGCAGAGGAACGAGGAAAGGTGGACAGCAAGTGGATGTCTGAAGTGTACTAATGGCAAAAGATGAATAACGAGATGAACCGACTGGAGAGAGAGAGAGAGAGAGAGAGAGAGAGAGAGAGAGAGAGAGAGAGAGAGAGAGAGAGAGAGAGGGAACAAGAACAAGAACAAGAAAAGAAGAGAAAAACAAGAAACAAAAAAACTAATTAAAGGAAAAGAAGAAGAAGAAGAAACTCGTGTATAAACAGAAACATTTGAGATACGATTTCTAAATGATCATTGTCACTATTGGTACTTTCACGTGATGCGTCAGTGTTGTCTTTGTTGACAAGAGACACTGCGATACACTACAGTGCCACTACAAAACAGAACTGTCCAGCTGGACAGAAGACGACGTTGACTGAACTAAGACCTGTTGCTGATCACACAGACCCCCCTCAGCAGCCGAGCATCAGCCACAAGAACCAGGACTACCCCTTCATGGCGGGGCAGGCAGCCACCCTCTACTGCAGCTTCAACCCCGGAACTGACCGTGGTAACCCCCCAGCCACCTTGACCTGGAGAGATCACGCAGGGTCGTCGGGTCAGGGCGAGGTCAGCCTGGCCTTGACCCAGTTAAGCAGCAGCGACAACGGGAGGAGGGAGGTGTGTGAGGCCAGGAACAACTTCACTGACCACAACAACACACCGGTCACTCGGCAAACCGTCATTGACGTTTACTGTGAGTAGGGCTCAGTTTTGGGTTGTTCAGTAATGATGTCAGTGATGATTATGATGGTGATGACTCCTTTTTATTAGTCCATTATTTACAGGAAACGGAAGCAATAACAACTTATGGTTTATAAAAAAATAAAAAAATAAAAAATAAAAAATCACAGCTACAAATTGCCGTGCTCTTGTTTGGGTATCTTAGAGTAATGCGAAAACGACCACTTGTTTTACTAACGTAATATTCATGCAGGTTTATCCGTGTTATCATCACTAATTCTAAATCGCGATTCTCAACAGGAGGAGACAGAAAGAATGCGGGAGGTCAGTAATGTGTGTGTGTGTGTGTGTGTGTGTGTGTGTGTGTGTGTGTGTGTGTGTGTGTGTGTGTGTGTGTGTGTGTGTGTGTGTGTGTGTGTGTGTGTGTGTGACCTTCGCTTAGCCGGACTTTCGCGGCCCGGTATACTGTTCTGTTGTGTTCAGTTAACTGTGCACCTCGGGAATGCTTCATTTGCCGGGAACCCGACATCAATAAGTGTATATACCTTTTCGGTGTGTTCTTGTGTTCACCGTTATGAACTGTCCTCGTCCTCTCACTTAGCAGCAGCAGAACGTCCAGCGGCACATGGACCACAGGCAGCAGAACCGGACGGGCTTAAAGGGGGCTTAAAGGGGGCGTCGCTAGCAGTAGCAGCAGCAACAGCAGCAGCAACAGCAGCAGTAGTAGCGGCAGCGGCAGTAGTAGCAGCAGTAATAGCAGTAGTAGCATCATCAGCAGCAGTAGTAGTAACAGCAGCAGTATATGCAGCAGCAGCACGAAGAAAACTGCGGTGCCGCCAGTCGTAATTAAGCTACAACTAGCAACGACAGGTGCATCAGCACCGCCAGGAGAAAAAGAGGATGATTAACGGCAGTAGGAGCCTTACTGGATGCGTCATTCAACAACAGCAGCAGCACCGACAGAAACAGCAGTAGCAGCAAGGTTCCTGCCAATTGTCATACTCTACTGCAACGCATTGCTGTCTCTGTCGTCTTTAGCTGCATTGGTTTCACACACTGAAATACAAAGCGTCATTGTACTTACTTCACAGTTTGTCTTGAGGACTTTACTTTGTTGTGTGTTTATTTTGGATTTTGAAATCAAAGCGAAAATATACATCATCACGCGTGTGTGTGTGTGTGTGTGTGTGTGTGTGTGTGTGTGTGTGTGTGTGTGTGTGTGTGTGTGTGTGTGTGTGTGTGTGTGTGTGTGTGTGTGTGTGTGTGTGTGTGTGTGTGTGCGCGCGCGCGCGCGCGCGCGCGTGTACGTGTGTGCGTGTGTGTAGCCTGTTTCTGTTAATTCGAGTCATATGCCGATACGATGTTGCTATTCTGACAGCAGCGACAGGTAATACAGTGACATGTCCTGGTTTACGGACAACCCGACAGGTCCACTACGTCATCAGCCGTTGCCAGCAGCAAATAGGGAAATCATGGAAATGACTTCTACATGACCGTAGAGCACACAAGACGTTCCACACACACACACACACACACACACACACACACACACACACACACACACACACACACACACACACACACACACACACACACACCATACACACACACACACACACCATACACACACACACACACACACACACACACACACACACACACACACACACACACACACACACACACACACACATACACGCTTGTCGCTATACAAGCAAAACTGCTGAAAGGCAAGTGTTCGTATGTCTGCCGTGTGTGAAGTTGTCCAGTGAGTAGATACATAACGACGTGTGCAGTGATCACGATACCACAAAACCACCCTGTTAGCTGTGCACGTTGCGTCATAGCAGCCACACCACCCAGAGTGTGTATAACGTGCACATGACTGCTAATGGTTGTGTCGATAGCAGTCTTGATCTCTATGGTGTCGGGCAACAAAGAAGTAACTGTGGCCTCAAGATCATGTACCCAGTGACTGCATTCGGGCATCCAGAATTCAATATGTAATTTAACGGTCCGGTGAAATGACAACCTAGATTTCATTGTTGCTACAGCACAAGATGTTGTTCAGCACTATGGTGGGTTTTTTTTTCTTTCAGATCTCTCTGACGTCTCCATAGCGTCACTGCCGTCAGACAGGTGCGACAGGTCAACACCCAACACGTGTGTCGTGAGCGAAGGACAACGTGTCCTTGTCAACTGCTCTGCTGACAGCAATCCTGCCCTAGAGACCGTTGCCTGGCAACACAATGGTGGCAACGTCCTCAACCTTGTGGCCAACCGCAGCACCAGTGTCACGCAGACGTGTGACGTCACTACCGAGAAAAGGGGAGACGACCGCCTGCCGCTTCAGGGCAGTCAGGAGTTTACGGTCCTGGTCACATGTGAGTGTGTCTGTTACATGCATAGCATGCAGTACACGTTGCTGTTGTTATTGTTGGTGATGGTGTGGGGCTTAATGTCTTCGGATGTCGGGTTGGAATAGTCTGTTGTTGGTGGTGGTGATCGCTTTTATATACAGCGCTATCACACCGTGTATCCGCGTTCCGTACTTTTCAGCCAGAGCTTCCCGTTCCATCCACGCCGAGCCTGAGCAGGCCGGAGCGAAACGTCAGTCTAGGTAAATTGCACCGATTTATTTCAAACGTAGGTATAGCGCCTCTAACTGCTCATCATGGTTGGAACGGAGATGTTTTCCCGTGTCCTGTGATTATTGTTATTATTATTATTATTAATACTATTATTATTATTATCATTGACATTTGGTTTCTTGAACACCTTACAATCAACACTTTTATTTTTGACTTCGAATGTTTGCAGGCACTACTTTCTTCAAAAAGGATAGAAAATGCAGTATCCTGGTGCACTTTGGTTATCCTCATTAGGCTATTAAATAACTCATGAGTGATTCAATCATGTATTACTGTCTAAGAGTGTTACTGTTCAAGAAGAAAAATCTCCTCGAAGATGCTCTGGATCGGAACACGGGACAGTTCGGTTTCGGACATGGACCTGTTGATATAAGTCCATGGCTTCGGAACAACCATGTACTCAGGTTCGGAACAGAGAAAAACTGGACGAATGTATTCCTATCCTTCTGACGTTGAGTTCTAAATACTCTTATACAGTAATACTTAATCGAATCACTCATTATATATTTAATAGCTTAGTGATTGTAACCAAAGTGCACCAGTTATTGCATTTTTCGGTCGTTTTTGAAGAAAGTGCAGTTGTGCCTGCAAAAGTTCGAAGTCAAAAATGAAAGTGTTGACTGTGAGGTGTTCAAGAAACCAAATGACAATATAATTTTATTTGTATCACAGGACACGAGAAAGCATCCCCGTTCCAACCAATAATTATGATTAGTTAGAGGTGTAAGAGCTATATTTGACGTAAATCAGTGTGGGTTACCTGAACTGACGTGTCGAATTCGCTCCAACCTGCTCTGGCTATGCCTGGCTGGAACGGGACGGGAAGCTCAGGCTGAAAAGTTCGGAACTCAGATACACGAGCAGACTCACTGCGCTCTCGTCGCATATGAATTATATGTAATTATGAATGAGTGACGGTAGCTCTATATAGCGCGTTTTGAATATCCACCCAAGTGGTCTACTTACAGCGCTGTTTAGTTGTTACATGTCTGGTTCCACGTGAAACCGCTGCCTGCTCAGCGTGTTCTCTGTACATCATACAACCATGCACTATGTCCCGTCACTTCATGCAAAGCCATATACGTAGGGTGCTTGGATGTTTAGCTGTAACCTGTCGCCTGCACTTTTGGCAGAATGGCCGGGATCTTTTACGCGCTACTGCAGTAATACAGGGACGGAACGGAAACAGAAATAAGAGTCAGCACAGAAAGTTCACCCTAGAGAAAACAATTATCCGGCCGTTCCTGCCAGTGGTGTGTAGGGAAGCGGGCGGAAGGTGGGGTCAGCGGGAATCGTGTAACGTCTCCGTGCTAACCCCCCCCCCCCCCCAACCCCCCACCCCCTTCGATTTCTGTCTGTGGTTTTAAATGGTGTTGTCTCTAAACGATACAACCGCTCTCTTTCTTTACTGATTTGTTTGGAGTTGTAATCTTCAATACTGGAGTGATGAACATTACTTTTACTTATACCTGAGGTTACCAAAACAAAGGGAACACTGCACCAGTTAGCGCTTTGTACTGATCATCATGAACCAAAGCCTGGCCTTAGGCATTAGTACAATAATTATACTGCACTATTTCTGTTCTTCTTCCGACATGCTTCAGACGTGGCTGAGATCAGTGTGTTCATCGCCAACTACCACCCCAACAACCTGACCGTCAACGAGACGGACCCGGTCACCCTCCAGTGCACAGCTGTGGGAAGACCAACACCAGCCATGCGTATCGTGAAGAACGGACAGCGGGTGGCCGACAGACCCAGAGGTCAGGGCAGTCCGGAAGACACGGCGACCTTGGTGCACAGGGTGTCACGTGCTGAGTGCAGTGAGGCAGAACGGTACGGGTGTCAACTGCTGGACACCGACAACCCGACTGGACACGAGGAGTACGTCACCCTTCTGGTCAACTGTGAGCCCGCCTTTTCTGGACCTTTGGTTTTGTCACTGCCATTGTCCACAATGCTTAGCACAGTCTAACTTCATGTAGATAATCACATGCTTCTTGCACTTGGGCAAATGTGGTGGTGGGGGGGGGGGGGGGAGGGATGGGTGGTGACTAAGGAGATACAATTCCACAGAAAAGACGCTAGTACAGAAAGAACCTTAGTTTTGTGGAGTGTCTCTGGCAGCCTGTTCCAGATAATGGACACGACACTGCAGAACGCCCTGTAGCGCCTTATACTAGTGCTTGTTGTTTGTGTTCTCACCGAATCCAGAGATGCTTTGTCTGCACAGAGGAGCGGAGAGAGAACGAAGTGGGTTGTATCCGTGGGGAACAGGTGTATGTTGGTATAGTGTCCACTGGTTTGTCGTGCTTCTGTGTCCAGTTTTCCTCTCTCACTGTACTTGGCAGGGGTAGGTCGATTTATTATCGATGCGATCCATAATACTTGAAACAAATTATGTTAAAATATGAACGAAACTGACGGTGGCTGAAGCCATTATTTGGAATAAGATGGGCCTGGACAAAACTCAACAGATACATTTCAAACGTCGCATTGTTTTGAAATGGCGGTAGTAACAGCATCGGCACTGGTGTTGGGGGTCAGTGGTGGCGTAGTGGTAGTTCTGAGAAGCGACAACAGATGCCGCTGCCTGTTTCGTCATCAAACGCTGTTCAGTGCACCGCAACACTCGGTAGACACGTTCTCCAGGCGGACCGCGGGCGTCAGGACCTGCCCCTCCCTCCGTCAACTACGAGGGTCGCCCCGTGCACCTGTCGCTGGACCTGCTGGCCTTCCCGCTGCCCCACACCTTTCGCTTCTACTTCCACGGTCCTGCCAACAACGTGTCGGAGGGAGTGGCCCGTGACCCGCTGCACATCGACTGCTGGAACACCTTTGCTGTCAACGCCGTCACCTGCAACATCACCGTTGACAAAGTCGGTGCCGCGGAGGCTGGCTACTACTCCGTACAAATACAGAACGACTTTGGCCTGGAAACCGTCTTCTTCGAGATTACGTATTATGGTAACATATGTGATTCGCACTTCAAATGTTATACTTGTTTAGATAAAATAAATTTACAAAACAAACAACAAACAAACAATCAAACAAACAACAACAACATCAACAACAACAACAACAACAACAACAACAACAACAACAACAACAACAACAACAACACACACACACACACACACACACACACACACACACACACACACACACACACACACACACACACACACACACACACACACACAGACACACACACACGCACGAACGCGTGCACGCACGCACGCACATGTAAAGACTGTCAGTCGTACAAGTGAAACATGGATTTAGTAACGACAGCTGTATTTGCTTGTTTATCCGGAACAAGCCGTCACTGTCGCCAGCAAACCAGGGGCATCATCTAACGGTCTCAGTACTGCTGCCGCTGCTGGCGCCGCTGTTGGGGTGACGGTGGCTGTTATGACTGTCGGTGTTGCTGCCACTGTCGTTTGGATGTGGCGTCGGCAGTGGGTTCTACCATGCGCTTCTGACGTTGATAAGGGTAAGCTTTACCATTCGTTCTGAATTTGGCGGGGGGGAAAAGAAAGAAAAAAAATGTGGGATGGGGGAGGGGTGTGGGTGGATGGGTGGGAGGGGTTTATTCTTCTTGTGTTGTGGGATCGGTGGATGGGTGGGTGAGAATCATTTCTGATTAAATCAAGGTACATATAGATATGATATGTGTTGCCCACAGTGCTGTTCCATATGGCGCTGTCGTTTGCATAAACGAGTTCACGGCAGATCATTTAACTTCATATCTGATCCGTACTTTGTTGCAACCATCCGTGCGCCTTGGACTGAGTCACGACACACCTGTTGGCTGCTGTATTATTAGCAATGCACACTGAAATTATTACTAAGCAGGTTTGGTTACAATCTATAGCATCTAGTATTATACATACAACCTTGGACAGTGTGTCATTGTCTGTTTCAGGCGAATCTGGAGGCCCTCCCGATGAACAGTAAGCATCACGTGGACAGACGGTTTAATGATTACCGACCGAATACCCCCACACCTCTCGCCGACAGCAACGAGGAGGAGGGGGTCCGGTGGAGGGAGTTGGAACGGCAGAAGATGATGGTTGTGAGGATAGTCATGATAGTGACGTCGTCATACTGAATGTGGTGATGGTGATGAGCAGTATGTGGAGTAGTAATAATGGCGACACCTCAGATAACTGCGGTTCTAAAGACACAGTATTCTACTGGCATAGCCAGGTGTACATGGACTATCTATCCCGGTCACAATTCAGAGTACTGTTTAGAAAAAGAAGATTTGAAAAGTATTTTAATCGCTCAGTACGTACTTGCAGAGTCACAGGGCAAAGGTCGGGGCAAGATGTCAACACCTGGTCCATGTTGGCATTAATTTTTAATTTTTATTTTTTCTCTCTCAGTTACAGACCGACGCCAGCATGTGCTGACGAGACAGGCGGTCAGCAAGACATCAGCTTGTATGAAATCCAAGACAGCAGTGTACAAGGTAGTACGACAGTTTATCTTAAATTTCCACCGTTTGTCTTCCATTTCTATGCGGTGACCTGTCCGTGAAGTAGATACATGTACTTCCAGCCACGACAAAACTCGCAAGCGCCCCCACCCCGACCCCAGTCCACTCGAGTAGCAGTTTGTCCAATGATACCAGCGACACAGAAACTCCCGTCGTGTGTTAATTAACGCCAGCGATGACCCGGCCAAGCGTCTTTTCATTTTCATCCCAGGCTTTCGTCCACTGATCTTCTCTGTACAGTCCCAGTAAAAATTGCTTGGAGGTTTCATTAAGCCCAGCTCTTCTGCTTTCTGATATGCGTTAAGTCATCAACACAACCTGAAGTGACTGTCACCAAACGGTTGTTATAACACTAACGGTTCCAGGAGGTATATGATAACATCTTTCCCTCGCTAGCGATGGCAGCTTCACCCACTTCCGCTTTGAGCGTCATGAATGAACCGATAACCCGGCCTGGACAACTAATACCAGTATCTGGAAAAGACAGCCATAGCTGTCTGGCGTGGAAATTAAACTGGCTCACTGTCCACCGTTATTCGGCCATTTTACTCATCTGAGTGGAATTTGTTCTGACAGTGACTGGAACCAGTTGCATAGAATACTCTCGAACAAAGAAAAAAAGACGAAGCTTGTTTCAAGCTGCAAAATGCACGACCTAAGACAGGTTCGGTGAATTTTTCAACAGATTAATAGAATCGATTTTTTCAGAAAAAAGCTCGGCTTTTACATATATTGTTATCATATGTAATATATGGTCATCACACTTCTCAAATAAATATCGTCCGGTGTCAAATTTGCCGTTTTTGACAAGGTTCTTGAGCGTGTTGTTGTCAATCAACTGATGACCCACCTTGAGACTCGCAACCTCCTTCAGCTGTTCCAGTCGGCCTACCGGTAGTGTCATAGTACGGACCATGTCATTTTGAGTCAGCAATTGTCCTCTACTTTCGGCTGTACTGGAACTGTTCTTGGTTGGTTTGAGTCTTACTTGTCAAATCGCACGCAGTCTGTCGTGGTGAATGATATTCAGTCCGCTCCATCGTCTTTGAAGTATGGAGTGCCTCAAGGTTCGGTCCTTGGAACCATTCTGTTCACCGTGTACACCCAACCCCTGGGCTCTGTTATCCAGCAGCTAAGTACTACTTACCATTTTTTTGGCTGATATTTCTCAGCTACATGATTCAGCTGCACCTTCAGAGTTTTGTAGCCTGGTTAGAGACATGACATCTAGCATAGAAGAAGTGGGTGTCTGGATGAAAGGAAAAAACTTAAGATGAACAATGACAAAACTGAACTCATTTCCATTGGGTCAAAGTCAAAGCTAAAGCTGGTCAGCACCAACTCGATGGTTTTTCAGGACTGTGAAATTGAATTCTCTGAATCAGTACGGAATCTTGGTGTATTCTTGGACGCGTATCTCTCAGTGGAAATACAGGTAAATCAATTGCGTAAAGTTTTATATTTCCAGCTTCGTAAAACCAGTAAGATCCGTTCTTTCCTGACTGTTGATGCCGCAGATACATTGCCTTTAGCCTTCATTCTGTCCGGTCTTGATTATTGTAATTCTCTTTTGGTTGGCCTTCCTGATCACAAACTTGCAAATCTTCAACGCATACAGAATAGTGCTGCCAGACTCGTCCTTCGTAAACCACGGCTTGAAAGCGGTACTCCACTCTTGAACATACTTCACTGGGTGCCTGTTAAAGCCAGGATATAATACAAGGTCTGCACCCTATGCTACCAATGCTTCAACTCTGTTTCTATGCCTTCCTATCTGTGTGAGCTTCTCTAAACTTACAAACCCACTGGAACTGTAAGATCTCAAG
>OY757557.1:14885671-14898900 GCA_963584105.1 Alviniconcha strummeri | reverse complement strand
GATTCAGAGTGAGAGGTACTGCACAAACCATACCAAAATCCTAACATCCTGCATTTTGCTTCAATTTCTATCGGATATCTTCCCACTTCCCCAAGCACCATGCATGTTGGGGTTGTAACTTTGACACCTAAGGTCAGTTTTAAAAATCGAAGCTGTAGTTTTGAGATTACATCCATCTTCTCGCACGCCCATATTTCACAACCATACAGAAGGATTGGGTGCACACATTTTTCAAAAAGTTCTAATTGTATATCTAGTGGCAAATTTAGCTGCCGACATTTCCTTAATAGTGAAAACATAGCCCTGTTTGCAAGTAAAAACTGTAACTGTTGTGCCTTTTTAAACTTGTTATTATAGTTAAATTTTACTCCCAAATATTTATAATCCCAAACAACGTCAACAGTTTCCTCATTAAAATTGAATTTCGGCATTTTTCTGATCTTCCCCCTTGAAAATATCATGACTTTGGTTTTCCTAACATTAATATCGAGACCCCATAATTCACAATATATTTTGAGTATATCTAACGCTCTCTGCAAATCTTCAGGACATTCGGCTAGTACAATTGTGTCATCCGCGTACAACAATAAAAACAAATACAAAAAATTGTCGATATCTTGAAGACACACATCCTGGGCCAATGCAAATGGTAGTTTTAAGCCCTGAACATTGTTACTCGTTAAAAAACCTTTTAAGTCATTCAAAAACAGCGAAAACAAAACTGGTGACAAATTTTCCCCCTGACGCAGACCAACGTTTGAGACAAAAAACTGCGATAGACCATGCCTAGTTTTCACACATGATTTTGCTTTAGCATACATATCTCGTATCACATGTAGAACCTTCCCATTCACACCAGAATTTAACAGTTTTCCCCACAACAATCCGCGCTGCACACTGTCAAAGGCCTTTTTATAGTCAATAAACGCACAAAATAATATTTTTTTTCCGCTGCAAATATACATCAATGAGACAATGTAAAGCAAAAACGTGATCCATCGTCGAATGCCCTTTCCTAAAACCTGATTGTTCATTACCAAGAATATCATTGGTTTCTAAAAAAGAATGAATTCGATCGTTTATCACACTAGTAAAGAGTTTTCCAAAACAACTCAGCACAGTTATACCCCTATAGTTATCTGGGTCATTCTCTTCTCCTTTTCCTTTATAAATAGGACTAATATAGCCAATAGACCAAGCGTGTGGAATTTTACCTGTCTGCAGTACAATATTAAATAGCGTAGTAACTGCGATTAGCAATTTAGAAGAAGAGGTCTTTAGGAATTCATTAAGTATACCATCATACCCACAGGATTTATTATTTTTAAGCTTCTTGATGCATTTCAAAACTTCGTCCGCTGAGATATCATTTTCTAAATCATCGTGTACAAATATATCAGTTTCGTTATCAAATGTATAAAATTCTTCCTCGGGGATGTTGCCCAGCTTCTGAAAATGCTCAACAAAAAGATCATGGCTAATGGCATCTACAGTATGCTTCTTTTGACGGTTATTACTATTCAGGATTCTCCAATATGCACGTGGATCCGAAGAACGCAATGATCTTATCCTTTCGTGGAACACTTTCGTGTGCATTCGGCTTTTCCTGTTTAGAACTTTTTTATACTCTTTATGCGCACGTGCTCTCTCTCCTTTGGTATAATAATTATCATGACTTTTATGCATACCTTTAGCTTTTCGATACTCGGCCCTTTTCTTCTTGCATTCTGCGTCAAACCAAGGGTATTTATTCTTTTTTATCTCCTGTCTTCTTGGCTCATTTTGATTTTTTTTGCCTTTGTCCTCTCTCATACAGGTTTGGCTCTGGTACATATCCAGTCTAACAGCTGCATTTGTTAACAAGCTGCATATACCATCCGTTATGTCGTCGATATCAGATTGGTTAATACTGTCAGTACTTTCTAGCAACTTTTGCATACGATCATAAATTACCTCTACTCCTCCCTCGTCAATTTCAGCTAAATAATCACGCTCAACTCCTGGTCTCCAAACAGGTTTAGCAAACCCCATCATACCCTGACTAACATTTACGTTATGGATTGTTTTGTGGCTATCAGTACCAGTTTTCGGTTTTATAAATACAGGGCAGTGAATATCAGATAAACATTCATCAAAATCACCAACATAAAAGTCACAGATGCATGGAAAAACCCACGGCGACGCTATAACATAGTCAACAAGGCTAGCGTTTTTACAGGTCAATTTTCCCAAATCAGCGTCTCCGCCAACTCTGCCATTTACAATCAAAAGACGCTGAGTAATACAAAAATCAATGAGCGCATGGCCAAAGTTATTCTTACCTACGTCCTGCGACCTTCTGTCTTGTTGGATATTGTACATTTTCATGAGTTCAGTTGTACTAACATCATCCAGTACATTATCTAAAGCCGCAGTATCCCAAATATAGTCGCTGGAATCCCCAGTTCTTGCATTTAGATCACCCATGATAAGGACATTATCCAGGTTTATATGCAGAAGTGTTTCTTCCAACTCAGTAAAAGAGCTTCTGTTACTGTAGACAGACCCTTCTGGCGGTATATATAAAGCACAGACAAGTAATTTCTTGCAATTAGTGTCGTTTTGGGTATCACACGGTAGTTCAAAAAATAGTCCATCATTAAAGACACAAAAGTCTACAAAACGATAAAACTTGCGTAAACGTTTCTCAATTCGTCTTTTAAAATCTACATGCTCCACTATCTTCACCATATTTAAGATCTGATTTCTCACTAGCAATGCTATCCCCCCCGATTTCCTTTTATAGATGCTTCTATTTTTCATAAAGCAGGTGAATCCATCAAAATCGAAGCTGTCAAGATCGTCCATTTTTGTTTCAGTTAAGCAAATGATATCATTCGACACCAACATTTCGCAAAATTCCGGGTATTTCATTTTCGACATCAATCCACACACATTTAGTGACACTATTTTTAAACAGCAGGTGGCACTTACTCCTGCCTTGTTTAGAACATCCCTGGTCCCGTCATTCTCACTATTAGCAGTAGCGCTCACTTCGTCTTCCACATTTACATCACTACGTACGTCCATCATCACATCTCTGGTTCTGTTCGTGTTATATTCCATATTAGCATAAGTACATGCACTCCTATCGGCATCATTTACAACGTTAGCATCACCACACACATCAAACGATACACCTTCATCAACAACATTAACATCACTGCGTGCATCAACCACTACACCTCCAAATCTGTTCACGCCATTTTCAATGTTAGCACCACTACACATGTCACCCAATACACCGCTCCTGCAGCTCACATCCTTTTCAAAGTCAACATCATTCCATACATCAACCACCACACAGCCACTCCTATTCACGTCATTTTTAGTGCTAACATCATTACATACATCACTACACATACCAGCCGGTACACCTTCACTCGTGCTACTGTCCTTTCCGATGTTAACATCACTACATACATCAACCAATACACCTCCACTCATGTTCATGCCATTTTCATCGTTCACATCACTGCATACATCAACCAATACACCTCCACTCATGTTCATGCCATTTTCATCGTTCACATCACTGCATACATCAACCAATACACCTCCGCTCATGTTCATGCCATTTTCATCGTTCACATCACTGCATACATCAACCAATACACCTCCACTCATGTTCATGCCATTTTCATCGTTCACATCACTGCATACATCAACCAATACACCTCCACTCATGTTCATGCCATTTTCATCGTTCACATCACTGCATACATCAACCAATACACCTCCACTCATGTTCATGCCATTTTCATCATTCACATCACTGCATACATCAACCAATACACCTCCGCTCATGTTCATGCCATTTTCAATGTTGACATTATTGCACACATCAACCGCTATACCTCCACTCCTATTCACGTCTTTTTTAGTGTTAGCTTCATTACACACATCAGTTGATACACCCACACTCCTTCTCACGTCCTTTTCAATGCTGACATCAGCACACACATCAACCACTATCCCTTCACTCTTGTTCATGTCCTTTTCAATGTTGACATCATCACACATATCAGACACTAAACCTCCACTCCTGTTCCTATCATTTTCAATATTGGCATCACTACATCCCTCGACCACTACCTTCCCGCTCCTGTTCACGTCAATTTCAATGTTGGCATTACACACATCAGCCACTACACTTCCACTCCTCTTCATGTCTTTTTCATTCATGTCATTAGTGTCATTTTCAACGTTAATATCACTACATACATCAACCACCTCACCTCCTTCCTTACTCTCGTCAGTTTCAAACTCTACATCACTGCGTACTACTTTATCCATCGTGCTTCCATCTCCGTTTCCGCACACCCCGTACTCAGCATCGTTACATACATCAGTCAGCACAGTCAGCACCTCACTATCACCACTGTCATCATTCGCAACGCGATCATCCTTGCCATCGTTAACATTAACATCAGTACGTACCTCAGTCATTATACCTCCCTGTGTGACATCATTCACTACACTTTCATCAACATTCGGTACATCGGTCATCCTGCCTCCATTTCCAGTGTTAGTATCACTAACCACAGTTCTACACTCAGCACACCATCCACATCCACCGCAACTGTTACGACCGCCACGGGCACAGGTGGAACAGTAACGGACGTTCCTCTTGTCACTGCTTGGCACACCTCTCAATGCCTCATCACGGTCACAATCACAGTCACAATCACAGTTACAACCGTTCACGGCAAAACTGTCTTTAGGTAGGACATACTTACAAACACGGACATCCTCTGGCCAACGTGTTTGTCGAAGGAACAGACCCCCAGGGCGCCCCTATTCCTCAAAATCAGCCAGATGGGTCAAACCAAGGGACCTGAAGTCAATCTGTTCCAAGCCCAGCTTGAACAGATCGTCAGGAGTGTCGATGACGACGACAGGCCTCTGGTTCGCTCCAGGGGCAAGACCCGGCGGGACCTTCTTGGTGCAGTGGATGCTTCCCCCGACAGTCCAGGCCTTGTCCACGTTGTCCAGCCTCTTTACCAAAGCCAGCAGTTTGGCCCGCAGAGGAGTGAGGTCGTCGTTGATGTAGACCTTCTGGTAGCCATCCTTTCCCTTCAGCGACTTCTTCTTCTCCATTACCTCACGCCTCTTCCTGCGGGAAATAAACTTCACCAGAATGGGTCGCAGTCCCCTCCCGACCTTGCCGACCCGGTGGACAGCCGCGATGTCCTCCTCCTTGACGTCCGCTCCCGCCTCCTTGAAGACACCCAGCGCCTTCTGCTCCACTTGCTCGGCAGTCTCCCCTTCCGCCTGCCTGATGCCGAAGATGCGGACAGACTCCCTGCGGCTGTATTGCTGCAGCCTGTCGTTCTCATAGGTCAGTGACGTGACAGCCGCAAAGAGCCTGTTTTCGGTGGCTGTATACCTGGCTGAAATTCCATGACCGTGTGATGCCATGGTCCTCATCACTCCCTTCATCGCCTCCGACACGGCTACTGCAACAGCTGTCGCTAACGCCGGCACGAGCTGCTTGATGACCGGGCTGTCAAACTCTCCCTGGACGTTCTTGTAGGCAGTCAGTGTCTCATTCACTCGTGTGACGACGATTTCATGAATATCTGCCGTATTAATACTGTCACAGATATCTGACTCCTGCATTCCTTCATCCTGTGATCCATCCTCTCCCGCCCCCCCGACAGCCGTCCTGCCTTTCTTCGGATCTTTCGTCGCTGATGCAGGGGAGAAAGCGAGCATTCTTTTTCCACTTTTCCTGGCCTGTGATGCCATCAATAGAAAACAGTTCGCGCACACCCACTGTAGCTAATTTGTATTCGATGCGCTGTTTGAAGGGAAGCCAGTAATGTGATATCAGCATATATGTTACATGCTCACTACGCTTTTTACGAAAGATCAGCCGAGCTGAGTTGTTCTGTATTCTTTGAAGTCGGGCCATCTTATCGGAAATGATAATGATCTGCCAGAAGGGAACTGCAGTAATCAGTCCTAGATAAAACTCGAGAACAGACAAGAGTTGCGGTCGCACTTGTCGTAAGACATGGACGGATGGCATGATTAACCGTGGTCTGGCTGTCGACTAGCGGTCTGTCATGTGATTCCGTTTTCTGAGTCAGTTTCGTTTTCGGTTGTAAGTTTTCCAGTCTCTAGATACCTGCAGAAAACAGATTTCCAAAATTCGTTTCTGATTTTGTCTAATGTCTTCACATCTTTAGAGCGGAAATTGAAGTTAAACACTCCAAAACCGTCTGCCAATTTCGAAAATCGCCATCTTGGTATATGTGTCCATTTCTCTTTTCAGATTTTGCTAATTTTCCAACCCATTGAAGGTTGTAGCGGCTTTCTGTGAATGAACGACATTGACCATATCTAGTCCCCCGTCTTCTAGGTTTCCCTCCACAATTACCCTCATTACCTTTTCAAACGCGTTTCGATTTGGAAATCTCTTCTACCATATAAACTTATAAAATAGACTATTAACATCTATAAGAACATTTTTTGGAAGGCCTACTGATTGCATAATATAAATTAGCTGACTCACCAACAAACAAAAAATCACTGTTACCATTATACCAAGGTCTCTCTTGCCCCATAGTTGTATAATGCGTGTTAGCGTGTGTGTTTTTAAATTCTGTCTGTCCGGTTTTTATTGTGTCAACAGCTCTTCTTCTATTTTCAAAAATGACGCCCAAAACCTTTATTTTTTCCACAGTTTCAAACGAAGTATTTATATCGTCCTGCATATGACGTCGAATTTTCATTAATTTGTGTTCTGTGAGAATTCAGTTTCAGACCAGAAAAGGGGTAAAATTTCTGAATCACATTTGTTGCTGAGTTAATGTCGTTTTTGTCTCTTCAAAAGAGATATGTGCCGTCTGCTAGCTGTCTGCATTTAATATTAATTTGTAAATCCTTAAGCTTGAGTAGTTTTATTCCTTTGATGCTGCTGTTTCGAATCTTGATGGCCAAAGTTTATACAGCTAACACAGAGGGCAGTAGCGAAAATGGACACCCTTACCATATACCATAATTTACGTTGAACGGTTCTGAAAGCCAGCCTCCATGATGATGATTTATACCATTAAATGTGTTTGAAAATAGTCTTCACCCACTTTGTAAATTGTTCACCAAGTCCAAATAACTTACATGCTTCTATAATAAAATATTTGGAGATAGAGACAAAAGCATTACAATACTCGAGTGCTAATAGGTGTCCAGTTTTATCTGGCATACGTAAAAAATTTAGTAATCTATAACACCTGCAGCGGGAGAAAAAAACAATTTAGTCAAAAGAACAACGACGAAACAAAAACAACAAAAAGACAACAACATCTGACCATACACCCAAACAAAAACATACACAATTTGAACTTCCGCGGATAATGTTCGGCAATAAAAAAATAAAAACAGAGACGAAATTAAACTCACCTTAAACTGGAGCGGTCGGAGAAGCTGAAAATGAATCCAGGACATAATTTGTCATGTGGTCATACCTAATTGAAATATTGACATTTGATATGGAATTGATGATTAGTAAGGTCCCACAAGAGTTATTAACGTCAACACAAATTTAACGTAACCCCCCCCCCCTTTTTTTTTTTTTTTTTTTTCTTCTTTCTTTCTCCGCTATTTAGTTTTGTGCTTATTTTTAAAACACGTCTTTTGTCGCGACAAAAGAATGTTTTGTCACAACAAACACGAGTTACAACATTCTACTGATTTAACAGCGTTCTTGGTGAACACAGCAGCGGAGAAAGATTTACCGTCAGAGATCACAGTCAGCATCCTCGCTTCTATCAATTGTCTGGCTTCCGTAAAGGAGATGTGTTTTTCAACGCGGTTGCGCTGAATTTCCGTTTTCTTCTTCCAGACCGGGCAATCTTGAGCCGATGAAGCATGGAAACCATTGCAATGGGTGCACAGTTTCGGTTCCTCACACCGACCTTCGTGCTTATTTTTTCCCCGCACCACTAACATTTTGCAGCAGCTTTGCAGCGTTGGCTCGTGTAGCCAAACTTGTTGCGGTTGTATCAGCGTCGGGTTCGGAACAAACAAGGTTACCTTCACCTTCAGGTACCCAGTTGTGATCTCCTTTGGCATTTCTGGAGTACTGAAGGTCAAAAACGGAGTGTTGGTGGGGACCTTCTCTGTATCCCTTTTCACCGTCACTATGCGGACCACAACAACACCCTGTTCCTTCAGTTCACTCTTCATCTCCACTTCCGACATGCCGGACAACTCAAGGCAGCGGATGACTCCACGGGATGAGTTCAGCGACTTATGAATCTAGTCTCGCACGGATCGATCCACAAACCGGGTCGTTCTAAAGAGACCTGTTGCTTGGTTTTGTTGTTGTTGTTTTCGGTGGGGTGTGGGGGTGTGGAGGGGTTGTGCATTCAACTAGATATGATCCGTCCCTCAATCGTTTCATTCAGGGTCCCGGCTATTTCCTCAAATCGCTTCTGGAACGTAAAAGGCGTCGGTTTGTTTAGCGGAAAGTCGTCGCTGTGACGACTCCACGAGGAACCTTGGCCAGTTCGAGTTGAAGTCAGAGGAGTGGTCACTGTCAGAATCCGTGTCCTGGTCATTAACTCTGAAACGTTTGTTTGAATGTTTGGAGGCCATATTATTTTATTTGTCATTCATTAAATATTATTTCACTTCGTCCCCACCCGCCACTGAATTCATCAAAGGGATGTACACAACAAGAGGTGCTCCAGTGTACACCAGGGCTCAAAGTGTAATAAGGCGACCAAGTTAGAAAAAAGGGTCTATCCCTATAATTGGCGGGAGCTGCCACAAGCATCTGTTTTGTCGCGACAAAAGTATGCAAGTTTTTTTGTTTTTGTTTTGTCTTTTGTCGCGACAAGCACGTGGTTGTCGCAACAAACGTAATTTTGTCGCGGCAAAACTGATACTTTCGGCAGCTCCCGCCAATGATATATCCCTAGACTGGCCCTAGGCCGCTACCTTCTAATCAAAATTAGGGTAAAACACGATCAGCCGATTAATTGGGTCAGGCCAACCCAACCACCCGTCTAGGACAAGTCCGGGCCAAAGAAGCGTGTTCGATCTCACAGGGAAACCTCAACTTGCAGTATTCCAGCCTCCTCCGACACGGGACGCAGCGCATGGCAAACACGCTTGGTCTGAAGATGACCGGAGAGAGAGAGAGAGAGAGAGAGAGAGAGAGAGAGAGAGAGAGAGAGAGAGAGAGAGAGAGAGAGAGAGTATAATTAAAAAGAAGAGCTGTGATAAAGGCAAATACAGGAGGAGGGCCGGTTAGACAAATCAGCTACAAGAAAGGAGCTAAATAAAGAGGCATCGTGGAGAGAGTTTTTGGAATGAAATATAGGTGAAAGGACCGGTAGATTGAAGCTAGACACTGAGGCCTTTCAAAATGGTGCCAAGGTTGCCACCAGGTCTCTCGCCTAAGAAGAAATGTTTTACCAAAAACCGCTTCAATCGCCAAGATTTGAAGATCGCTGAAATGCTGTCACTGCTTTTGAGCTTCGCGTCCGATTTATTGTTAGCCCATCTAAGTTTTTAATGTTTCTGTTGATTCAACATAGCATGCGTTTTTATGGATCTTGTCTCGGATGGATGACATGAAGAGCAGACCATGAAAGGTGTCCCAGACTTTCCACTTTCTCTGATTCCATTCAGATGAAAAATCGGCGATTTCAACACGTATCGCACCGTTTGTTTGTACAGGGGAAAATTCTTATTTGTTGACAGAACAGCGGTTGACAAATGGGGCAGGTACAGCTGATATATATATATATATAGTTCCCCTATGTCTTTGCGCCTGCGATCAGCTGGGATGATCATCTTCTTTGGAAAGTTTGAACGATTGTCTGCATTAGAGTACAGTATGTTTAAGTTCTTGCGGATTGACGTATAGACGGGAAACACATACTGTTACCCTGGCAATTTCTTTCTCGCCTGGCTTTCTGTTTGGTTGTAGTTGTCTTTGTTGTTGTTGTTGTTGTCGTTGTCTTTTTCTTTCTTTTTGGTGAATTAATCTGGAGCTACTTTTGACTGCAATGGTATTGAAGTTATGGAACAATTCCTTGCATAAGTTGTTTGTTTGTATTTTGAAAGAGTTGAAAGCTGTTTCTGCATTGTCCACTAAGTCCGTGACTTTCCTTTAGATGTTTTCATAAATCTGTTTGTGCACTGTGAGTTTTGATTTCAGCCAGCGCCTCTCTGCTCTGCGACGTTCCCTTTTCAGTTTGTGAAACTGCTCAGCAATGCTGCTGAACCAGGGGTCGGCTTCCGCTGACGGACTGTGCGGTGGCAGAGAGGGTCGTGTTCGTCAAGGACGGAGCGAAGCTGTCTGTTGAAATCAGTGATCGGTGTGAGTGGGGTGATGGACTGGGCAAGATCTTGTTTAAAGGAGTTTTTGTCAGTTTTACTGATAGAGCGGAACTGCGTAGTTACAGGCTGGACGGTAGGTTTGGCAATGTCAAGCTGACATAGAACGGCAATGTGATCAGATCTAAGTCGTGGTCAGGGCGGGTGGAGCGAATGAGGCGTTCACTATGTCTGTGAAAAATAAATTAGACCTAAAGTGCAGAAGTGCATTGAGTACTCGTTCAGTCTCTTCTCCCTCCATTTGTTATTGTGTTATATATAATACAGAAGAAGAACAAAATCTTATAATTTTGTGTATTATTTCTTTTCTTCTTTTCAAGAAAAAAGCCGTAATGTATGATTTGTTCTTTTTCTTCTTCTTTCTTCTTCTGAATTTACTCTGTTTAAGATCGCGCAGAACTAATGCCTCAACAATCAGTTACATGCTTTTTTTCTTTCCTTTCCCTACACTGGTGGTAAAAACACACAAAGCTAAACAGTCTTTCGGTACACAGTCATTGACTCACCATTTTTTCCTCTCCTTCCAGATACTCATATATATATATATATAAGTGAAATTCAAAGGACAAACAAGTTGGCTTAATAATTTCCTACATTTTCGGCACAACTGCCTTCCTCGGGGGGTTGGGGGGTGGTGGTGGGGTGGGGGGCTTCTTGCAACTAGCGTGGATTAAAACACTGTTCACACAACAGTTCTCACAAAAGAAAAAGAAAAAAGAAAGAAAAAAAAAAGAAGAAGAAGAAGGAAATGGCTTCTTCATCACTAGACGGTTGCAAATACATCATTGGGTACGGAAATCCAGCCCCTCCAACCAAGCATTCACACACACACACACACACACACACACACACACACACACACACACACACACACACACACACAGAGGACACGTAGACTTACTGAAATCAAGTCTATCGCATGATGGGTCTTTCACCGTTGGTGGCACGGAACCCGACAGGCAAAGGATGACGCAGTCAAAGCTACCGTTGGTGTGGATGGAACTGTCACCCGTGAAGTTGAGTTGGTAACGTTTCAGGTCAGACGTATGTGACACGCACCTACAGCCGTCTGCGTTAAACGTTGTGTCACAGGTGTTAAGGTCGGTGTCACATGCTATCAAAGGAAGCTGCCCAGACAGAGTGATTTGGAAGATAACAGTTGCTCCAACGCCTGTACAGCCAACTTCAGTGACGGCTGTGGTGTTGACAGTGCAGTATATCAGGTTTTTCCCGTTACGAAAGACAGCGGGACACTCCAAAACGCGAGCATCTTGACAGGTACCTGAAAATAGAAACAGGCTCACTTCAGATCAACATTCAGGTGTGTGTGTGTGTGTGTGTGTGTGTGTGTGTGTGTGTGTGTGTGTGTGTGTGTGTGTGTGTGTGTGTGTGTGTGTGTGTGTGCTAGGTAGAAAAATTCATTCAACCTATGCGGTGTCCTTTAGTCTGATTTAATAAGGTATTATATAAAATGCTTACCTGGAGAAAAAAAGGTAGTCCAAAGGAGAACTAATTTCAACAAAACATTGATCCAGAACGCATATCCACTGAGGGGCTTTGGGTTGTCTTGGCTCCCCATGTTTCAGGCTAACGGCTGACTGCTATGAAACCTCGATCGCTCTCTGTGAATGAACACCGCACGCACAAGCTCATGACGCCACCGTTTTAAAATGTATGGTGTAGCAAAACGATCAAAATTCCAAGTGCAGCTCAGGTTCGCTCTAATGGACACTTTCCACAAACATGAGCTTTGGCTATTCGGTTGCTAGTATTTAACGCCCAGTCAACCACGAATTCACATCAGGGCGAAACAGAAGTCGTCAAATCACAAGCCGCAAAGTCTGTTTTACGTTGTCAGAGGTAAACAGTCGACAGAAAACAGAACTAAGCCCAGCGTGCCATTAATGACCGCGTATAACTATTTATATTTTGCTTATTTAAAACACTAAAAAAAATATTTATCTTTAAGGAGAACAGTGAAAAGAGTCAGGCAGCAGGAAGCAGAGGTAAAACACCTGGCACCAAGCGATGCAGGGAAAGCTGGCTGTGCCCTACTCCAGGCTTAACTGGAAGAACCGACAGCATCGCAGTGTTGGTAACTGCTGAGGACTATTGATTCAGGCCTTAGTTATTTCTTTCAATATATTCATTTTATAGTCGAGCGCCTCATCTCAAGGTAATCATAATGAATATTTAGAGCGCCTAACCCGCACAGGCCCCAATCGCTCACAAATTAATGTACAAGTGCATATTGCCAAAATTCAACGTCAGTATACAACATGCACACACACACACACACACACACACACACACACACACACACACACACACACACACACACACACACACACACACACACACACGCGCGCGCGCACGCACGCACGCACATACACACACACATACACACGTAAGTGTGGCAGAGACGAGAGTGGGGGTAGAGGGGAGTGAGTGATAATAGTAAGTGTGTGTGTGTGTGTGTGTGTGTGTGTGTGTGTGTGTGTGTGTGTGTGTGTGTGTGTGTGTGTGTGTGTGTGTGTGTGTGTGTGTGTGTGTTGTGTGTGTGTTGTTCGAGTTATCTCCCTTTGAACTATTGGCTTCCCGGTTTCTTTTCAGTTCCTGCCTACATTACACAGTTCTGAAAAGTAGCTGGGAGCCTGATGAGAAATGATCTTAAAGCAGAGCAAAGACAACCACGAATTCATGAGCCCTAAGTGCTTCATGAGACCTAAGATGAGCCCTAAGTACTTCATGAGACCTAAGATGAGCCCTAAGTGCTTCATGAGACCTAAGATGCGCCCTAAGTGCTTCATGAGACGTAAGATGCGTCCTAAGTG
>OY757557.1:14853171-14880671 GCA_963584105.1 Alviniconcha strummeri | reverse complement strand
TGTGGTTTGCTAGTCTTTCTTTCTTTGCCACAGGCATCTGTGGCCTGTTCTTCATTTCTTTGCCACGGGCATTTGTGTACTGTCTCTTTCTTTCACGGCCTTTTCTGCTGTAGGCGTTTGTGTTAGACTTTTTGTCTTTGCCTTGTTAGCGCTTGTTTCAGAGTATCAGTGTATCTCTCAGTTTTTTTGTTTTTTTTTTTTTGGTATCATGCTGTGCGCGCTTGCTGCTCGTCAGCTTCATCCTTGGAGATTCGGAAGTTTTTCCAGGTCGGTTACCCTGTGGACAGCCCTACAAATTCCGCTTTGAAGCAAACCCCATTTGGTATTCCGCCATAAAGTTTACGAAATCGCACTCAGCGAAGTGCTCGCTCGTGTGTGCGTGTGTGTGCGCGCGTGTGCGTGCGCGTGCGTGTGCGTGCGTGTGCGTGTGTGTGTGTGTGTGTGTGTGTGTGTGTGTGTGTGCGCGCGCGCGCTTGTGGCTGCTAACTTCTTCACTAGCTGACTGGTGTTTATTTGGGTTTGGGGGGTACAGAGAGACTGGGAGAGAGAGGGGGAACAAAGGGGTTACGAGTTTGTTTGTGTGTGTGTGTGTGTGTGTGTGTGTGTGTGTGTGTGTGTGTGTGTGTGTGTGTGTGTGTGTGTGTGTGTGTGTGTGTGTGTGTGTGTGTGTGCGTGCGTGCGTGTGTGTGTGTGTGTGTGTGTGTGGATGCGGGGGATAGGGAGGGGAAAAGTGAGATGTGTAATGCATTCATAAATTAGGTTGTGTGCTGTTGTAATGTTTCATGTATAACACTTTCAGCCTCACACATGTAGTCATAGAGGAATCTGGCGTTTTAGAAACGCATTTATTATTACTAAAAATCAATTATTACATAATACTTCGCCAATCAATTATTTCCCAGAAGAAAAACAAAAGAAAAAAAGAAGAAGAAAATAGGTACAAAGATCATTCCTTTCATAATGCATCATTTTTTAGCCTAGAGAAAGGAATTTGTTGACCAGAGAAGGAATTGTCTCCCCATGACTGTCCTTTTGGGGAATCCAACGCCATTTATGAGGGGAATAGCGCTATAGAAAATTTATGTATTATTATTATATCACTTCTACCCCAAACTCCAAACTTGGAAGGGGAGTGTTGACCGCCAAAATAACAATAAAAGGCTGGACTGCACCCTAGAATGTGAGTAACGCTTACTGCTAGCCACAAACCGGAAGGTGGGCTGGCTGTCCCCGCACGGGAAGAGCAAGACCACCAGCGCCCTTGGCCGACAGTTTTCTTCTGTCGCTGCCATGTGTGAGAGCAGAAGCCTCCTTGCACATGGCGAATTGGTCCATGCCATTGACTGATTGAGGATTTAGTTATATAAAGGTCATGGCCCTTCATGAAGGGGAGCACTATTTTAGCTTCGTATAAGTACATAACTATTAACTACAACCAATTCATTGGTATTAAGAAGTAACAGTATCCCTAATGTTGAAAGCCTTATACGGAAGTAAAAAAATGTTTTATGACATTTTTACCCTGACATAACCGTAATGGTCGACTGGGCGTAAATCACTAAGTTTCTTTCTTACTTCTGACAATGTTTTGGTTGGTTGAAGCCAGCGGCAAATTAAGCCTAATAAGTCAAGGATGTTTACAGGACTTGGGGTGATAAACTGCTTTCTAATGATATGTAACATATGACAACTCAGAACAAAGTGAACCTCATCTTCCTTCGTTGCTTTGTATAATGGACATTTAAAATCCTTCTCAATATGATCTCTATACCGATGATAATGTATAGAGAGCTCCGATACATCAAATGTGAATTATGTCACGATACGTTTCAGTTGTCTGTCCATGTATACATTTTGGTACAAAGCAAAATACAGTTAAACGTTCTGTACACTGACCCTAGTTTGACACGAGCTTCCCAATTCTGCCATCTACAGTCAGTCTGCCTTTCATGAAAACAACGTATAAACTCAATCTTGCCAGGCCTTGATTCATCGTTACAGACACAAAGCCATAGTGAAGCAATTGCAGTCCAGCATTTGAAAACCAGTCTCTATTACCCCAGGCACCTATTGTCTTTACCATCCATGTAATCTTCAGCCAATAGCGAATACATCTTACGGCGGAGTTCAGCGTGATTCGAAACCTGTTTCGCCGTGCACAAGGCCATTTAGTGTTTTCATACCTACCCCTAACAATCTTTTGAGCACGAACAAACGAACTTGTTCAGTATGTATCGCCGCTTTATCAACACCCCATATTTCAGGCCCATACTCAGTGACTGGTTGCACTTGAGCATCAGAGAGCTTCCAAGACACAAAACACAATATAACTTTATTGCCAAGTGTCAATACACTGATTGCACGAGGAATGTTTTGTGGTGCCAAGTACACTCATCATACATTCACTCCAATCATAAAACATTTAATTACAACAGCAAATAAACATCGTGGTAAAAAGTCATTCAGAGATAAAAACATGAGAAAATCCCACTGGCATCAAGCTGTGCATGTTACAGTAACATTCCCAACACATTTGCCGCACGCCGCAAACCCCCGCTTGGAAAATCGGACCACGAGGTTGTGCACCTTGTGCCTAGATATAGGCAGACATTGAAAGCTGAAAAAAAAAAAAAAAAAAAAAAAAAAGACTCGAGAAATGAAATAGTGGACCTCTGACGGCATGGAGGAATTGAGGGGTTGTTTTGAGTCAACAGAATGGTCGATGTTCTTTGACAGTTGTTCCAGTCACGACGAGCTGGCTGAGACTCTCACTGACTGCTTACGGTTTTGTGAGGACTGTGCCATAACCTCAAAGACAGAATTTTTCCGAACAATAAACCATGGGTGACAAAAGAACTGAAAATCTAACTGAACAAAAAGAAGTACGCACATGAGAGGTAATAAGGCTGAGGTGAGGGAACTAGGCAAGGAATTTAGCAGCAAAGCAAAGTTAGCCAAACTCGCATACAAAGTGGAGGAAAAGCACAAAGTGGGTAATGCAAAAGATGCATGGAGGGGGTTGAATACAATGATGGGTAGTAAAATTAACCAACAGACTGTCAAAACAGACGATCCATGTGATTTTGCAAATGAGTTGAACAGGTATTATGCCAGATTTGATGTCAGTGACTTCAGCAGTGAACATGACAATGTTTGTCGCTCACTGGTCCCAAGTCTGGTGTGCGTGGAAGAGGGAGATGTGATTTCATGTTTTCCTGGACTCAACCCCTCCAAGGCCCCAGGTCCGGATGGCCTTAAAGGTAGAGTACTCAAGGTGTGCGCACAGCAGCTGGGACCAGTGTTTGACCGTCTTTTTCAGTTGTTCCAGGATAGCATGTCTGTTCCACGCGCGTGGAAGAGCTCCATCATAGTACCACTTCCAAAGAAACCCAATGTAAAACAGATGAAGAATTTCAGGCCTGTGGCTTTGACATCTATTCTGGTAAAGTGTTTGTAGAGGATAGTGTGTATCTAATTGGTTGCTTCAGTGACCGATCGCATGGACCTTCTACAGTTTGCCCACAAGGCCAGAAGGAGTTGAACAAAAGCAACTGTGTGACCTGTACCATCTTTCTGTCTCTAGAAAGTCACGCTCGATCCTTCATGACAAAATGCATCAACTTTTGCTGGCAGCATCTGCCGTCGGGTCGACGATTGAACGTGCCACTGGCAAAGAAGAATGTTTATAAGAAATCTTTTATACCCACTGCTGTTTCAGTTTGAAATGCAAAGTTTTAGAATGCACGCGTGTTCTGAACATGACATATGTGTTGCGGGTGTATGTCTGTGGAAGAAGCCGGGGCCGGCGAGATGGGGAGAGAATGTGAGTGAGATATATACATTTCTTTCTTTTACGTTTTATTTTATTTTATTGTTATTTTTAATGTACCTTTTTGAGTCTTGAGCCCATGTGTCAAAGGGTATTTTTCATTTTTATGCTTTGTATATTGATGAATAATAAAGATTTATTTGATCTGATTTGATATCACATAAAATAAAATTGCCACTTCCCGAGGACCCCCTCTTAAAACTTACTGTCCTAGTAAAAGCAGTTATAAGAATTATCTACAACAAATTAATTAATTAACCCAGCCGGCTTATTCCCCTGGCCACTATCACCCTGACCCATTCAAGATCCTACGCACTAAAAACATCCCCGCCTGGGTTCAACTGACACGGGAATGGGCCTAGTGTAAGTTCGCCAATAGACGTCACTAGCCTGTTACACCCAGCGCCCCCCCCCCCCCCCCCCCCCCCCCGCTACCCCCACCCTCACCTCGAGCAACAACAAAACATGTGCGTTCGGTTAGGGGAAGCTAGTCTGGACAAAGCCGGAGAGGAAGCAGACGGCATTTGCAGGCGAAATTTAAAAACAAAAAAAGAGCTAGTGTTTGGACACCCTGAATACCATATATACAGTGCATGTTCTTCATCCGTAAGTAAAGGATTTTAATGAGTCACTGCAAATCATAACAAAACACTAGAACTCAAATTTAGGGTAAGACTACGTGCAAGTGCAGTTGACCCAAAGGTCATGTCAGAGACAGGGAAACTACCGTTGTGTCGGGGTATCTAGGTCACATCATTTGCAAATCAAAAACTATAAAACGCAGTTAAATAAAATTGAAATAAATTTCCAATTCAAATAAATTTCCAAGCGTACCGTTGTAATGAATCGTTATTAAGCAAATATAACCTTTGCAAAATAAGAGCCAGTGCACTCCTGGCTCTACTTGTTAAATCTTTATAAGCAAAAGCGAAAGACAGTCTTGTAGTGAAGTAAATGGCAAGATATTTTTTACGCATTCGCAGCTGGCATAAGAACACTATTACATATCCACCATTCTGGGGGGGGGGGGGGGGGACAACAATTACATCACTTTTATTCATATTAACTTTGAAGTCAAGCTCAGAAACAGCATGTTGTAGAATATTCAACAGTTTCCGACATCAAAATTATGTCATCGGCCAACAACAATATGAATAACTCAAAAGCATGGACCATAAATCATATCCCGCGACTCCCTTTGCCAGTTGCTTGTAATGCTGTATCATTTATGAATAGACTGAAAAGGACAGGGTTACACACATCTACTTGTTTCTCTGTGGCAATACAGTTCACATATTCTGTAATTTTATCTTCAGATCTGACTCGAGTTTTCGATTGTACCTACTTTTAACACACCAAAATGACTTTCCGTTGAAACCATTATTTAACAAAGTAGGTCATAACAACTTTGTATTAATAGAATCAAACGTCTTTTCGAAATTAGTAAAAGCAACATGATGCTTTTAGTTAACAGCAAACTGCTTCTGAGCACATGCCAATAAAGTAAACATGTGGTCATTTATAAAATATCCTCTTTTCAACCAGTTTGATATTTCCCAGTAACATTATTTTGTTCCACCCATGTCCGTAGTCTATTACTAATAATTATACTATTATGTTTACTGCTTGTATCACATATAAGATGCCTCTCTAGTTACTAGGGTTCTTCGCCTTTTTTTTTTTTTAAACAGTGGTATAACTGTAAGTTCCATTCAGCCGTCTGCAAATGGTCCCTTGTCAAGCAGAGTATTAAAGAATCTCAATATATCCACAGAGTATATTCAATACATGAACAAATTGCACTGTCACTCATTCACATGCATGCAGTCGGCACTTGCCTTGTTCTATACTAAAAACAAAACAAAATACTGTCAGTTTAACACTAACTGAGCTCGGGATAATAAAGCTAAACACACACACACACACACACACACACACACACACACACACACACACACACACACACACACGCGCGCGCGCGCGCGTTTGTGTGCATGCACGTGTACATGATTGTGGGAGCGTGTGTGTGTACGCGCGCGCGCGCGCGCGCGTGTGTGTGTGTGTGTGTGTGTGTGTGTGTGTGTGTGTGTGTGTGTGTGTGTGTGTGTGTGTGTGTGTGTGTTTGTGTGTGGATGGGGATGGGGTTAATTACTACTGCAAGCCAAGCCAGCTGCTCAGACAAAAATGACAGCGATCATTGCAAATCGCGAGATGTCTTGCTCCTGGTCAGTCGCTTCCATGGGCCTTGTCACAGACCTTTTCCCCCAGCGGTTAACTGTTCTCGTATATGGGACCTGAAAATATAAAGTACTCAACGTTAATCAATTGTGTGTGTGTGTGTGTGTGTGTGGGGGGGGGTGCTTGTGTGTGTGGGGGGGGGAGCGTGGTGCATGTGTGTGTGTGTGTGTGTGTGTGTGTGTGTGTGTGTGTGTGTGTGTGTGTGTGTGTGTGTGTGTGTGTGTGTGTGTGTGTGTGTGTGTGTGTGTGTGTGTGTGTGTGTGTGTGTGTGTGTGTGTGTGTGTGTGTGTGTGTGTATCTGCGTGTGAGCGCCAGGAAGGATGGGGCGAAAAATGAAAAGTGGATGTTGTAAGAGAGGGGGGGGGGGGGGAGAAGAGGAGAGAGATGAAGCAAGAGACAGACAGGGAAAGACAGAGGGGGAGGGGAGGGGGGGGGAGAGGGCAGATGGGAGAGAGACAGACAGGCAGGGACATACAGACAGACAGACAGAGACTAAAACAATCGTTGCGAACTTTCGCCTGGGGCGCGTTATCTTAGTCGCAGCAGCGCTGATAGTGATATTAAGTAGTCTATGAATACAACTTAGCTTCTACAGTACACAATACCTAACAAGTTAATTTCAACCCAAAATAAACACTAAACATGAAGTCAGCTAAGCAAAATACTATATGACAACGCATTGATCGACACAGAATTACTTTAATCGAATCCGAAACAACGTTTCACTACTATTCACTAGTACTAAACAACGCGCGCCATGCAGACGACGGCTGTAAAAAGAATGGACCTAGAAAGGCATCCGCTACTGATTAAGCTCGATCCTGTGTCTAAATAAACGTTTAGATAAACATTCTAAGATGCCAACATATATTACTCATGGCTTGGTGCATAAAAAGGACTAGGTAAACAAAGAGTAGGTAAACAAACAAGCGGTCAAAATATTCAGGAGAAAAACAGATTTGAAAATGGCGTGCACTGGCGGCTATCGCCGGTCGGCTGTGTGAAGGCCATGTGGCGTTACGCCACACGCCGCGCTTCAAAACAAAAGCGTCGTCTGCTCCGGTTCCCGGGTTACTATCAGTACAGTAAAGAAACTGCGTTGATCCGTTAAGCGGAGCGGGATTATTGTAAAACGTATACAAAGAGCACTTGCTCCACATTATTATTATTATTAGTAGTAGAAGTAGTATAGTAGTAGTAGTAGTAGTAGTAGTAGTAGTAGTAGTAGTAGTAGTAGTAGTAGTAGTAGTAGTAGTATGACTTTACATACAGAAAAAGCCTGCAGTTTTTCAGCTGACAAATGATGTATCTGAGATTGGAACTGATAGTGTACAGAAACAAAAGTCCAAGCCAACACACAAATAAAGATTCGCTGTCCGTGCCACGTCCTGTCTATAACCACTAGTCACGTGACATGCGGCCCTGTCCCGTTCACCTGCTGCTTTGTCAGCCTCTTGCCGTGTGTTTACGTAAGGACTGAGACCCGAGTAAACAGATCTCATCCCGACATCCTGTATCTTCAGGTGTTCGTAGTCACCTGGCACCGGGGGATCACCTGCACAAGGATCGAGGAAAGTTCAGATGCGTTGATTATAATGCTCTCTTTTATCAATAGGTTAAAACGACCTTCAAATGCAGTGCTCGTAAACAACATAGCCGTAGACTGTTTGTCAGTATCTCAGCTTCTGAACAACGAGGATATGCTCGTAGCAAAGTACAGTTAGCAGTCCACAGAAAATATTGTACGGATAACAGTATCTATAAAAGTCGAGCTTTCACTGAGAAAAAAAATGATTCTGTTAATTTGTTGAACCAATCTTAGCTCGTGAATTTTCCAACTTATTATTTTTTAATTCTTTTAGGATATTCTGTGCAACTGGTTCTAATCGCTGTCAGAGCACATTGCACGATGATGAGTAAATTGGCTAAATAACTGGCCAGCGAGCCAGTCTAATTTCCACGCCACACAGCAATGGCTGCCATTTTCTGATACTGGTATAGCCGACCAGGCCGGACCTTTGGTTCAATCATGATACTTCAAGCGGAAGTGGGTGGAGCTGTCATCTCGAGCGGCGGAAAGATGTTGAAGTTCTTATATATCTCCTGGAATCGTTAGTTTTATAACAACCGTTTGGAGGCAGTCCGTTTATTTTGTGTTGACGATTGAACGCTATCAGAATGTTAAAGAGCTGGACTTAGTGAAGTCTCCCAGTCATTTTTCACTGGAACTGTACAGAGAAGATCAGCGGACAAAAGCCTGGAATAAAGAGAAACTTGGCCGTGTCATCGCTAGAGTTCCTTAGTACACGTAGTTAATACACCACTGAAGTTTTATGGCCGGCATCATTGGGTAAAATGCTGCTAGTTTTTTCATCGTGGCTTGAAAGTACACGTATGTACTTCACGGACAGGTTACCGCATAGAAATGGAAGGCAAACGGTGGAAATTTAAGGTAAACTGTCGTACTACCTTGTACACTGCTGTCTTGGATTTCATACAAGCTGATGTCTTGCTGACCGCCTGTCTCGTCAACACCTGCTGGCGTCGGTCTGTGACTGACTGAGAGAAAACACACACACACACACACAACACACACACACACACACACACACACACACACACACACACACACACACACACACACACACACCAAACAAAGCAGTGGTACATGTAGCTACACAAAACTATGTTTATTTTTATTCTTATTATTACCATAGGGATGATCTGAAGCAGCAGGGAGTACGTGGTGATATTTTGCCCCAACTTTTGCCCTGTGAACATGCAGGTAATTTTGGATCAAATTACATTTTAATTCAGTTCAATTAATTCTGCTCTACTCTGAATTGCAACCAGGATCGAATAATCCATGTACCTCTGCATGGCTAGTCTACATATTGAATGTGCGTTTAGAACGTCACTATTATTTACACTATGGTCGTTATTGCTTTCCATCGACATACCTTATTCGATGCGTCTTTTGAAAGTAGTCAGTGGGCATTGTGCAGGTAATGTTGCTCGGTAATTGTTGTAGAGTTCTTCGTAAGCTGACTGTTGATAATCAGCATCAGTGGCATAGACAGCTGTTTTTTTTCTTTTGTTTTTGCCAAGCATATATTTTATTCAAAATAACATGCAGCCACCCTTCACAAGTTATTTAGTTCCACTCGCACTCACTTTTTTTGCGGGTTCCGTGTGTGTGTGCGTGTGTGTGTGTGTGTGTGTGTGTGTGTGTGTGTGTGTTGTGTGTGTGTGTGTGTGTGTGTGTGTGTGTGTGTGTTACAAACACCCAGACATATACCCATACCTATACATGGAGTATGTATATATAAATATACATGTTTCTTATATATCACTTAATATACGTCTTTAGGCCCTGTCTGATTTGGGTTGTAATTTTATGGTGTACAAATTATGCGTTTGGTGATCTTCGTCATTATTATTATTACACCTATCAACATCAGCACCACCGCGTCACTGCGACGACGTCACCATCATCATCATCCTCACAACCATCATCTACAGACGTCCCATCCCATCCGCCTGACTTTCTCCTCCTCCGTTTCGCCATTATCACCATCGTCGTCGTCGTGAACATCGAATACTGTTAATCACTAAACTACCGGTCCGTTTGATGCTTACTGTTCACCAGGGATGTCTGGAGATTCTCCTGCAACACAGCATAACAAATGTTCTGCTTATTCTCAAAACTGTTAACTTCAAGCTTTGTAACAAAAACCGGCTAGGTGATGATTTGTGTATTGCTTACATTGCGACAGCCATCGAATCGGACGTGACTCAGTCTAAGGCATACAGATGGTTGCAGCCAAGTAGGCCTACGGACCAGATATGAAATTACAAGGTGTGACGTAAAAAAACTCGTTGTTGTGTCATAACATGGCGGCTCACTGGCGTGAAAACCAGATAATTACAGTTGTCATTTTCTCTCCTACATAACTGCAATTATCTACTTGGGACGCACGTAATCCTTCGGAAGCAACTACACAGTTACAATCGTGTTCACATAATTGCTGATTGTTTCAACATAGTAACAATTATGCTACTTTTATGTATATTAATACAAGTCCAAGTTTCAAAAGCCTCCTCCGCAGCGTGCTCAACGGTCGATGTCTTTCAGAAACTTGCTTGCTTCAGGATAGCAGGTTTTAAGGGGACACAGCTAGCTAGACTTTTGAGAATAGACACTTCTTGTTGTTGTTTCGTTGTCCAGTGTATAATTATGTACCTTTTGGAAAGTAAACTCATTGCTTGTTCAGACACGGTTTGAATCGTTGTCCTGTGATTGTTTATTGTTATCAAGATAGTTTGTAGAGGTAGATGACAGCACAAAATCTGCTCCAAAATTTAAAAGGACGAAATATCTTGCTGAAAATAAATAAAAGCATACATATGCATGCTCACTTTTAAGCATTAAGTTAATACCTGCTCCCCAGCCAGTACAGTTATCTCGTCATTTCACAATGGCTACCCCATGCTCCATGTGGTTTTCAGAGTGTACTTAAAGTGACTACTACCTCCAGGACTTCTTCCAGGACTTCTGTCGAATATAATCATGTCTGTGGATTGAAAAGTAGAGGTACGTCTTCATCATCTTCTGTTTTAAACACGTGAAAGTTGTGATAATCGATGGCAAACATGTGCGCACAGAAACACATTTTGGTGATTTGCACTGCACATATTAATTGGGATTTTAAGTCGTCAACAACATTTCAAGTCACCTAGTCCAGAACGAGTGGAAAAACTCACCCACTGTCACCGTAGAAGCGCATGGCAGAATCCACTGCCGACGCCACATCCAAGTTACTCCGACAGCAACACCAGCAATCACAACTGCTGCCATCACCCCAGCAGTGGCACCAACAGCAGCACCAGTACTCAGACTGTTTGATGAAGCTGCGGGCTTGCTACTCTCTACGTAAAGAAATAATACAAACTTCGTTATAGAATCCGTTTCACCTATAATAATAATAATAATAATAATAATAATACACTCAAACACAAACACTCACACACACACACACACACACACACACACACACACACACACACACACACACACACACACACACACACACACACATACACACACACACTTCTGGAATTGAAACATCTCGGATGACTCGTCCGATTCAAACTCCGGGTCACGCACGGGCGGATTTGAGTGTGTGCATGGGAGAGTGTAAACATGCATGCGCACGAGTGTGCTTGCGTGTGTGCTTGCGTGCGTGCGTGCGTGCGTGCGTGCATGTGTGTGTGTGTGTGTGTGCGCGCGCGCGCGCGCGCGCGTGTGTGTGTGTGTGTGTGTGTGTGTGTGTGTGTGTGTGTGTGTGTGTGTGTGAGTGTAATTTAGTGTGTGTGTGTGTGTGTGTGTGTGTGCGTGCGTGCGTGCGTGCGTGCGTGCGTGCGTGCGTGCGTGCGTGCGTGCGTGCGTGCGTGCGTGCGTGCGTGCGTGCGTGCGTGCGTGCGTGCGTGCGTGTGTGTGTGTGTGTGTGTGTGCAGTCGCGCGGTGTCTTGTCATGATACTTCACGGGAAGGTCCCCCTGGCTGTGAATCCCAAACTATTGACGTTTCCCTAGGGCTTTTGCAGCCTGCGGTAGAATTGAATTATTATATCGTTGCACGACTCGCATCCTGCTAGAAATCTCTGGTTTTCATTTCACCATTTTCCTCTATCCTTTCAGCTTCCTCTGTCCCTCTAGACTTTAACCATAAACAGGCATTTAAAGTGAAATGTAAATCGAAGGTTTGCTTGCCAATTGATGTCTTAAATTGTGTTTCGCCCCTTGTGCTTGGCAGGGTTATAAATAGCAACAGTCAATGAATCAGTCGTGGCGATCACAGTTCTGCATCCGGGTGTAAACAGAACGTGGTCCCTGTGTTCATATGGCTTGTTTGTCGTGTTTGAACATTAGGGTGTCGACATGCACACCTTGGGAGAGCATCCTGTCGTCTTCAGGGGATGGTGATGGTGTACCTTGATCATATTATTATTTGACACTAAATACCACAGTTCAGAGGAAGTCTTGTGGTAATCCCTCTCAGACTAAAATAACACCAAAGGCTTTTTCAAGCAGCGAAAAATATGCTTGGGGGGTGGGGACGGGGGGGTAAGCTTGTATCTATGTAGCTCATGCAGTTGGGTAGCCAATGCAGCTGGCAGCCAATGCACTGACCAACTTCTGCGTGCAGTCAAGCCCAAAGTACTGTGAGTCATACTGGTGCGCGAGCAAACAAGGGCCACGAGAACTGAAGCGTCCCTTTGTGTCTTAATTCCTTCACAGCCAGTACGCAAGTTGAAAGGTAAGTGGTTAACTTCATCAGGCTAGCACACGCACCAACACTTTCACGAGCACAATTATAATTCTACAATCCCACATCCACCTGTGACCTCTCTGTCTCTGTCTATGTCTGTCTGTCTCTGTCTCTGTCTCTCTGTCTCTGTCTGTCTGTCTGTCTCTCTTTCCCTCTCTTTCTCTCTCTCTCTCTCTCACACACACACACACACACACACACACACACACACACACACACACACACACACACACACACACACACACACACACACGCGCGCGCGCGTTCAATATTTACCCCTTTTTATAATCAGTATGACAAAAAAGGAAAGTTGCATTACGAACATGAAGGTCTCAGTTTCAGAATTTCGTTTTTTTTATTATTTATGTTCATAAAGTAGCATGCATCCTAAAACAACTGTTTTGAAAAGGTCTATAACAAGAGAAAAGTTTCAAGTACGATTTACAAAACCGACTTACCGTGGTAGGTAATTTTGAAGACGACGGTTTCAAGGCCGAATTCGTTCTGAATTTGTACGGAGTAGTAGCCAGCTTCCGCGGGACCGACTTTGTCAACGGTGATGTTGCAGGTGACGGCGTAGACAGCGAAGGTGTTCCAGCAGTCGATGTGCAGCTGGTCACGGTCCACTGCCTCCGACACGTCGTTTGCAGGACCGTGGAAGAAGAAGCGAAAGGTGTGGGGCAGCGGGAAGGCCAGCAGGTTCAGCGACAGGTGCACGGGGCGACCCTCGTAGTTGACGGAGGGAGGGGCAGGTCCTGACGCCCGCGGTCCGCCTGGAGAACGTGTCATGGAGTTAATGACGTCAGCCGTTTGAATCGTAGGCCTACTGAATGTTGCGGTGCACTGAACAGCGTTTGATGACGAAACAGGCAGCGGCTTCTGTTGTCGCTGCACAGAACTACCGTTGCCGTTACTACAGCTACCACTGTATCCAGCAAAGTCCTACTGCCATTGTTGTTTCCGCCATTTCAAAACAATGCAACTTTAGAGATGTAGCTGTTGAGTTTTGTTTCAGTTCCCTCTCACTCCAAATAATGGCCTCAGCGATCGTCAGGTTCGTTCATATTTTAACATAATTATCTGCAGTATTATGAGCGCAGCGATTATAAATCGACTGCCCCTGCCAAGTACAGTAAGAGAGGAAAACTCTACACAGACTCACGACAAACCACTGGACACAATACCAACAGAAATCCGTTCCCCACGGATACAATATCAACACAAACCCGTTCCGTTTCCCACGGATACAAACCCGTTCCCCGCGGATGCAACCCACTTCGTTCTCTCCGCTCCTCTGTGCAGACAAAGCATCTCTGGATTCGGTGAGAACACAAACAACAAGCACTAGTGAAAGGCGCTACAGGGCGTTCTGCAGTGTCGTGTCCACAAAACGGAGGTCATTACGTCTTTTCCGTGGCATTTTGTCTCCTCATCCCCCATCCCCTCTACCCCTTCCCATGAGCACCCCCTCTCCTCCCCCTCCCCCCCCCCCCAAACACCATATCTACCAAGTGCAGCTAGCATGTGGCTGTCTGCATGACGTTAGACTGCGAGTGGGCAATGGCAGTGACAAAACCAAAGGTCCAGAAAAGGCGGACTCACAGTTGACCAGAAGGGTGACGTCCTCCTCGTGTCCAGCCGGGTTGTCGTTGTCCAGCAGTTGACACCCGTACCGTTCCGCCTCACTGCACTCAGCACGTGACACCCTGTGCACCAAGGTCGCCGTGTCTTCCGGACTGACCTGACCTCGGGGTCTGTCGGCTACCCGTTGTCCGTTCTTCACGATACGCATGGCTGGTGTGGGTCTTCCCACAGCTGTGCACTTGAGGGTGACCGGGTCCGTCTCGTTGACGGTCAGGTAATCAGGGTTGTTGTTGACAACAAATACGGTGATCTCAGCCACGTCTGAAGCATGTTGGAAGAAGAATACAAGTAGTGCAGCATAATTATTGTACTAAGGCGTACAGGCCAGGCTTCGGTTCATGATGACCAATAGAAAGCACTAACGTGGTGCAGTGTTCCCTTTGCTTTGGTAACCTCAGGTGTAAGTAAAAGTAATATTCACCACTCCAGTATTGACGAGTACAACAGCAAACAGATTAGTAAAGAAAGAGAGGGGTTGTATCGTTTGGAGAGAACACAGTGTAAAACCACAGACAAAAACTAAAGGGGGCAGCACGGAGACGTTATCCGATTGCAGGCACAATTGCACTTTCTTCAAAAACGACAGAAAAATGCAATAACATGGTGCACGTTGGTTATCGTCACTAAGCTATTATATATCCCATGAGTGATTCGATTAATTAGTACTGTATAAGTATATTTAGAACTCACGTCAGAAGGATTGGAATATACTCGTCCAATTTGTCTGTGTTCCGAACCTGAGTACATGGTTGTTCCGAAGCCATGGACCTGTATCTACAGGGCCATGTCCGAAGCCGAGTTGTGCCTTGTTCCGATCCAGAGCAACTTCGAGAGTATTTTTCTTCTTCACAATACTCTTAGACAGTAATACTTAATTGAATCACTCATGACATATTTAATAGCCTAATGACGATAACCAAAATGCCCCAAGTTCTAGCGTTTTACTGTCGTGTTTGATGAAAGTGCAATTGTGTGCAAAAGTTCCAAGTCAAAAATGAAATTGTTGATTGTGAGGTGTTCAAGAAACCAAATGTCGAATATATATATTACATCACAGGACACGGGAAAGCATCTCCGTTCCAACCGTAATGATCAGTTAGAGGCGCAATACCTACGTTTCAAATAAATCGGTGTACTTTACCTAGACTGACGTTTCGCTCCGGCTTGCTCAGGCTCGGCCTGGATGGAACGGGAAACTCTGGCTTAAAAGTACGGAACGCGGATATTCGGTGTGAGAGCGCTATTTATAAAAGCGATCACCACAGAATATTCCAACCCGACATTCGAGGACATTAACCTCCACACCATCACCATCACCAGCAACAGAATGTGTACTGCATGCTATGCATATAACAGACACACTCACATGTGACCAGGACCGTAAACTCCTGACTGCCTTGAAGGGGCAGGCGGTCGTCTCCCATTTTCTCGGTAGTGACGTCACACGTCTGTTATCGTCACTAAGCTGTTATATATCCCATGAGTGATTCGATTAATTAGTACTGTATAAGTATATTTAGAACTCACGTCAGAAGGACTGGAATATACTCGTCCAATTTGTCTGTGTTCCGAACCTGAGTACATGGTTGTTCCGAAGCCATGGACCTGTATCTACAGGGCCGTGTCCGAAGCTGAGTTGTGCCTTGTTCCGATCCAGAGCACCTTCGGGGAGATTTTTCTTCTTCACAATACTCTTAGACAGTAATACTTGATCGAATCACTCATGAGATATTTAATAGCCTAATGACGATAACCAAAATGCCCCAAGTTCTGGCGTTTTACTGTCGTGTTTGATAAAAGTGCAATTGTGTCTGCAAAAGTTTCAAGTCAAAAATGAAATTGTTGATTGTGAGGTGTTCAAGAAACCAAATGTCGAATATATATATTACATCACAGGACACGGGAAAGCATCTCCGTTCCAACCGAAATGATCAGTTAGAGGCGCAATACCTACGTTTGAAATAAATCGGTGCAATTTACCTAGACTGACATTTCGCTCCGGCCTGTTCAGGCTCGGCGTGGATGGAACGGGAAACTCTGGCTTAAAAGTACGGAACGCGGATACACGGTGTGATAGGGCTATATATATATATAAAAGCGATCACCACCACCAACAACAGAATATTCCAACCCGACATCCGAGGACGTTAAGCCCCACTCCATCACCACCACCAACAACAGCAACGTGTACTGCATGCTATGCATGTAACAGACACACTCACATGTGACCAGGACCGTAAACTCCTGACTGCCTTGAAGCGGCAGGCGGTCGTCTCCCATTTTCTCGGTAGTGACGTCACACGTCTGCGTGACACTGGTGCTGCGGTTGGCCACAAGGTCGAGGACGTTGCCACCACTGTTTTGCCAGGCAACGGTCGCTAGGGCAGGATTGCTGTCAGCAGAGCAGTTGACAAGGACACGCTGTCTTTCGCTCACGACACACGTGTTGGGTGTTGACCTGTCGCACATGTCTGACGGCAGTGACGTTATGGAGACGTCAGAGAGGTCTGAAAAACACCATTGTGCTGAACAGCATCTTGTGCCGTAGCAACAATAAAATCTAAGTTGGCAGTTGACCGGACCGTTAAATTACATATTGAATTCTGGATGCCCGAATGCAGTCACTGGGTTTATGTACATGATCTGGAGACCACAGTTACTTCTTTGTTGCCAGACACCATAGAGATCAAGACTGCTATCGACACAACCATTAGCAGTCATGTGCACGTTATACACACTCTGGGTGGCGTGGCTGCCATGACGCAACGTGCACATCTAACAAGGGTGGTTTTGTGGCATCGTGATCACTGCACACGTCGTTATGTATCTACTCATTGGACAACTTCGCACACGGCAGACATACGAACACTTGCCTTTCAGCAGTTTTGCTTGTATAGGGACCAGTGTGTGTGTGTGTGTGTGTGTGTGTGTGTGTGTGTGTGTGTGTGTGTGTGTGTGTGTGTGTGTGTGTGTGTGTGTGTGTGTGTGTGTGTGTGTGTGGAACGTCTTGTGTGCTCTACAGTCATGCAGAAGGCATTTCCATGATTTCCCTATTTACTGCTGGCAACGGCTGATGACGTAGTGGACCTGTCGGGTTGTCCGTAAACCAGGACATGTCACAGTATTACCTGTCGCTGCTGTCAGAATAGCAACATCATATCGGCATATGACTCGAATTAACAGAAACAGGCCACACACGCACACAGGCGCGCGCGCGCGCGCGCGCGCACACACACACACACACACACACACACACACACACACACACACACACACACACACACACACACACACACACACACACACACACACACACACACGTGATGATGTATATTTTCGCTTTGATTTCAACCCACACAAAGCACCATACGGAAAGACAAAACACCCTCACCCCCCACACACATACGAATAAAAGTCACAATGAATTCAAATGTTTACGACACTGATTTGTGTGTGTGTATGTCTAAAACTTATACTTCGGACAAGATTTACAATGTCAGTCTAAACACAGATGGAACATGAGGAATCCCACAACACTAATTATACTCATAAGCAGATGGAAAAAATAAATGAAAGAATACATTAAAAAAACACAAAAAAACAAAAACAAAACGACAACACCATAGCCCTAGCCAGCTGGTCCATCTGCCACCAACCATCTGTAATCCGCTGCTGGGAGAAAAAAAATGAATAGCAGTTATGTACATAACAGGTGACTGAATTTTATATTATTATTTATCTTTCTTTAATGTGCAATTTGCAATAGTCCGTAGTCATCTATGTTCCCTACTTGACGCAGACAGGAATAGCCAGGCTGTTGTAAAAACACATCTAATTCTGGAGCCTGTGGGTTCCCAACACCAGAACCTGCATCAGTCACCTAACTGTCACAATTAAGGAGCGGGGGGCCACACGAAGCACACGGCAACCCGCGTTAGGCACACGTGTGTGTGTGTGTGTGTGTGTGTGTGTGTGTGTGTGTGTGTGTGTGTGTGTGTGTGTGTGTGTGTGTGTGTGTGTGTGTGTGTGTGCTGTTGTTGTTGTTGTTGTTGTTTTCTTTTACCAAGCGAAACCAGTGGACCTGAGCACCCCATTCATTTAAAAATAAAAGTTCAGTAAGCGGAGTTCCTGGGAGGGTTCCCCCCCCCCCCCCCCCCCCCCAGCTTTTTTCCTCTGTCAATATCCCCTTGCTGTCCCTACTTTAAAGAAAGCACGTTTTTACTGGGTGTCGGTCATAGTTCAGGTCATGATCATGCATGCATTCATCGTCACGAAGATGGGCTCAGTCAGGTTGGGATCCTATGTATTCTCTCATCGTCATGCCCAATACAGTTATGCACTGAAGGTGTCGGACTCAGAAAGGGTCGGAAGGTGTCGGACTCAGAAAAGATCGGAAGATGTAGGACTCAGAGAATGTCAGAAGGTGTCGGACTCAGAGAATGTCAGGAGGTGTCGGAGTCAGTAAACGGCACTTTAGCAGAGAATACTGCAGACTCCACGGACAAGGTAATTATAAGGTTAGTTAGATGTCCATTCACAAACAAGTGACAGCTTTTTCATAGCAGTTTAGTTCAGTTCAAGATGGTGTCTATGCGCTCTGAAAAGCCGTTATACGCTCCACCCCGTCTCTCCGCTGGCATACTTGCAGTATCGAGCCCTCAGCTGGACCATTCCAAGACTTGCCCCGTACCAGTCTGCATCCCATTGTGTCTTTCACGGCTTCACGGAGTGGGCTGTGGTGAGTTTCGACGGCACTGAAGTATGCTTCGACCTGCTCCGCTTACTGTCTGGTTTGCACTGGTGGGAGGTCCAGCATGAACCGCATGGTCTCAGTGGGTGTGTCCTTGGTGGTCCCCAGTATGACTCGCATTGCCTCGTTCCGCACTCTTTCCAGCTTTAGCAGATTTGTCTGTGCCATTGTTGTGAGGCCTAGTCCGTATTTGTCTGTGCCATTGTTGTGAGGCCTAGTCCGTATTTGTCTGTGCCATTGTTGAGAGGCCTAGTCCGTATTTGTCTGTGCCACTGTTGTGAGGCCTAGTCCGTATTTGTCTGTGCGATTGTTCTGAGGCCTAGTCCGTATTTGTCTGTGCCATTGTTCTGAGGCCTAGTCCGTATTTGTCTGTGCCATTGTTGTGAGGCCTAGTCCGTATTTGTCTGTCCCATTGTTCTGAGGCCTAGTCCGTATTTGTCTGTGCCATTGTTGTGAGGCCTAGTCCGTTTTTGTCTGTGCCATTGTTGTGAGGCCTAGTCCGTATTTGTCTGTGCCATTGTTGTGAGGCCTAGTCCGTATTTGTCTGTGCCATTGTTGTGAGGCCTAGTCCGTATTTGTCTGTGCCATTGTTGTGAGGCCTAGTCCGTTTTTGTCTGTGCCATTGTTGTGAGGCCTAGTCCGTATTTGTCTGTGCCATTGTTGTGAGGCCTAGTCCGTATTTGTCTGTCCCATTGTTGTGAGGCCTAGTCCGTATTTGTCTGTGCCATTGTTGTGAGGCCTAGTCCGTATTTGTCTGTGCCATTGTTGTGAGGCCTAGTCCGTATTTGTCTGTCCCATTGTTGTGAGGCCTAGTCCGTATTTGTCTGTGCCATTGTTGTGAGGCCTAGTCCGTAGACAATTTTGCCGAGCACCACATTTTGATACAAGAGGAAGAGGTGGCGTTGTTCAATACCCTTCGCAGCCATAGCCTTCGGGACTGACGGACCTTTCTTGCACTTCAGTGCTGTTGTTTCCACATGTTGTCTGTAGGTCAGCAGTCTGTCAAAGTGGATCCTAAGGTATCTCAGATGACTTGTTCATTCGACCACTGCTCAATCAACAGCGTCTGCTGGCATTGGTTTGCCGGCTGCTCTGTTGTCGGAAATGCACCTTAGTGTTTGTGTCTAGCTGCTGAGATACACTGTCCAGTTGTTGTTGCACTGCTTCGGCTGCCTCCTGGGAGTCCCTTGATGTTTTGTATGTGAGTCCGTCATTTGCCAGTGTGAAATTCTTGCAGAGTCCATTTTGGTTCAGATCTGCCAGGCCTTTAATGTATACATGGAAAAGGACCGGCGAGAGCGGTGATCCTTGTGGTAGGCCCACTGTGAGCTGGAGAGGAGCAGAGTTCCAGTTTCCAAGCTGCATAACCACTGTACAGTTACGTATTTCCAGGAGCGCTCCTGCAATCCACCGGGTCAGTGTCAGGCTGACTCCGTATTGCAGGAGCAGGTCCATCGGCAGGTTGAACTGGACTCTGTTGTAAGCATCCTCGAGATCGACAGCTACAGCCACTGTTTGTTGTTTTGTCTGAAATCCTTCGTACACGTCATATGCAAATGCAGCCGCATTTCCTAGTCTGAACCCCCCCCCCCCCCCCCCCCCCCATCCCACCACCAACCGGATTTGCACGGAGTATCTCCCTGTCCTCATAGAAATTACAGAGGCACAGACCATCAAGATCGCGTAAAGTTTCAGCGAGAGGTTTCTGCTGTTGTGAGCCTTGCTACAGGTTTGATGTGATCGAGCGTTGTTAGTTCTGGTCTTTTACTTAGCTTTGGAACCTGTTCCTGCACAACATGTATTTTGATACGCAAGTGAGACTGTTGTTCCACTATATCACTGTTTCAAATATTAGACAATGGATTAATTATAAAACAGCGTCTCTACAATAAGCAATTTACGTGAACCTACATAATTAATGCCATTCGAAATAGGTGAATGCTGTTATGCCACTTCCTTTCAGACCGCCCTTGTTTGATGTCAGTGGACCTGGCACCTTATTTTTCTAAAATGCTAGATTAAATGTTGCCATTCTTGTGACCGCTCGAACGTATACCACAACTGACGGCTTAAGAAACCAGCAGACCCCCAGTTCACAGTGCATACTCAGTGTACGACTGATTGACTGACGTGAAGGCATATGAAACCAGCAGACAACCAACTCCCAGTGCATGCGGAGTGTATAACTCACAGTCTGCTAAAAGCAAGACTTAAGGAACAGACAGACCGCCAACTCACAGTGTGTGTCGAATGTACGATTGACAGTCTACTGAAGTGAAGGCATACGGAACGAAGAGACAACCAACTCACAGAATATACGGAGTGTACGAATGTGTACTAAAGTGAAGGCATAAGGAACACAGAGACACACAGTGTACATACGGAGTGTACGACTGTGTACTAAACTGAAGGCATAAGGAACAAAGAGACACACAGTGTATACGCAGTGTACGAGTGACAGTCTACTAAATCAAGGCATAAGGAACAAAAAGACTCACAGTGAGTACGGATTGTACTACTGACAGTCTACTAAAGTGAAGCCATAAGGAACAGAGAGACTCACAGTGAATATGCAGTGTACGGCTGGCGAGGGACGGACCGGTTCCAGTAACGCTGTTGGTGACGGTACAGGTGATGACGTCGTTGTTGTTGCTGGTGGTGGGGGTGAAGCTGCACGTGCTGCTCGTAGACCTGGCGCAAGCACCGCTCCAGCTGTAGGTCACGCCGGGGTTGGACTGGGAGGCACTGCAGGTCAAGGTCAAAGAGCTTGGGGACGTGGGGTGAAGGTCGAACGCTCCAGGGTCGCTTATGCTGACAGTGTCAGGTCCAGCTAGAGTTTAAACATGGGAAATATTAATATAAGCAGCACTCAGTCCATACTGTCCAAGTGATCGAACGTTAGTGAGAATGATGTTTGATTGTGGCACGTTTTCATAACAACTGTCTTTCCAAAGTGGTGCCACTGTGTTTGTTTCATTGTTGTTGTTCATGCGTGTTTATTCCTCCCCGCCCTCCACCCCTCTCTTAGTGTCTCTCTGTCTCTTTGTATGTTTCTCTCTCTCTATCTGTCTCTGTCTCTCTGGCTCTATCTTTCTCTGTCTCGGTCTCTCTCGTCTCCTCTCTTTTGTTTTTGTAGTTTTGTTTTGAGGGACAGAAACATCTTTCATTAGGCTTTGTCTCCACTGACCTAAATCTCGCTGTATGGGAAACATTCTCACCGTGTGTACGTAGGCTTGCAGCATCATACTGCAATAACAGAAAGAGAACGTGGATTTAACCACTGCTGACAGTGATTACACTGATAATGATGATGATGATGACGATGTTATGGTGAGGATGGTGATGGTGACGGTGATGGCGGTAATCTTGGTGGTAGTTTTGGTGATTAAGAAGTGTACGAGGAGGAGGATGGCGACGATGAGAATGAGGAAGACAAGCACGATGCTACTGACGACGATGTCGACTCGCACGTCACATTAACAGTAGAATGTGTATGTCCTGGCCATCAGGAGTAGCCCAGTCCAACACGCACTTGAACACCCTGACAATGTATGATGATGATGATGACGGGAAGGAGGAGGAGGAGGAGGAGGAAGAGGGGCTGGGGGAGCTGGAGGATGACTACGATCATAACGATGGTGCTCCTCTCACACCACGTGGACAGTTATTATATATCTCCGTCTGGCCGTCATGAGTGGCCCAGTCCAACACGCACTTGAATACAATGACAGTATAAGATGATGAAGATAATGTCGAAGAGAATGGTGTTAACGATGGTGTCCACTGGTGTCACAGGCCACGTGAGCAGTGTAGGACGTATCTCTGTCCTGGCCGTCAGGAGTGGCCCAGTCCAACACGCCCCAGAATACAATGACAATGTAGGATGATGATGATGGTGATGATGATGGTGTCCACTCACACGCCACGTGAACAGTGTAGGACGTATATCTGTCCTGGCCGTCAGGCGTGGCCCAATCCAACATGCACTTGAACACAACTCCGTTGTCCCTTCTGGTCACTCCCTGGATCGTGAACGTCTCGTTCCCGTTTCCATAGCTACCAGACACGGTCAGCACGCTGTCCCGGTAAACACGAAGACGACCTTTGGGTTGTCCGAGGTCAGAGGCGGAACAGTAACAGTCAAGGTCAGCGTTTTCAGGGACGTATTGACCTTGAGTGCCCTTGCAACTGATGGATGGGTCGGCGGAGGGTCGTGCTGAGAGAAAACAACAGAAACAAAGCTCGCTTGGTTTAATGATGCTGTCTGATCGGATGTTTGCCCCCACTGCGGCTTATGGAGGCTGTCTGTAATCATATCCTTACTCTCCCCTTCCCTAATCACCCCTCCCTGATTAGAATGGCTCACAACGCGGCCCGTCTCAAATTTTTAACTCATTCGACACCGTACTAGCCGAACTAACGGGCAAGAAAATCCCAGTACAGTTCGGACAAAAGCAAAACGAAAAAAAATAATCCAGGTCATATGCAAGCATCAGTCTGCGTATGTCGAAAAAGTGAGTCTAAGACATAGTTCAAGATACTAAACAAACAAGAGTTCAAGATACTAAACAAAACAAAAAGTTCAAGATAATAAACAAACAAACAAACAAAAACGGTTCAAGATACTAAATAAAAAAAGAGTTTAAGATACTAAACAGTCTGAGCACAAGAGATTACGCCGGTGGTAAATGACAGCCAGTGCAACAGCGTCAAGCCGTCGGTCAGATGAAATTATCAGGTAATGAGCACTGGTAATTACAGGTAAGTGAACTTACTAGTTCTCACCAGCTGGGTCAGCGTGGGATTGTGGCTCACATTTGTAACTCACAGAGAAATGGTCCGTGTAAAAACGGTATTGTACAAATGTCTGACGATAAGACCAGCATAAATTTCACAAGCGCGAGAAATACGTATCTCTGTGTGGTCACAGTCAGTGTTTAGCGATATGTCATCTATATACCTTTAAGTTGCGATGATCGCTCTTTCTCTCTGTAAATGAATTCGTTTGATCTACAAAACACCTGATGGTTACAGTCACTGAGGAACTGCTTGAAAAAGTGTAGGGGTCAAAGCTCATCAAGAAGATCAATATTCGTCATCGATTCAACAAAGCAGGGCATGTTTATCAACGCGTTCTCATCGGCATCGTTCTTCCACCTGTCACAACATCACCGTCAAACCGACGGTGACATGTGGCTTGTTACAGAGTCTCACATGGGCAGCGACAATATTTTCTAAAATGTAACACAACAATAACTGATTTCTATTCTAATTCGACACTTCCATCGAATCCAGAACAGTAGCGAGGCCGTACACGTTGCTGTACGGCAGACGCCATTTTGGTGCTGCGGTCCCCCGCTCCTCCCGCCCTCCGCCCGGCCCTCTTCATTTGTTGTTCGTTGTTGTTGTTTGTTTGCTTTTTTGTTTGTTTCGGTTTTGTTGGTGTATCTTCCATAACTGTGCGTTGGCAACGTTAACTGACCAAGATCAAGTGTGTGTGCATGTATTCTGTAGTTTGCTGTTCTACAGAATTACAGAAACTTATTAACATATGCTGCAGGCCTAGGCCACCCAAGTCTAATATGAAAATGCCTAACAGAGCTGGTTTGGTTTCGTATTCAGAACTGAAGAAATCCCCTGAAAGGTCTATAGACAGAGAGGTTTATAGATCCAACTGTAAGGTGATCGCTTCAGCGCGGCTATAGCTGTGAGTACCCGGATGACGGTTAATACCGGTTTATGCGTCAAACAAGCATGCATATATCGGATAAAAGGTAGAAGAGTATCTAAGCGTGTGGTTTAGTTCGACCTTTTCTTCAAGATTCCACATCACTTTGTCATCTCACACAAGAGAATGAATTCGTGGCTAAATCTACCAACAAATTGTATGGTATGGGGTTGGTTCACCATTCTTTGGTGGTGTCCTTAAGATTCCTGCAACCTTCTGCGGCACCGTGAACAGACGGAAGCGGCTGTCCGTCAGACAAGTTACTGACACATTTTGCGACAGCGACAGCGAGTGAGAGGCAGGACTCGCAGCTTTGAGAGAAAGGTCAACAGCTGTAGGTATCGGTGGATGGTGTACAACATGTACTTATGACGTTGTGAGTGTTAGAATGGAGTACACCCTAATAATACTTATATGGTCGTCCTGATATAACCGTCATGGTTGACTGGGAGTAACACACACACACACACACACACACACACACACACACACACACACACACACACACACACACACACACACACACACAGCGTGGATGTACCGGCATCTAGTCCAACAACACATGCTGCATGTTTTAGATCTTGATGGTTGTGGACAAAAGCTCAGAAGACTGAACAGCTGTTTTCCCGTCACGATTAGATCGTTAGACTGTCAAAGAAAGCACACATGAGCAGAAAGGGTTGACTACTGAAGCCTGTTGCACTGACCCACAGTGACGGTGCCGGTGACGTTGACGGGTGTAGCCCCCGGGTGGACAATGACCACATAGGGGTAGGAGCCACTGGCGGTGGGCAGAGCGGCAGTGTAGCTGCAGGAGCCAGTGCCGTAGGGTGGAGTGCCGGTCAGGGATGGACTGTAGCTGGTCACGGCAACGCTGCTGCCTGCGGCACTCTGAAATCACGAGGACAGTCGCGCGTCATGAACAGTGAATTGCACATGGTGACGAACCCGTCCTCCCCCCCCCCCCCCCCCCCCCCCCCATCCCCCGTTTTGACAGTTAGACCACAGCTTTGCTCCGGTCTAGACTGCACATGGCTGTCGGCCGGTGAAGTCTTCACATCTTCATTAGCCTGCTGTGGGCGTGGTTAATGTCCACTCTGTGTGTGGTATTCCTTTGTGTGTTATTCATGTGTGGCAACCACGTTTTCCTTTAAATGGAATAAAGAAGAACTTGACTTGCTTCTCGTCTCCCCGCATAATTACCTTGTGGTCTGTTAATGCGTGCATCGTTCCTGCTCCTCCGTCCTAGCTTTCCCCGCCCGATTTTTACTTTATTTGATTGGTCCGTGTGTGTGTAGCCTCCCCCCTCTATCTATGACCCCCCCCCCATCCCCCCATCTCTCTCCCCCCCCTTCTCTCTCTCACCCCCTGTCTGAGGTCACAGGTGTAGGTGCCGAGGGAGGAGAAGACCTTGGTGATGCTGCACGTGCCTCTAACGGTCCAGCTGTCTGACGTGGCGATGGTGCACGTCGTGTCTGCTGCTCGGGCTGCGTCTGATGACACGTCACAACAAACACCGTTAGTCAACGGCCACGACACATCAAGGAGGGTGTGTCGAGTCACATAACTATAATAATAATGTGAGCAAGTGCTCTTTGTACGTTTTACAATAATCCCTCCCCGCTTAACGGATCAATGCAATTTCATTACTGTACTTTAGTAACCCGGGAACCGGAGCAGACGACGCTTTTGTTTTGAAGCGCGGCGTGTGGCGTAACGCCACATGGCCTTCACACAGCCGACCGGCGATAGCCGCCAGTGCGCGCCTTTTTCAAATCTGTTTTCTCCCTTAACATTTTGACCGCTTGTTTGTTTACCTACTCTTTGTCTATCTAGTCCTTTTTTATGCACTAAGCTATGTATAATATAATTTGGCATCTTAGAATGTTTATTTAACGTTTATTCAGACACCGGATCGAGCTTAATTAGTAGCCGATGCCTCTCTAGGTCCATTCTTTTATAGCCGTCGTCTGCATGGCGCGCTTTGTTTAGTACTAGTAAATGGTAGTGAAATGTTGTTTTGATTCGATTAAAGTAATTCCGTGTCGATCAATGCGTTGTCGTATAGTATTTTACTTAGCTGACTTCATGTTTAGTGTTTATTTTGGGCTGAAATTAACTTATTAAGTATTGTGTACTGTAGAAGCTAAGTTGTATTCATAGCCTACTTAATCTCACTATCAGCGCTGCTGCGACTAAGGTTACGCGCCCCAGGCGAAAGTTCGCACCGATTGTTTTAATGCTAGTCTTTGAGTTTGTCTTGCTTCTCTTACAGAGCGTTGTATTGTAATTGTTATGTACCATTTTAACCGTGGGAGCGTGCTCTTTATTCCGATTAAGTTTTAGTGACATTTATATTTTGTACATTGTGTTAGTTGTGATTTAGTTGTACGAATCTGTATATAGACAGGCGCAAGCCACGCTTCCCACTCTTGTTGTAAATAAAATAAGTCATGTGTGTACATTTTGTTTATACAGTTTAAAAGATTGTAACTGTAGCTTTTATTTGATGTTTTTGATGTTTTAATTGGCTTAGTTACTGTAGAGGAAAGTGTATTTGTGCGGGCCAGGGAAACACAGTTGTCAGCCATTTTGTGGTCCAGAGGGGCGATTTTACTGTAGCGATAGCGTGTGTTCCCTGTGGCCCGCGCCGTTCTCTTATCTATGCGTGAGCGTGAGGATTTTGGGTGTGTGCTGAAAACTGTCTGCGGCTGAACAAGTAAAAACTGATTGCCGCCTCCGCCCTGCTGTGGTCTCCACTTTATTGACTCCGCTGCCTGTGTCTTGTCTTTTGACCACTCCACACCATTACAATAATAATTAATTAATTAAAAGTACCAAAACAATACCGGCAATAATAATAACAAATAGTAAATATAATAACTGACACTAATAATAATAATAATAGTAATAACAACAAACTACCCCTTCCCACAACAGCCCAGCGCGCTTACAAAGGCAGACAGATGTGTAAATTCTTC
>OY757557.1:14837790-14852971 GCA_963584105.1 Alviniconcha strummeri | reverse complement strand
TCACGGGTGCTTTCTTTGACAGTATAACGATCTCATCCTGATGGTGAAACAGTTGTTCAGACTTCTGAGCTTTTGTCCACAACCATCAAGATCTAAAACGTGCAGCTTCTGTTGTTGGACTAGATGCCGGTACATCCACGCTGTGTGTGTGTGTGTGTGTGTGTGTGTGTGTGTGTGTGTGTGTGTGTGTGTGTGTGTGTGTGTGTGTGTGTGTGTGTGTTACTCCCAGTCTAAGTATTATTAGGGTGTACTCCATTCTAACACTCACAATGTCATAAGTACATATTGTACACCCTCCACCGTTACCTACAGCTGTTGTCCTTTCCCTCAAAGCTGCGAGTCCTGCCTCTCACTCGCTGTCGCTGTCGCAAAATGTGTCAGTACCTTGTCTGATGGACAGCCGCTTTCGTCTGTTCACGGTGCCGCAGAAGGTTGCAGGAATCTTAAGGACACCACCAAAGAAAGGTGACCCAAACCCATACCATTTTTTGGCGGGATAGATTTAGCCACGAATTCAGTCTCTTGGGTGAGATGACAAAGTGATGTGGAATCTTGAAGAAAGGGTCGAAAACTAAACCACACACTTAGATACTCTTCTACCTTTTATCCGATATATGCATGCTTGTTTGACCCAAAACCGGTATTAACCGTCATCCGGGTACTCACAACAATACCCGGGCTGAAGCGACCGGGTACTGGCTGGTTGTCGAGACTGTTGTCGCGCTAGCGGGTCACCTTATAGTTGGATCTATAAACCTTTCTGTCTATAGACCTTTCAGGGGATTTCTTCAGTTCTGAATACGAAACCAAACCAGCTCTGTTCAGCATTTGCATATTAGACTTGGATGGCCCGGGCCTGCAGCATATGTTAACAAGTTTTTCGCCTCAGATTTTCGTGCGCTGAAAAGTAAACCACAGAATACATGCATACGCTTTTGTCCTTGGTAAGTTAACGTTGGCAACACCCAGTTGTGGAAGGTACACCAACAACACCGAAACAAACAAAACGCAAACAAAACAACAACAACAAACAACAAATAAAGAGGGCGGGAGGAGCGGACGGCCGCAGCACCAAAATGGCGTCTGCCGTACAGCAACGTGCACGCCCTCGCTACTGTTCTGGATACCTTTACCCCGTTGAAGTGTCGAATTAGAATACAAATCACTTACTGTTGTTTTAATAACAAACAAAAAACAAAACAAAAACAAAAACAAAAAAAACAACGCTGGCACATGTCACCGTAGGTTTGACGGTGATGTTGCTGACGGGTAGAAGAGCGATGCCGATGAGAACGCGTTGATAAACATGCCGTGCTTTGTTGAATCGATAATGAATATCGATCTTCCTGATGATCTTTAACCTTTATACTATTTGAACCTGTTTTTCAGTGACTGTAAGCATCAGGTGTTTTGCAGATCAACGAATTCAGTTGCACAGAGAAAGATCGATCATCGCAACTTAAAGGTATAAAGACGACATATCGCTAAACACTAACTGTGACCTGCACACAGAGGTACACATTTCTCGTCCTTGTGAAATTTATGCTGGTCTTATCGTCAAACCTACATTTGTACAATACCGTTTTTACACGGACCATTTCTCTGTGAGCTACAAATGTGAGCCACAATCCCACGCTGACCCAGTTAGTGAGAACTAGTAAACTTACCTGTAATTACCGGTGCTCATTAGCTGATAATTTCATATGGCCGAAGGTTTGGCGTTGTTGCATGGGCTGTCATTTACCGCCGGTATCATCTCTTGTGCTGTTTAATGTCTTGAACTCTTTTTTGTTTAGTATCTTGAACTCTGTCTTAGACTCATTTTTCGACATCTGTAGACTGATTTTTGCATATCACCTGAATTAGATGCTGCATCCACAACTGTATTTTTTCTTTCTTCATTTTTCTTTTCTTCCCCCCCCCCCCCCCCCTCCAAAATTGACTTCTGTCATCACGAGAGAAAGTAATAGCAAGTGTCAGGGTGACCTTTCTGAGTTTCCTTGCCCGTCAGTTTGACGAGTACAGTGTTGAATGAGTTCAGACGGGCCGCCATGTGAGCCATTCTAATCAGGGATGGGTGGTGGGGAAAGGGGACATTAAACACATGATACAACAGATAACTTTATTACAGAGAGTCAATACAATTGCACGAGGAATGTTTTGTGGTGCCAAGTGCACTCATCACTCATTCACTCCAATCATAAACATCATCAAATTACATCAACAGCAAATAAACATCCAGGTAAAAAGTCATTCATAGTAGGTAGGTCCAGCCAAATTTTCAAAAGCAAGCAATGCAATCCATGAATATGTGATATTAAAGAGGGTCACAAGGCAAGTACACGAACCAAATTTCATTAATTTATCTATAATATTTTTTGAGATATCACCCTTCAAATAGTCATCATTTTAGGCATTTTAGGCGCATTTTACATAATGCTATTTTTGTATGGCTCTAGTATAAAAAGTATTGGTCACACATCCACCCAGCTTGTTTTACACAGTGTCTGCACAACATAGACTAAACACAATTTTTTCAGTAGTCATCCTTACTCAAATTTTGGAGATGCAGTGTGCCAAAAATTAAAAAAACATTAATTTTGACATTGTCCGATCGCCAATCTTTGATGGTACCATGACAAGATCAAACACAACATGGGAATGGAAAGAGATACAACCATAATACTGGTATCAACTGATTCAGCATTAATTAGACAATACAAATTCCCAAGTCTAAAGAAGTGCAAGCTAAATTTTACCTACAGAGGCAAGTTTCCATGAGAAAAAAGGGTGCAAATATACCGCGAATCTTTGATGGTAATAGCATTAAAGCAAATCAAACTCTAAAATGGAAAGAGATACAGCCATGGTTCTGGTATCTGCAGATTCAGCATTAATCAGAGAAGGGAAATGCACAGCATGTGGAAATTTAGGCAAATTTTAGATAATGCAGACTTGTTTGAATGAGGAAAAGAAGTTAAAAACTGCAGTCCAAGTGTGGCCTCGTGGTAGATGTTGAGGCCTGCTTCACTTTCTAGGACCAATTCTCTCCTCAAGATGATGAAACTGATCATCCTCTGAAATCATTAACAAAGAAATATATAAACAAACAGGTAAAAGAGATTTATTTCAACATAAACCGCACACTAATACTTAATACTCACCAATTAAATACACTTAATACTCACCGATTAAATCATCAAATTCTGAAGTTTAGTTGTAAATAACACTGACTTGACTTTGTGTGAATCATGCAGTAATAACTTGATAAATAAATAAATCAGAAAGGTACAAACAGAAGGAAGCAGACAAGAACTAATTTTCAGGTATCTGACTACTACTACCAGTCTCAGCTACTGAAACAATCCCAGAAGCAAAAACCCGACTGGAGTTGCTCTCGCCATTATTTGACAATACTTAAAAACAAAAAACTTCCCTACTTTGGTTTAGATAAAAGACCTGGATTATTAAGGAAAAGTAAACTAACAAAAATTGGAGTCCCACATCAATGACATTAAAAGATTAAATGCTCAAAACTGTATTTAACGTTGCTCTGTGAGTATTTTATTTTCCCCACCCCCTACCACCCCCACATTTGATGTGGCTCTTGAAGTGTGTGTGTGTGTGTGTGTGTGTGTGTGTGTGTGTGTGTGTGTGTGTGTGTGTGTGTGTGTGTGTGTGTGTGTGTGTGTGATTATTTCTTTTATTTTGTTTCTTGTTCAGTCTTTCTTACTGACTTAGCTAGTTCTGTCTTGTTATCATAGTCTTGTCAATCATGCTTGCAAAATGTTAAACAAAAACGAAAAAACGTGTCATTATTACTGTTCTTTTTTTTACCCCCTCCCCACCTCCTTGTAATTATTATGATTATTATTATATGCAAAGATTCAAAGAATCATGTAATTTTTTAGCCAGTGTGCCAGGTCTTCCATGTGCACAAAAGGTGGAAGAGAAAGAAGGGGGAAAACAAACAAGAAATAAAATCTTCAGAAGCAAATACAATCCCAAACTCTCAATATAACATTAATTTTGGCTGGTGGCTCGCTTTTATTTTGTTTTGTCTAGATGAGCAGATCTACTATGAAAGAAACATATGGGTCGTGACTGCATCGTCTGCTAGCTAAATCAGAGCTATTGTCCTTGACAAGAACAACATTTTTTTTTTTTTTTTAATCATTCACTTGCTAAATTTCCTTTAAAAAAAAAATCGCTGTTGAGAACATACACCATGCATCACGTTTTTGTCAATTCGGATTTACGGGGAAAGAAATTACTACTTTTACAGCGGTTTGCATTTCGGAGGAACTAATGAGAAGATAACTCTGTAATGTTGTTCAAACTACGACCAGACCACAATGAATTTGCTTCAGTTGCATTCAAACAGATGTAAACAGCACAAAAATACAGTATGGTTGTGTTGGAAACTCTCTTAGGTATCGCTAAAATAAAAAACTTACCACGGTTTCTTTCCAGTTCCTCTAGGGTGAGCATCTTTTGCGCCGCTCGCGTAGTCGCAGACTTTAGCGATCGCGCAACTCGGGCAGACAACAAAATCTATGGGGTCTCCAATTTCCGTTGCACGGGAACTTTTACAAGAACTCGCTTCCGGATCAAACGATACACCGTTTTAAAGAGCGAAAATTCGCCTTTCCAATGATACCAAATTCAGTATGGTGCATTCAAACTTTCTTGGTGTAAATTTAAGGTAAAAATGAACGTATTTTTCAACTAAATTTTTGCTGCTGTCGAAAACGAAGAATTTTAACGAATTTTATAATGGATATATCTACGGGAATTCCTCTTTCTAAAAAGTATAACTTCATGTCTGTACGTTTTTCTTGTAAAAGTTCCCAACGGATTTCCGAACGCAACCGTTTTCCGACTTCGCTCATCTGACTTTCGACGTCAGAACCACGCTCGGTTTCCGACCGCTTGGTGTGTTCATTAAAACTTCTACCAAACTCGCAATACATCATTCACGCACAAAATAATGGCATCAACACGTCGTGATAAGATAGGTTTTTGCGTGACAGTAGTTTTTATTGACAAACTGCACAGAACAAGGCAGATGTGACAAGTTGAAAATGAGCAATATTTGCCTCACGACGACCATGTTACCCAGCGCTAAAGAGAGGCTGGTCCTACCTATTTATAGATAAATACACGAGAACTCCCACTGGCATGAAGCTTATAGACTGCCTCCATAAACGTCAGTTGGGGCAAACATACAGACTGATCCATGAACCAAGCGAACTTTGTTTCTGTTGTTTTCTCTCAGCACGACCCTCCGCCGACCCATCCATCAGTTGCAAGGGCACTCAAGGTCAATACATCCTTGAAAACGCTGACCTTGACTGCTACTGTTTCGCCTCTGACCTCGGACAACCCAAAGGTCGTCTTCGTGTTTACCGGGACAGCGTGCTGACCGTGTCTGGTAGCTATGGAAACGGCAACGAGACGTTCACGATCCAGGGAGTGACCAGAAGGGACAACGGAGTTGTGTTCAAGTGCGTGTTGGACTGGGCCACTCCTGACGGCCAGGACAGAGACACGTCCTACACTGTTCACGTGGCGTGTGAGTGGGCATCATCGTTAACATCATCATCATCATCATCATCATCATCACCACCACCATCACCATCAGCATCATCATCCTACACTGTCACCGTATTTAAGTGCTTGTTGGACTGGGCCACTTCTGACGGTCAGGACAGAGATACGTCCTACACTGTTCACGTGGCCTGTGAGTGGACATCATCGTTAACATCATCGTCTTCGACGTTAACATCATCACCACCGCCACCATCGTCATCATCCTAGACTGTCATTGTATTCAAGTGCGTGTTGGACTGGGCCACTCCTGACGGCCAGACGGAGATATATAATACACTGTCCACGTGGTGTGAGAGGACGCCATCATTATGATCGTAGTCATCCTCCAACTCCTCCTCCTCCTTCTCCTCCTCCTCCTCTTCATCATACATTGTCATTGTGTTCAAGTGCGTGTTGGACTGGGCCACTCCTGACGGCCAGGACACAAATACGTCCTGCACTGCTCACGTGGCATGTGGGTGTTCAAGTGCGTGTTGGACTGGGCCTCACCTGATGGCCATGACATACACGTCCTGCTGCCAAAGTGGCGTGTGAGTGGACATCGTCATCGTCATCGTCGTCAGTAAGATAATGCTTGTCCTCCTCATTATCATTGTCGCCATCATCGTCTTCGTATTCACCACATTCTTCATCACTAAAACTACCACCAAGGATACCGCCATCACCGTCGCCATCACCATTCTCACCATAACATCGTCATCATCACATTCATTATCATTATCAGTGTAATCACTGTCAGCAGGTTTTAAATCCACTTCTCTTTCTGTTATTGCATTATGATGCTGCAAGCCTACGCACACGTGGTGAGAATGATGCCCATACAGCTAGATTTAGGTCAGTGGAGACAAAGCCTAAGAAAATATGTTCTGTCCCTCAACAAAACTACAAAGACAGAAGAGAGGAGAAGAGAGAGACCGAGACTCAGATAGACAGAGCCAGAGAGACAAAGACAGATACAGAGAGACAGAGATACAAAGAGACGGAGATACGGAGAGACACAGAAATATAGGGGGAGGAGAACAAACACGCATGAACGACAACGAAACAAACACACTGGCACCACTTTGGCCATGCTTATGCAAAGACAACTGTTATGAAAACGTGCCACAATCAAACATCATTTTCACTAACGTTCGATCAGTGGCACAGTATGGACTGAGTGTTGCTTATCTTAATAATTCCAATGTTTAAACTTTAGACGGACCTGACACCGTCAGTATCAGCGACCCTGGAGCATTCGACCTTCACCCCACGTCCCCAAGCCCTTTGACCTTGACCTGCAGTGCCTTCCAGTCCAACCCCGGCGTGACCTACAGCTGGAGCGGTGCTTGCGCCAGGTCTACGAGCAGCACGTGCAGCTTCACCCCCACCACCAGCAACAACAACGACGTCATCACCTGTACCGTCACCAACAGCGTTACCGGAACCGGTCCGTCCCCCGCCAGTCGTACACTGCGTATTCAATGTGAGTCAATTTGTTCCTTATGCCTTCACTTTAGTAGATTGTCAGTCATACACTCAGCATACACTGTGAGTTAGTTGTCTCTTTCACAACAGCAGAGACCTCACTGACCGATGATAACTACCATGTGGCATTCAAGCACAGCCAACAGAGAACAACTCCGCCATGTTGACAGCTTGAGAAGAAAAGAAAGGGACAGTTCTCAGCTCAGAGGACAATATATAATCCGCGCTTTTATGGCACTCTCCTACCCCACAGCAGTGTCTATAAAAAACAAAATCAAAAAAAATCTCTGGCTGAAACCTTACACGACCTTGATGATCAGTCCCTCTGTACTTGCTATGAAGCAGATCGAGCTGTCACTTGTTCGTGTATGGACATCTACTTAGCCTTAATTACATTGTTGATGGAGTCTGCAGTTGCAGTAGTCTCTTCTCTTCTTCCCACCTTCTCTGAGTCCGACAACTTCAGTGCATAACTGTACTGGACATGACGATGAGAGAATACACAGGATCCCAATCAGACTGAGCCCGTCTACGTGATGATGAACACATGATCATGACCTGAACTACGACCGATACCAAGTAAACACAGCAACGAAAACTTTAGAGTAGGGACAGCAAGCGGATATTGATAGTGGAGTGAAAACTGAGAGAGAGAGAGAGAGAGAGAGAGAGAGAGAGAGAGAGAGAGAGAGAGAGAGAGAGAGAGAGAGAGAGAGAGAGAGACAGAGAGACAGAGAGACAGAGAGACAGAGACAGAGACAGACAGACCGACAGAAAGACAGACAAACAGACAGACAAACAGACAGATACAGACATACAGAGACAGAGAGACAGAGAGAGACAGACACACATAGAGACATTGACAGAGACATAGAGACACACAGACACAGAGACAGAGCAGACAGCGAGGGAAAATAAAGGGTACGAAGGAACTGAACTTTTATTTACAAATGAATGGGGGTGATACGGTCCAAAGATTTCGTTTGGTAAAAGAAAACAACAACGACAGCAAGCACACACACAAACACACACACACACACACACACACACACACACACACACACACACACACACACACACACACACACACACACACACACACACGCACGCACGCACGCACGCACGCACGCACGCACGCACGCACGCACGCACGCACACACACACACACACACACACACACACACACACGTGTGGTGTGCCTAACGCGGGTTGCCGTGTGGGTCCCCAGAATGCAATAGGTCTTCCCGTTCCTTGTGACAGACGACTGATGCAGGTTGTGGTGTTGGGAGCCAGCAGGATTTAAACAGGCTCCAGAATAGGTGTGTTTTTACAGCAGGCTGCCTCTTCCTATCTGCCTCAACTAGGGAACATCGGTCACTACGGCTATTGCAAATATTAAATTAAAGTGAAATAAATAATAATAATATGGAATTCAGTCACCTGTTATATACGTAATTCTATTCATTTTTCCTCTCAGCGGCGGATTGCGGATGGTTGGTGGCTGATGGGCCCCCTTTTTTTCTTCTGTTTCTGTGCTGATGAATATAGCTAGTGTAATTTGTATGGACTCTTGTTTAATCTGTGTTTAGACTGACATTGTCTGAAGTACAATTTTTAGACATAAAAAGAGTTTGTTTTTTGTTTGTTTGTTGTTGTTTTTTCTGTGTGTTTTTTTCTTTCGTTTTAGTGTGTAATGACTTAATTATGATGTCGTTTGTTTGTCGTGAAGTGATCCTGTGCAGTTGACGGGACGTTAAATTCCAATCACCAAATGAATTTACTACAGTTACAACAACGACTGACAGTAACGCCAGCTGTTGACGAAGCCCCTTACTCTGAAGACGAAGTACAGACGTACCCTGTTCCCTCTGTGGTCAGACCCCCCCACCTCCCCCCCTGTGATCACGGGCTATGGCGGGGAACCGCTGTACCAGGGGGCCACCAGAGACATCACCTGTACCGTCACTGGGGGCAACCCTCCCGTGGCCGCCGTCACCTTCACCTGTGGGGGTCAAGGTCAGGAGGTCAGCGGTACCAGCAGGACCATCACGCTGACGGCTGATCGCAGTAACCATGGCAGCACGTGCACGTGCAGTGCGAGGTGGAAAACCTATAATCCTGGCTGGTACACACAAACTGCTGACGTCACACTCACCGTGTTCTGTGAGTATGCTTGTGTTACTGTATCTGTGTAGCTGCGCAGTACACATTGTACGAAGTAAAGAAAGCGCGGGTGTAAATCGACTGTCAACACCACTTTAAGTTTGCTGACAATATTTTTACAATCTTCTATTGTCAATACCACGATTACACCGTTGCTAGTCCGACTCCTGCACGAGACTATGCTGAACCATCTATGGCAGAGACACGAGGAAAGGTAGACCGCAAGTCGATGACTGAAGTGTGCTAATGGCAAAAGATGAATAACTAGATGAACCAGAGAGAGAGAGAGAGAGAGAGAGAGAGAGAGAGAGAGAGAGAGAGAGAGAGAGAGAGAGAGAGAGAGAGAGAGAGAGAGAGAGAGAAGTGCCGAAGGGGTGGACCCCACCGGTGGTAGTGAAAACTAATCTTTCTACAATAAAATAACAATGTACATGTATCATGCGCTCAGCAACGCTACCATCAGCATGTTTCTTCTACTCATGCAGACACATTTATATTTGAGATGAGATTTCTGAGAGATCACTGTCCCCTTTTTGGAACTTTCACGGTGATGCGTCAGTGTTGTTGTTGTTGACAAAATACACTGAAATACACTACAATGACACTGCAAAACAGAACTGTCCAGTTGGACAGAAGACGACGTTCAGTGAACTAAGACCTGTTGCTGATCACACAGACCCCCCTCAGCAGCCGAGCATCAGCCACAAGAACCAGGACTACCCCTTCATGTCGGGGCAGGCAGCCACCCTCTACTGCAGCTTCAACCCCGGAACTGACCGTGGTAACCCCCCAGCCACCTTGACCTGGAGAGGTCACGCTGGGTCGTCGGGTCAGGGCGAGGTCAGCCTGGCCTTGACCCAGTTAAGCAGCAGCGACAACAGGAGGAGGGAGGTGTGTGAGGCCTGGAACAACTTCACTGACCACAACAACACACCGGTCACTCGGCAAACCGTCATTGACGTCTACTGTGAGTAGGGCTCAATTTTGGGTTGTTCGTAATGATGTCAATGAAGATTATGATGGTGATGACTCCTTTTCTTCAGTCCATTATTTACAGTAAACGAAAAAAAAAACAGTAGCGTCAATAACAGTTGCAGCAGTAGCGTCAATAACAGTAGCACCAGTAGCGTCAATAACAGCAGCAGCAGTAGGTCAATAACAGCAGCAGTAGCAGCAGCAGTAGCGTCAATAACAGTTGCAGCAGTAGCGTCAATAACAGTAGCACCAGTAGCGTCAATAACAGCAGCAGCAGTAGCGTCAATAACAGCAGCAGCAGTAGTGTCAATAACAGCAGCAGCAGTAGGTCAATAACAGCAGCAGTAGCAGCAGCAGTAGCGTCAATAACAGCAGCAGCAGTAGCGTCAATAACAGTAGCACCAGTAGCGTCAATAACAGTAGCACCAGTAGCGTCAATAACAGCAGCAGCAGTAGCGTCAATAACAGCAGCACCAGTAGCGTCAATAACAGCAGCAGTAGCGTCAATAACAGCAGCAGCAGTAGCGTCAATAACAGCAGCACCAGTAGCGTCAATAACAGCAGCAGTAGCGTCAATAACAGCAGCAGCAGTAGCGTCAATAACAGCAGCAGCAGTATCAGCAGTAGAATCATCAACATCATCAGCAGCAGCATGAAAACGGCGGTGCCGACAGTAGTAAGTTACAACTAGCAACGGCAGCTGCAACAGCGCTACCCAAAGAAAAAAATCAGGAACTGCAGCAGTCATTCAACAACAACTGCACCACCACCATCAACAGCAGCATCACCAATATTCCTACACATTGCTGTTCTTTGGTTCTGTCTTGAGCAGCACTGGGGGGAAAAAGAGTTTATCGTATTACTCAAATTTCACAGTTCACCTCGAAGACATAAGTGTTGTGTACTTTTTTGGCTTTTTTTTTAACCTCAACGCGAAAATAGACATTATCGAGTGTGTGTGTGTGTGTGTGTGTGTGTGTGTGTGTGTGTGTGTGTGTGTGTGTGTGTGTGTGTGTGTGTGTGTGTGTGTGTGTGTGTGTGTGTGTGTGTGTGTGTGTGTGTGCAGAGGCAATATATGTTCAGTCGAGCCATATAACGATATGATATTTCTTTTCTGACAGTAGCGAGAGGTAATACTGTGACATGTCCTGGGTTACGGACCTCCGGACTGGACTCGACATCATCAGCCGTTGCCAGCAGCAAAAGTAGTGAAAGGCATTGTCCATGGCCGTGGGGCAGACAAGACTTTACACACACACACACACACACACACACACACACACACACACACACACACACACACTCGCTCCTATGCAAGCAAAACTGCTAACCAAATGTTGAAAGGCAAGTGTTGGTATCCGCCATGTACAAAGTTGTTCAATGAGTAAGTACGTAACGACGTGTACCATGATCACGATGCCACAATACCACCCTGTTAGATGTGCACGTTGCGTCAGACAGCCGCACCACACACAGTGTGTATAACTTGTAATGACTGCCAGTGGCTATGTCGATAGCAGTCTTGATCTCTCTGGCGTCCGGCAACGAAGAAGTAACTGTGGCCTCCAGATTATGTACGTAAACCTATGCAGTGTGTGCATTCGGGCATCCGAAATTCAAAGTGTAATTTAACGGTCCGGTCAACCGCCAAAATAGATTTAATTGTTGCTAAGGTACAAGAGGCCATTGAGAAAAATGGTGTTTTTCAGATCTCTCTGACGTCTCCATAACGTCACTGCCGTCAGACAGGTGCGACAGGTCAACACCCAACACGTGTGTCGTGAGCGAAGGACAACGTGTCCTTGTCAACTGTTCTGCTGACAGCAATCCTGCCCTAGCGACCGTTGCCTGGCAACACAGCGGTGGCAACGTCCTCGACCTTGTGGCCAACCGTAGCACCAGTGTCACGCAGACGTGTGACGTCACTACCGAGAAAAGGGGAGACGACCGCCTGCCGCTTCAAGGCAGTCAGGAGTTCACGGTCCTGGTCACGTGTGAGCAAGCATTGCACATTGCTGTTGTTGTTGATCGCTTTTACATAGCGCTATTCTCCACTCTCGACCGTTCTTGCCTGTGAATCTGCACGTTTTGACTCTCACCCATGCGGTGTACTTACAGCACTGTTTCGTTGTTATATGGTTGGTGCCACGTGAAACCACTGCCGTCTGGGCGCGTTCTCTGAACACCATACAACCATGTATTATTTTGTATAACTTCATTCAAAGCCACTTACTTAAGGTGTATGAATGTTTTACTGTAACCTGTCACCTGCAAATTTGGCTGAATGACTTGGATGCTACTGCAGTAATACATGGAATGAATACCGAAATAAGAGTCAGCACAGAAAGTTGGCCCTGAAAAAACACACAAAACAAAACAAAACAAAACTCCCGCCGTTCTTGACAGGACTCGATCCCTCAACCTTTCGATCACGAGTCCTGCGCTATAACCACTGAGCCATCCCCATTGTAAGTGCTGTGACTATCCGGGATACACACGGCTGTGGCTTTTACCTGCTGTCAACGTTGTGTCAGTGGGGTGGAGGGAAGCGGGTGGGAGGTGTGGTCAGCGGGAATCGTATCAGGTATCAATGTCTCCTGCCCCCTTCACTTTCTCCCTGTGGTGTTAAATTGTGTTTTCTCTAAACGATACAGCCCATCTCTTTCTTTGCTAATTTATTTGGTGTACTCTTCAATACTAGAGTGGCGAACATTACTTTTACTTATACCCGAGGTTACCAAAGCAAAGGGAACACTGCACCAAGTTAGCGCGTTGTACTGATTACCATGAACCAAAGCCTGGCCTGTACGCCTTAGTACAGTAATTATACTGCACTATTTGTATTCTTCTTCCGACGTGCTTCAGACGTGGCTGAGATCAGTGTGTTCATCGCCAACAACCACACCAACAACCTGACCGTCAACGAGACGGACCCGGTCACCCTCAAGTGCACAGCTGTGGGAAGACCAACACCAGCCATAAATCAAGGCTAGAACATTGTTAAATGGGACAACGGCAATAGAAATCACTTACCGAAGAGACTGCTTTTTTGTCTCCGTTTGCCTGAAAGATAAATTTGATACTAGGCGACATCCTCTGCTTGTGTTGTGTCCTGTATTTGTTCGCTCGTTTTCAAATTGCCATTTCAAGAACAATGTGGATTATAACTCTGTGGATTATAACTCTGCTGAAAGTTAATACTGACTGTGATGATTCTAGTATTGTAATCATGTGTTCTTGTTTCAAGAAGACTAAGTCTACTACACCGGAAGACTCCCGCACGACGAACCCTGACGGCCTGGTGTACACCACTATCGCCTTCTCGGACAACCAGCTGAAGAAGGCCGAACAGCCCCCACCCGAACGTGAAACCACCGAATATGCTGACATCGACTTCACCCGACACGCCCCGCCTGCTCAAGATTAACGAATTTATCATTGACAAAATTTTAAGCTAACGGTACGGTCATGGTCTCGTTCTTTTCATGCATTGTTTGCCATAAAGCCTTACTGTGCATCTACAAACCCTCTCACACCGGAGACAACGAATATACTGAATCAAATAAACTGACTGTGATATATGACAACAAAGCAGAGCTTCCACCTGTGCCAGCTTACCATTGCTGTGCGAATACGTTTTGACACTGAAAATGTACTGTTTAATCCGGAATAAATGAAGAGCGCGCGCGCCTTTTTCTTCTTTTTCTTTGTGTGTGTGTGTGTGTGTGTGTGTGTGTGTGTGTGTGTGTGTGTGTGTGTGTGTGTGTGTGTGTGCTTTTAGTGAAATACCTGTCGTCAGAATTTTTCGGTCTTGGAAATTTGTGTCTTGCTTTCTCCTTTTTTGTTTCTTGTTATTAGAAAGGAATGGCTTTAAACGAATAATCTTTCGCCTAGTATATTAACTGAATGATCAGGAAATGTTTTAAATGTTTTATGATGTTTTACTCCATTTTATCTGTATAGTCTTACCTTTGTTGTGTTGAACTGTCTACTTGTCCCTTTATAGCGTGGAATTCGAGTGATCTAAAAGAAAATTTTCAATTTATGCACCTATTATGAATAATACAATTTGTATTTGTATTGTAAATATTTTATTTGTATGCGCACACAGTCTTCTTTCTCTATCTCCCCCCTCCCCCCCCCCCCCCCCCCGCCCCCTTGCCTTTGCTTTTCCAGTCTTTGTAACGGGGATGGGCTGTTTAGAATCAATATTCTTTTGTGTTTATTGGGATCTTAAAATCTGATTTGCGTTAACTTAGAACGAAATGGTTGGATTTAGTTTCAACAACAGTTACCAAGTATATGTATTTATCCAGTGCAAGGGAAGTACGCCAAAACTGTAATCATTTCAGCCTAATAGCCTTTATAATTTCCCCTGAGAATTATTGTTATTCGCTCAACTTGTGTGGTGGATATAAAATGCCAAATTTCTTACATGGATCACAGAACCGTGAATCGCCCTGATATAACCACACTAGTTGAGTGGGCGTAAAACACCAATTTACTTACGTACTCGCAAAACCGTGAGTTCGGAAATTTACCTGTAACACAAATAACTACTTAGTGGCACCGCAATTTGACGGACCTGTGCACACGAGGACTTAGAAAAGGTCTCCCCGTTACAGATATGGACACGGGAACTACAAATATTACAGATACTTGAGTAAACACATAGAATACAACAAATGTATGTTACAGATCGTTTATTCGATGACATTTACATGCTGAACTGATATTGTACAAAGTGGAACTGTTGAAGCTAAACAGTTTTAGGCTGTGAAATAATAGTGGACATTTCTGTGGCGTGCTACTTCTATTTATTTATGTACACAATGCGATTCCTAAAAGAAAGACCCCCTCCCCCCCCCCCCCAAAAAAAAAAGGAGAAAAAAAAAAAAGTACAGACAAAATATTGTGTTTTACGAATCTCTGTTATACTTGCGTATAGACAATGACCAGTTGG
>OY757557.1:14822790-14832790 GCA_963584105.1 Alviniconcha strummeri | reverse complement strand
CGTGCCTACTCTGCGCTACACCCGCAAGCATATACAGGCCATGCCTGTAGGCATTTACCTAGTGCAGTCCCCTGGATTTCCAAAGATCGTCTGTTACTACTGGAGAGACCATCCTGTAGCCTGTCTTAGGCATTCTTCTGTGAAAGTTTCGGTATTATCTATTCTAGGCATTGTAATGCATATCGCGTAGTTAGACGGGGTCATATACACAACCAAGCTCTGCGGTGGCCTGCAACTAAGTCATAATTTCATCTTGCAGGTACATGTTGTAGAGAAGCCATGTCAAGCTTAGTCCAGGGGTGAGTCAACACCACACTTTTCAGCCTTGGTGCAGGGCACCCTGAAACCTGAAGGGTACATCACACTGTTACTGTGACCTCTTACATTTAACCTAGTCTGCATTGGGCAAATCCTACTTCCCCTTCTCCTCATGAGGTTTGGGTTGGAGTAGCCGGCAGCTCGGGTTCCTGGGATTTTTACCAAGCTTGACATTGAGTAGCGTCAGCGCCTACTTGACCAATACCGATTTGTCGGTAACTTCATGGCAATGTCATAAATTCTACCTATGTCGTGTTGTTGTTGTTTTTTCCTTAACTTTCTCTATTTTGGTTGGACAGCTTAGTGTAAGGCGTTGTTTTCCCCCAAAAGGACAGTCCAGGGGAGACAATCCATTCAGCTAAGCAGAAATGCCTTTTCTAATCTAACCAGTTACAAAAGTGTGAAAGCAATGCTCTTTGTACATATCAGTTTAGAAGGGAAAGAATGGTTCTCATGTAATGATGTTTCCTGTATTATGTAAACTTACGTATCAATGTGTATAGTTCACAGTGGCATGGCTTATGCCATTCACATTGATATCTTTATAATCATGCTATTGATTACATGTCACAATACGTGGACTGAACTGCAACCCCAGTGTCGATGTGAATTTATGAGAATGCGAGTGCAAATGACACAAAGGCAAGGTGATGTCCTATATCTTAGCATCATTAGGCTGGCGCACACACAAAAGGCATTTCAGCATGCGTTTAAGATGGAGCACAGTTCTGTTTTTACATCGTTGACTACGGCCCACATAGGATTTTTCAGCTTTTACATTATACTTCTTACACTGAGTTCACGATCGAAAAGAAATTATACTTTCTAATGGTGTACTATATTTAAGTATACCAGTACACATTTTTGAGACTAATATTAGATGATTAATAAATTGGATCGCTGTAAAGGGTTGGCTGTGTCCTTTATAACCGAATAACATATCGTTCACGGTTAACTTCAGTTTAATCTCAAACTTACGATAAACCTTTTCCTCCATGTATTCCCAAATAGTTGACATCTTTTTACACGTAATTGCTTTTTTTTCTTCAGGATAATCTGTTTGATTGCAGTCAAAGGCACAGTTCTTGTTATTAGATATACCCATATTATTCAACAAAATACTAGTGGGATATATATTATGGAGTCTCTTCATATCTTGAGGTAGACGCAGTCTGGTTTCAGATGTACATTTACTTTCTAATGTCCAGTGCTCTTTTTCGACCCTGAATCCGCATTTATTTCGCCAAAAGATTACTGCTGTTGGTTCGGTCTTATTTGGTTTCCACTAAGCGCAAACGAAATTGTCGGGGTCTGAATATTGACTGAGCGTGGTTATCTGTAGATAGCTTGGCGTTCTCAACACACGGTTCAGTCTTTGCTGCACACGCTTCTATAGCAGTGCGCATTGCTCCGTCGTGTTGGTGTATGGCCAACTTTTTCGTGAATTGTTTTAAGTCATAACTGTGTCGTCATTTTTCGAGAATATATTTGACAAGAGAGAAGGCCGAATCAGTCAAGTCTCGAAAAAAAAGGGGGGAAAAAAGGGCTGCTTTCTGTACGAGCTGTTTTAATTATCCCACAAACATTGTTTATCTAATGCTATTTTAGCTTGCGTCTCAGGAAACCATTTTTGTTTATTGTCCAACCAACAGGATAAAAGCTTTCTCCAGAATGTGTTTTTAATCAACCCCAAACCTTTAAAGTATTTAACAGTTCAATCTGACGAGAACCAGCATACGTTTTCACCTAGCCTGGACATCATTTCCTTTGGAATTTGTTTCCTTTTTTTCATCTTTTTCTATCATTAATATGTTTGCCCAAGATAGCAAAAAGGACTTTTGCAAGTCATCTACGTTAATCATGCTTAAACCCCCTTTCATCTTTTGACACATAATTCTCCTTTTTACCTTTTCAAAGGCTTTGGTATTAGAGTATTTTTCTTCCAAATAAATCTTTAAAAAACAAAACAATGTGTTAAGATATTTAATAGCTTAGTGACGATAACCAGAGTGCACCAAGTTATTGCATTTTTCTGTCGTTTTTGAAGAAAGTGCAATTGTGCCTGCAAAAATTCGAAGGCAAAAATGAAAATGCTGATTGTGAGGTGTTCAGGAAACCAAATGACAATATATTTGTATCACAGGACATGGGAAAGCATCCCCGTTCCAACCAATAATTATGATCAGTTAGAGGTGTAAGAACTATATTTGACGTAAATCAGTGTAGGTTACCTGAAATGACGTTTCGAATTCGCTCCGGCCTGCTCAGGATATTTTACGCGCTACTGCAGTAATACGGGGACGGAACGGATACCGAAATAAGAGTCAGCACAGAAAGTTCACCCTGGAGAAAACAATTATCCCGCCGTTCCTGCCGGGACTCGAACCCGCGCCCTTTTGATCACGAGTCCGGCGCTCTAACCACTGAGCCATCCCCATTATTCTCTGTGCATGGGTGTTTAGCTGTAACCTGTCGCTTGCAGCTTTGGCATAATACAGGGACGGAACGGATACCGAAATAAGAGCCAGTACAGAAAGTTCACCCTGGAGAAAACAATTATCCCGCCGTTCCTGCCATTGGAGTGGAGGGAAGGGGGCTCCGGGAATCGTATAACGTCTCCGTGCCCTCCCCCCCCCCCCCACCCCCAAGTTTCTGTCTGTGGTTTTAAATTGTGTTGTCTCTAAACGATACAACCCCTCTCTTTCTTTACTAATTTGTTTGGAATTGTAATCTTCAATAGTGGAATGATGAACGTTACTTTTACTTATAGCTGAGGTTACCAAAGCAAAGCGAACACTGCACCACGTTAGCGCTTTGTACTGATCATCATGAACCAAAGCCTGGCCTTAGGCCTTAGTACAATAATTACACTGCACTATTTGTATTTTTCTTCCAACATTCTTCAGACGTGGCTGAGATCACCGTGTTCATCGCCAACAACCACACCAACAACCTGACCGTCACCCTCCAGTGCACAGCTGTGGGAAGATCCACACCAGCCATGCGTATCGTGAAGAACGGACAGCGGGTGGCCGACAGACCCCGAGGTCAGGTCAGTCCGGAAGACACGGCGACCTTGGTGCACAGGGTGTCACGTGCTGAGGGCAGTGAGGCAGGACGGTACGGGTGTCAACTGCTGGACAACGGCAACCCGGCTGGACACAAGGAGTACGTCACCCTTCTGGTCAACTGTGAGTCCGTCTTTTCTGGACCTTTGGTTTTGTCACTGCCATTGTCCACTCACAGTCTAAGTTCATGCAGATAGCCACATGCTTGTTGCACTTGGTAGATATGGTGGGGGTGGGGGAGAGCTCAGGTGAAAGGGATGCGGGTAAGGACGGGGGGGGGGGGGGGGGGGGGGGAACTAAGGAGCTAAAATGCAACGAGCAGCCTGTTCCAAATAATGGACACAACATTGGAGAACGCCCTGTAGCGCCTTATACTAGCGCTTGTTGTTTGTGTTCTCACTGAATCCAGCGATGCTTTGTCTGCATAGAGGAGCGGAGAGAACGAAGTGGGCTGTATCCATGGGGCACAGGTTTCTGTAGGTACTGTGCCCACTGACTGGTCGTGTTTCTGTGTCCAGCTTAATTTCGTCTCTTACATACTTGGCTGCGATCATCAATACTGGAGATAATTATGTTAAAACACGAACGAACCTGACGATCTCTAAGGCCATTGTTTGGAGAGGGGCCTGAAACAAAACTCAACAGATATATGTCAAACGTTGCATTGTTTTTAAATAGCGGAGCTAAGAATGACAGCAGGACTTTGCTGGATACAGTAGTAGCGATAGTAACGGCATCGACACTGGTGTTGGGGGTCAGTGGTGGCGTAGTGGTAGTTCTGAGCAGCGACAACAGAAGCAGCTGCCTGTTTCGTCATCAAACGCTGTTCAGTGCACCGCGACACTCGGTAGGCCTACGAATCAAACGGCTGACGTCATTAACGTCATTAACTCCATGACACGTTCTCCAGGCGGACCGCGGGCGTCAGGACCTGCCCCTCCCTCCGTCAACTACGAGGGTCGCCCCGTGCACCTGTCGCTGCACCTGCTGGCCTTCCCGCTGCCCCACACCTTTCGCTTCTACTTCCACGGTCCTGCCAACAACGTGTCGGAGGCAGTGGACCGTGACCAGCTGCACATCGACTGCTGGAACACCTTCGCTATCTACGCAGTCACCTGCAACATCACCGTTGACAAAGTCGGTGCCGCGGAGGCTGGCTACTACTCCTTACAAATACAGAACGACTTTGGCCTGGAAACCGTCGTCTTCAAGATTACGTATTATGGTAACATATGTGACTCGCACTTCAAATGTTATACTTGTTTAGATAAAATAAATTAACAAGACAACAAACGAACACAACAACAACAACAACAGCAACAACAACAAGAACAACAACAACAACAACAAGAACAACAACAACAACAACAACAACACACACACACACACACACACACACACACACACACACACACACACACACACACACACACACACACACACACACACACATACACAAGCACACACAACCGAAACAAAAACAAAACTAGCACAGGGAATTTTGTCTTCCTAATGTGGTCTTATTCGCAGCAAAGGTGATCCCACTGCGGTGAAATCATGAGGAGACAACACACACAGCACACACGCACGCACGCACACACACGCACGCACGCACACGCACGCACGCACATATAAAGATTGTCAGTCGTACAGGTGAAACATGGATTTAGTAACGACAGCTGTGTTTGCTTGTTTATCCGGGACAAGCCGTCACTGTCGCCGGCAAACCTGGAGCATCATCTAACGGTCTCAGTACTGCTGCCGTTGCTGTTGGGGTGACGGTGGCGGTTGTGGTTGTCGGTGTTGCTGCCGCTGTCGTTTGGATGTGGCGTCGGCAGTGGATTCTACCATGCGCTTCTAACGTTGATAGGGGTAAGCTTTGCCATTCGTTCTGAATTACGCGATAAAAAAATAAAATAAAAAGGGGGAGGGGGGGGAGGGGAGGGGGGGGGATGGGTGGCTTGGTTTACTCTGCTTTTGTCATGGGATCGGTGGATGGGTGGGTGAGAATCATTTCTGATTAAAGCAAGGTACATACTGATATGATAAATATTGCCCGCAATTCTGTTCAGTATGGCGCTGTCGTTTGCATAAACGAGTTTACGGCAGATCCTTTAACTTCATATCTGATCCGTACTTTGTTGGAACCATCCGTATGCCTTGGACTGTCACGGCACATCTGGTGGCTGCTGCGCACACGGAAATTATCAAAAAGCCGGTTTGATTACAATCTATAGCATTATATAGAGCACAATCTATATTATGCATGCAACCTTTGACAGTTTGTCATTTTGTGTTTCAGGTGTATCTGGAGGCCCTCCCGATGAACAGTAAGCATCACATGGACTGACGGTTTAGTGATTACCGACCGAATACCCCCACACCCCTCGCCGACAGCAACGAAGATGACGGGTGGATGGGGTTGGAACGGCAGAAGCTGATGGTTATGAGGACGGTCGTCATAGTGACGGTCGCCACAATGAATGTGGTGGTGGTGATGAGCATTGTATGGAGTAGTAATAATGGCGAAAGCACAGATAACTGCGGTTCTAAAGGCACACGATTCTACTGGCATAGCCAGGTATACATGGACTATGTATCCCGGTCACAATGCACAGTACTGTTTAGAAGAAAAAAGATTTGAAAAGTATTTTAATCGCTCAATACGTACATGCAGTCACAGGGCAAAGGTCAGGGCAAGATGTCAACACCTGGTCCCTGTTTGCATTAATTATTGTTTTTGTTTTTTTCTCTCTCTCAGTCACAGACCGATGCCACCAGGTTTTGACGAGACAGGCGGTCAGCAAGACATCAGCTTGTATGAACTCCAAGACAGCAGGTTACAAGGTAGTACCACAGTTTATCTCACATTTCCACTGTTTGCCTTCCATTTCCGTAAAGTAGATACATGTAGATACATGTACTTTCACCCACGACGACAAAACTCGAAAGCGCCTCCCCCCCCCCCCCCACACACACACACACACATCAGTCCACTCGAGTAGCAGTTTGCCCAATGATGCCTGCGACACAGAAACTCCCGTCGAGTGTTAATTAACGCTACCGATGACCCGGCCAAGCGTCGTTTCATTTTCATCCCAGGCTTTCGTCCACTGATCTTCTCTGTACAGTCCCAGTAAAAATGGCTTGGAGGCTTCACTAAGCCCAGCTCTTAGGCTTTCTGATATGCGTTAAATCATCAACACAACATGAACTGACTATCACCAAACGATTGTTATTGTTAACGGTTCCAGGAGGTATATAATAACATCTTTCCCTCGCTAGAGATGACAGCTCCACCCACTTCCGCTTTGAGCGTCATGTATGAACCGACAACTCGGCCTGGACAGCTAATACCACTATCTGGAAATGACAGCCATAGCTGTCTGGCGAAGAAATTAAACTGGCCACCGTTATTCGGCCATTCTACTCATCTGAGCGGAATTTGTTCTGACAGTGACTGGAACCAGTTGCATAGAATACTTCCTCGAACAAAGTAAAAACGACGAAGCTTGTTTCAAGCTGCAAAATGCACGACCTAAGACAGGTTCGGCGAATTGTTCAACAGATTAATAGAATCGATTTTTTAAAGAAAAAGCTCGGGCCTACTGTTCTCTCGGCTTTTACATACATTCTTATCACATGTAATATATGGTTATCACATTTCTCAAAAAACTATCGTCCGGTGTCAAATTTGCCGTTTTTGTCAGGGTTCTTGAGCGTGTTGTTCTCACGCAACTGATGACCCACCTTGAGACTCGCAACCTCCTTGAGCCGTTCCAGTCGGCCTACCGGAAGTGTCATGGTACCGACCATGTCATTTTGAGTCAGCAGTTGTCCTCTACTTTCGGCTGTACTGGAACTGTTCTTGGTTGGTTTGAGTCTTACTTGTCAAATCGCACGCAGTCTGTCGTGGTGAATGATGTTCAGTCCGCTCCATCGTCTTTGAAGTATGGAGTGCCTCAAGGTTCGGTCCTTGGACCCATTCTGTTCACCATGTACACCCAACCCCTGGGCTCTGTTATCCAGGAGTTAGGTACCACTTACCAGTTTTTTGCTGATAATTCGCAGCTATATGATTTAGCTGCACCTTCAGAGTTTTGTTTATCCTGGTTAGAGACATGACATGTAGCATAGAAGAAGTAGGTATCTGGATGAAAGGAAATAAACTCAAGACGAACAGCGGCAAAACTGAACTCATTGCCATTGGTTCAAAGTCAAAGCTAAAGCAGGTCAGCACCAACTCGATGGTTTTTCAGGACTGTGAGATTGAATTATCTGAATCAGTACGGAATCTTGGTGTGTTCTTGGACGAGTCTCTCTCAGTGGAAATGCATGTAAATCAGTTGTGTCAAGTTTTATATTACCAGCTTCGTAAAACCAAGATCCGTTCTTTCCTGACTGTTGATGCCGCAGATAAATTGGCTTTAGCCTTCATTCTATCCCGTCTTGATTACTGTAATTTTCTTTTGGCTGGCCTTCCTGATCACAAACTTGCAAAGTTTCAACGCATACAGAATAGTGCAGCCAGACTCGTCCTTCGTAAACAACGGCGTGAAAGCGCTACTCCACTCTTGATAATACTTCACTGGCTGCCTGTTAAAGCCAGGATAGAATACAAGGTCTCTACCCTATGCTACCAATGCCTCAACTCTGTTACTATGCCCTTCTATCTGTGTGAGCTTCTCTAAACTTACAAACCCACTAGAACTCTAAGATCTCAAGACTCTTCCGTCTTAGTTGTTCCGCGTTTCTCTCTGAATACTTATGGAAAAATATCGTTTTCTACGTTTGGTCCAGCTACTTGGAATTCACTCCCTGTACACGTCAGACAGAGCCAGTGCCTGGTCACGTTTACAAAACAACTAAGGACGTATCTGTTCACGAAACACCTGTCATAGAGTGAGAGAGAGGGTGGTGGTGGGGGCAGAGATTGGGAGGGAGAGAGAGAGAGAGAGAGAGAGAGAGAGAGAGAGAGAGAGAGAGAGAGAGAGAGAGAGAGAGAGAGAGAGAGAGCACAATAAATGAATTATGTATAATTTTTTATTACTGGTTTTAAATTTATTATGTTTTATCATATTTTATTTCATTTAGAGAGGAGAAAGGGTGTACAGCAAATGAATTATGTATAGTTGCTTTATTACTAAATTTGTTATGTTTTATCATATTGTATTTCGTTTAACCTGAAAACAACGCAAACATTCTTCTAGTTATACTGCTTTTATTTGTCTGTGATTAGATAACGATTGTATTAAAAAAGCTACGTGTCCTCAAAGTGGTATACTCCGTTATGGATGCACACATGGATGTACGCGTGTAGTGTGAGTGTGTGTGTGTGTGTGTGTGTGTGTGTGTGTGTGTGTGTGTGTGTGTGTGTGTGTGTGTGTGTGTGTGTGTGTGTGTGTGTGTGTGTGTGTGTGTGTGTGTGTGTGTGTGAATATGCGTGCATTGAAATATGTATAGATAGAGAGAATGTATCTTTTTAAATTGTTGCTTTAGGATAATTTAAGTAACATTTTGATGTGTGTTTTATTGCATTTGTTGATCTGTACAGCTCTAAGAGCTCATATAATTGCTGTTGAGGCGCTATGTAAAATATTATTATTAATATTATCCCTGCATTATTTTCTGTGGACTACTAATTGTATTTTGCTACGAGCTTATACTCCGATGTTCAGTAGTTGGGATACTGACAAACAGACTACGGCAATGTTATTTACCAGCAGTGTATTTGAATTACACCTGTTCATAAAAGGTAGCATGGTTATAATTAACGCATTTAACTTGCCTCGGTCCTTGTGCAGGTGATCCCCCGGTGCCATGTGACTACGAACACCTGAAGATACAGGATGTCGGGATGAGATCTGTTTACTCGGGTCTCAGTCCTTACGTAAACACACGGCAAGAGGCTGACAAAGCAGCAGGTGAACGGTACAGTGTCGCATGTCACGTGACTAGTGGTTATAGACAGGGCGTGACAACGGACAGCGCATCATTATTTGTGTGTTGGCTTCGACTTTTGTTTCTGTACACTATCAGTTCCAATCTCAAATACATCATCATTTGTGAGATGAAAAAGTACAAGCTTCTTCTGTATATAAAATCATAGTACTACTACTACTACTACTGCTGCTGCTGCTGCTACTACTACCGCTGCTGCTACTACTACCGCTGCTGCTACTACTACTACTACTACTACTACTACTACTACTACTACTACTACTACTATAATAATAATAATAATAATAATGTAATGGAGTGGAGTGGTCAAAGGACAGGACACAGGCAGCGGAGTCAATAAAGTGGAGACCACAGCAGGCGTATGGCAGCAATCAGGTTTTACTTTCTCAGCCGCAGACAATTTTCAGCACACACAAAATCCTCACGCTCACACATAGATAAGAGAACGGCGCGGGCCACAGGGAACACACGCTATCGCTACAGTGAAATCGCCCCTCTGGACCACAAAATGGCTGACGATTGTGTTTCCCTGGCCCGCACAAATACAGTTTCCTCTACAATAACTAAACCAATTAAAAAATGAAAAACATCGAATAAAAGCTACAGTTACCATCTTTTAAACTGTATAAACAAAATGTACACACATGACTTAT
>OY757557.1:14816090-14818590 GCA_963584105.1 Alviniconcha strummeri | reverse complement strand
GTCACTTTTATACACTTTTTATTCACAAATGTTTGAAACATTAACCAAAAATGCTGTACAATAGCACATCTCCAGAACAGATCTATGGGAATACTTTCATTGCGTATGTCACAAAAGGTACATTTTTCTCGTTATTGTGACCTTCATTCTTTTTAATGTAACGTTTGTAGCGAGAGTCCTGTGAACTATTCGTATCTGAAACCATTTAAGTTTTACTTCACGAATTTCTTTTGAATTTTGGAAAATGTTGTATACCAGTTAATATTGTTAGACAGTACGCTGTTCCACTTAATGCAGCACTTTGGTTTGCTTTTTTTTTCAACAAAACTGTCATAACCTTTTGTTCCTTTCTGTACTTTGCCAATTATTGTTACGGATTTTGTCGTGTTTAAAGAGTTGTTACTTTGGACAGCAATATCCACACCCTTGATATACTTCTATACAGCCTGAACTGACTGCTGATCTTGGCTTATCTTTATTTGTATCTCAAGTTCATTGATAGTTCATTCCTGACGCGTTTACTGACTATACTTTGCAATGAAAAGTACTCTGCAGTTTTGTACACAAAAAAGAACAACAAACAACAACAACAAAAACACACATGCTTATTGTAATTTGTGTTTCATTTTGCTGGCTGTCGCGAGACGCAACTTCTCACGGTCGAATCTGCGTCACTAACTGATGTTAATTCAGAAGAAACAAAATCTGACGTCAGTAGAGCTGTATTATTTCCCTTTCCTAGGTGGGCCTGTGTGCTGATCCCAGCCTCACAATCATTTTGTGTCGTTAAAGTACATACGCACGCACGCACGCACGCACGCATGCACAAACAAACAAACAAACAAGCAAAAACAAAACAAATACTGCTGGTCACATTCAGGTAAGACAAAAGAGGCAATTTAATAGAAATGTTGGTTACCAACATGAAATTTGATCATTATTATATCATTGATTTAGATTAACTACTTTAATAAACAAAGCCTAAACGATTTACCATTTTTGACTCTGTGTGTGTGTGTGTGTGTGTGTGTGTGTGTGTGTGTGTTGTGTGTGTGTGTGTGTGTGTGTGTGTGTGTGTGTGTGTGTGTGTGTTAAAATGTTTTAGTAGTAATAGTAGATTATATGAACCTGTCAGACATTCTGTTGCCCCATTTGCCGGTTGTATGCTTTTAAATCAACGCATAATTGAGTGAAGTATACACTGTATACATGTATGCATCTGACGCTGTGAACAGGCAGGTTTTGATTCATAACATCCTTGATATCTGTATTCAAAAGATGCCTTGTTACTTTTTCCTCTTTTCTTCTTCTTTTTTTTCCTTTTTTTTTTTTTTACCTATTATTCATCTATAGCTTTGTGAAGAGTGTTTTTATCAGACAGATTTTGAAGAACCTAAACTACCATCCTTGTAAAATAAAGTTTTTCGTGTTCGTGTATGAGACTCTCTGTCTCTCTTTCTCTTTCCCACTATCCCGTCTCTCCCTTTTTCTCCCGCCCTTCTCTCCATTCAATTCCTGAAACTCAACATTCGCTACCAATAACATATCAACTCAATATAAAATATTTGCTATGTGCCTCAATGCCATTTCTAAAAACTGCCCCTCATTATCTGTCTGATCTCCTTCAACAACAAACAACATTATATTCCAGCAAGACAGTTACGATCCGCATCCGACACCCGAACCTTTGTCACCGCTCGTGTAAACATTTGGCGAAACATCGCTTTCATGTGCTGGCCCATCTGATGGAACAATTTGCCTCAAACACTCCGCCACTCCGATTCTGCTCCTCCTGTAAAGCCGCCCTCAAGACTCACCTGTTTAATATTTTTTCTAAACTGTTTTTCACAGCCGTGCCTATCCGCTCGTCTGACGAGTGTGTGTGTGTGTGTGTGTGTGTGTGTGTGTGTGTGTGTGTGTGTGTGTGTGTGTGTGTGTGTGTGTGTGTGTGTGTTGTATGTTCGTGTTTGTACGTGTGTGTGTGTTGTATGTTCGTGTTTGTGCGTGTGTGTGTGTGGGGGGGGGGGGGTTTCTGTGTGTCTGTGGGGTTTGGGGGTTGAGTGTGTGTGTGGAGGGGGGATGTCTGTGGAGGGGGGCGGGGGGGATCTGTGGTGGGTTGTGTGTGTGTGTGTGTGTGTGTGGTGCGGGTGGCGGGGGGGTGTGGGGGGGGGTGGCGGGTGCCTGTGGTGGGGGGGGGGGGGGATGTGTGTTAGTGTTATTGCAACGCACACTGCGCTCCCAACTTGCGTGGTAGATGGGCGCTCTACAAATCGTCTTCATTATGATCATTATTATTCTCTGTCTCTTTTTGTTTTTCTCTCCCCTGCCGTTCCTCTCTCTATGTCTCTTTCTCTCGGTCTCTCTCTCTCTCTCTCTCTCTCTCTCTCTCTCTCTGTCTTTGTCTCGGTTTCTGTCTGTCTGTCTTTCTGTCTCTCTCCGTCTCTTTCTGTCTCTGTCTCTCTGTGTCTCTGTCTCTCTCTGTCTCTCTGTCTCTCTGTCT
>OY757557.1:14803590-14813590 GCA_963584105.1 Alviniconcha strummeri | reverse complement strand
AGAAAAAGCGTCTGTATTGCCTGTTTATTGATTATGAAAAAGCATTTGATCGTGTTGAAAGAACGTGTTTGTGGCAAAAACGTCTGGACTCTGGTGTTGACGGCCGTATATTGAGCGTTATAAAGGATTGTACCGAAAGGCAAAATCTTGTGTGAAAATAGGAATGGTTGTTCCGGCGTTCGCCAGGGGGAAAATTTGTCACCTGTACTTTTTGCCATCTATCTAAATGACCTGCAAGAGTATATGGCCGAGAGATCAGAAGGATTACCTAGTTTAGGGCGTGAGGCCAGGGGATTAGCTGGGAAAGGGAAGATGAATCACTGATGCTAAAAATGTTTATGCTGTTGTATGCAGATGATACTACTATATGCTCTGAATCTGCAGAAGGATTACAGCAGGCTTTGGATGCTTTATCTGATTATTGCGATAAGTGGAGTTTGCGGGTTAATGTTGATAAAACCAAAGTAGTCGTCTTTTCAAGAGGAAAGATTCGAAAAATGCCTACAATTAAGTACAAGGGACGAAGTCTGGAGGTAGTCTTTGAGTTTCAGTATTTAGGAGTATGTATTAATTATAATTACAAATTTAACGTAGCTCAAAAATCTTTGTATGATAAAGCATCCAGGGCTATGTTTGGTCTTCTTACAAAAATGTAGAAAGTTGATGTTGTCTTTGGATATCCAAATTGAGTTGTTTGATAGATTGATAGTCCCCATTTTGTTGAACGGTTGTGAGGTATGGTGTCCTGTGATGACAAACCTTGCATCAAAACTACAGCTACGCTTTTATGAGATAATCTTGAAATTGAGCAAATCTACCCCAAGTTGTATGGTTTATGGTGAACTTGGACAGTTTCCGCTGACACATCAGTTTGACTTGAATTACTCTAACCAGTAGTTTAAGTCTTAAGTTACACGTATGTGGACACATCAGTTTGACTTGAATTACTCTAACCAGTAGTTTAAATCTAAAGTTACACGAGTTTTACGAGACCAGTATGTCCAACAGTGGTCGTCAGAAATTGAATCAAAAGAAATCTATTACAATTATCGAATGTTTAAAAACGTGTTTGCACCTGAAGATTAATTGCAAATTTTACCGCTTAACTTAGCATACACATTTGTACATTTTAGAACACTAAACCATAGACTCCCAATTCAAAGGGGAAGAGTAATGAACTTGCCTTACGAAGACAGATTATGTACTAAGTGTTCATCTGCTGACATTGGTGACGAATTTCGTTATGTTTTTAGTTGTCCTTTTTTTGCTGAATCCAGAAAATTATCTTTCACCATTTTATGGTAAAAATGCAAATGTTAATAGATTTCACAATCTTTTTTGCAGTAAAAAAAAAAGATTATTGGTAAATTTGGCACACTTTTTGAAATTTATTATGAGTGAATTCTGATGTCAAGAGTTCGTAGAGCGATAACAGCTTTTTTGTTGTTTTGTTGTTTTTGTTTTTCTCGATCTTTTTTGTCTTTTTCTTCTATTAATGTTGTAATCTCTGGTTTTATAGAATGTATGCCTGTCGAATCCCCCTTTCCCCCCTCCTTTTCCCCAAATCTTGGGTGTGTGTGTGTGTGTGTGTGTGTGTGTGTGTGTGTGTGTGTGTGTGTGTGTGTGTGTGTGTGTGTGTGTGTGTGTGTGTGTGTGTGTGTGTGAGGGTGTGAGGGTGGGTGGGTGAGCGGGCGGGTGGATGTGCAAGCGCGTGTCAGCGTATGTGAGTGAATGAGTGTGTGTGTTTGCTGTACCCATCTATTTGCATTTTTTACTCTAGCTTTTGTTTGGTTAATGATCTTTCTCTGGTTTCTCGTTGTTTCTTCTTTTGGAAAAATGCGTACGATTTTGTTTTCGTTTTTGTTGCCGTTTGTTTCTTTTTGTTGTATGCACTGTATTTTATGTTTACTCCTGTATCATACAGATGTTCTTTCATTGATGTTCTTTCATGTACCCCCCACTGGGGTTTCTGAAATAAACCACTTGACTAGTTTCCTCACTACCTAAACTGGCATTGAGGTGTGCCTGATATCCTGAATGAACAGATCAAGCTTAACAGCTGAAGCTTGCGAGCCGGTTTGGCTTAGCGGTAAGGCGTCAGGCTGGTAAGCAGAAGGACCTCGGTTCGATTCCGCTTTGGCTCTCCTTTCTCTTCAAAAGCTTGTGGTTTGTGGACACTGTCTTGTGACTTTGTCCCTCACAATTAATGAAGCATCAAAATGGCTCTCATCGTTGCCCATCTTAATGCAGGAGTCGTTCTGGTGGTGACAGTGTAGCCATAGGTATATTATCTCCCTCTTCCCCCCACTTCCATACCCCCTTTCCCCCCCTTCTCCCCGTCCCTAATAAGCCGTGTGGTTTATGTGGACTCACTGGTAAGTCCGAGATCATGCCTGTAGGTTTAACATTACGCCTCGGCTTGGTTGGCAGTAAAATCGCGAACATTCGGGGAAACAATTCCTTTCAAGCCGTCGGTGAAGTATCCAGGCGTTCATCTTGATCAGACGCTGTCCTTTGCGGCAGCTCATCAGTAGCATCTGCCGGACAACGTTCCGGGATCTTCTGAAAATGACGTCCATCCGCTCTTACCTGTCTCGTTCTCTACCAGAGATACTTTTAACACACAGATCTGTCACTGCTGATTGGCACTGCTTACAAAACTCAAATGAGCGTCCTGCGTGCTGGCTTCTGCCCCCCCCCCCCCCATTAGTCCCCGCACCTCTGCCGCCCCCCCCCCCCCCCCACCCACCCTCCCAGCTAGGAAGCCGTGAACTTTCCTCACTCAGCCACATGGCGATGAACTGACAGTGCACGGAAACGCGCTGCCTGGTACTTAACTGCTGTGAACTCTGACCTTACGTTCAAGATTCTGTAATGTCATTAATATTATTTTAGTGCATGAAAAATATTTTATCGCTACGGAAAACTTTTTTTCTTCTTTTTTTCTTCTTTCTCCAAACTGTTTCAGGAGACGATAACTAACGATCAGTACAGTGACCAAATCATTAATCCCCCTTCTCTCCCCCCCCCCCCCCCCCGGCCCGTCTGTGTGTGTGTGTGTGTGTGTGTGTGCGTGTGGTGTGTGTGTGTGCGTGCACGCGTGCGTGCATGCATGCATGCATGCGTGTGTGTGTGTGTGTGTGTGTGTGTGTGTGTGTGTGTGTGTGTGTGTGTGTGTTGCGTGTGTGTGTGTGTGTGTGTGTGTGTGTGTGTGTGTGTGTGTGTGTGTGTGTGTGTGTGTGTGTGTGTGACATCATGATGTATATGCGCATTCTTATGCCTTTGTAGGCGCAGGATTGGCTTTGTCGGAGGGGCCGCCCATGAGTAATTTCTTCTTCTTCTTCTTCTTCTTCTTCTTCTTCTTATTATTATTATTATAATCAGTATTTGTCTCGACACCCCCCTCCTCGCTGTGTGGTGGCCGTTGACTAACGGTGTTTGTTGTGACGTGTCATCAGACGCAGCCCGAGCAGCAGACACGACGTGCACCATCGCCACGTCAGACAGCTGGACCGTTAGCGGCACGTGCAGCATCACCAAAGTCTTCTCCTCCCCTCAGCACCTACACCTGTGACCTCAGACAGGGGGTGAGAGAGAGAGGGGGGGGAGAGAGATAGAGGGGGGAGGCTACACACACACACACACACACACACACACACACACACACACACACACACACACACACACACACACACACACACACACACACACTAATATAATAAAATGGGGGCAGGGGAGGCAAGGAAAGAGGAACAGGAACGATGCACGCATTAACAGACCACAAGGCAATTATGTGGGGAGACGAAAAGCAAGTTCTTCTTTATTCCATTTAGAGGAAAGTGTGGTTGCCATACATGAATAACATACAAAGGACTAACACACAGACTGGACATGAACCACGCCCACAGCAGGCTAATGAAGATGTGAAGACCTCACTTGCCGACAGCCATGTGCAATCTAGACCGGAGCAAAGCTGTGGTCTAACTGACAAAACGGGGAGATGTGGGGGTTGGGGAGGGTTGGGGATAGGGGTCAGAGCGGGGTTTCACCATTTGCAATGTTGATGACGCGCGATTGTCCCCGTGATTTCAGAGTGCCGCGGGCAGCAGCGTGGCCGTGACCAGCTACAGTCCATCCCTGACCGGCACTCCACCCTACGGCACTGGCTCCTGCAGCTACACTGCCGCTCTGCCCACCGCCAGTGGCTCCTACCCCTGTGTGGTCATTGTCCACCCGGGGGCTACACCCGTCACCGTCACCGGCACCGTCACTGTGGGTCAGTGCAACAGGCTTCAGTAGTTAACCCTTTGTGCTGCCGGTTGCTTTGTTTGAAAGGCTATAACGATCTAATCGTGACGGTAAAACAGTTGTTCAGTCTGCTGAGCTACTGTCCCCAGCCATCAAGATCTAAAACATGCAGATTGTGTTGCTGAACTAGATGGCACGTCCATGCTCTGTGTGTGTGTGTGTGTGTGTGTGTGTGTGTGTGTGTGTGTGTGTGTGTGTGTGTGTGTGTGTGTGTGTGTGTGTTTACTCCCAGTCAACCATGACGGTTATATCAGAACGACCATATAAATATTATTAGGGTGTGCTCCATTCTAACACTCACAACGTCATAAGTATATATTGTACACCCTCCACCGTTATCTACAGCTGTTGACCTTTCTCTCAAAGCTGCGATTCCTGCCTCTCACTCGCTGTTGATGTCGCAAAATGTGTCAGTAACTCGTCTGACGGACAGCCGCTTCCGTCTGTTCACGGTGCCACAGAAGGTTGCAGGAATCTTAAGGACACCACCAAAGAATGGTGAACCAACCCCATACCATACAGTTTGTTGGTAGATTTAGCCATGAATTCAGTCTCTTGGGTGAGATCACCAAGTGATGTGGAATCTTGAAGAAAAGGTCGAACTAAACCACACGCTTTGACGCAAAACCGGTATTAACCATCATCCGGGTACTCACAACAATAGCCAAGCTGAAGCGACCGGGTACTGGCTGTTGTCGAGACTGTTGTCGCGCTAGCGGGTCACATTATAGTTGGATCTATAAACCTTTCTGTTTATAAACCTTTCATGGGATTTCTTCAGTTCTGACTACGAAACCAAACCAGCTTTGTTAGGCATTTGCATATTAGACTTGGGTGGCCTGGGCCTGCAGCATATTTTTGTGTGTGCTTCAGATGTTCTTGCGTAGAGCAGCAAACCACAGAATGCATGCACGCACTCTTGATCTTGGTAAGTTACCGTTGGCAACACCCAATTGTGGAAGATACACCAACAAAACCCAAACAAACAACAACAAAATCAACAACAACAAACAACAAATAAAGTGGACAGAGGGGGGCGCAGCACCAAAATGGCGTATGCCGTACAGCAACGTGTACGCCCTCGTTACTGTTCTGGATACCTTTTCCCCGATGGAAGTGTCGAATTAGAATAGAAATCAGTTGCTGTTGTTTTAAATTTCAGAAAATATTATTGTTGGCCACGTAATGCTATGTAACAAGGCACATGTCACCGTAGGTTTGACGGTGATGTTGCTGACGGGTGGAAGAGCGATGCCGATGAGAACGTGTTGATAAACATGCCGTGCTTTGTTGAATGAATGATCAATAATGATTTTCCTGATGATCTTTGACCTTCATACTCTTTCAAGCTGTTCCTCAGTGACTGTAACCATCAGCTGTTTTGTAGATGAAACGAATTCAGTTGCACAGAGAAAGATCGATCATCGCAACTTTAAGGTATAAAGACGACATATCGTTAAACACTAACTGTGAGATATGTATTTCTCGCGCTTGTGAAATTTATTCTGGTCTTATCGTCAAACCTACATTTGTACAATACCGTTTTTACACGGATCATTTCTCTGTGGGTTACAAATGTGAGCAACAATCCCACGCTGACCCAGATAGTGAAAACTAGTAGACTTACCTGTAATTACCGCTGCTCATTACCTGAGAATTTTTATTTTTTTTATTTTTTATTTTTATTCAGTATAACAAATATAACACAATAATACAACATATCAGTGCACCCGTTCCGACAGTGGATAACACACATATACAAATATACATGCTCATGTTATACATACATAATAGACAAAAAAGATACATCCATACAGACAAAGAGTTGGACAAAATACTTCATAGACAGATAGTTGCCTTGCACAAAGCGTGATTGACTGCCTGTCACATATGTGCATATATTCTAAATCTAAAATAAGTACACATGCCCTGAGGTTATCCGTTTTCTGTTTTCAAAATAGGCTTGTAACAGAGCCAGTTCACGATAAAGGTGGGCAGTTCGCCGCTGATCTTTGCATTGTATTCATCTATTTTGTGTTTCAGCATCAGTTGTTGAAGGAAGCAGGAGAGAGTTGGCAAGCACTTGTCGAGTTTGCATTTGTATATAAATTGCTTAGCTTGAAGTATCACTAAGCCAAAGACAGTGTCAGTTTTGATGTCTATTTCTGTTCCAAACAATACAAGATTTCGTGTAAATTTTACATTTAACGCTGTCTCACATTTTTCTTTCAATATTGTTTCCAGCGAAGTCCAAACACGTCTGATATAAGCACATTTCCAAAACATATGTTCAATGCTATCTTTTTTGTCATTGCAGAAGCCACACTGAGTGTTAGCAGTGACTCCCATTTTGTTTAATACTATATTAGTAGCTATTATTCTATGTATAATGCGCATTTGTAACCATTTAAGTTTTACATCTTTAATTTTTTGTACTTTTATGAAAACTGTATTCCAAGAAATATTTGACTTCAGTTTTTCACTCCATTTCAGGCAACAATTTGGCATACAGTTGTCGTTTAGAAGAATGTTGTAATAGAGCCTTGCACCCTTTGGTGCAGAGTAGATTGTACTCAGCGAGATATTTACCTCATCTGCCATATTATTACTAATAAGTATCGTAGACTTCTTGATATACTGTTTTATTGAACTGGTGCAACTATTAAAAGTCAAGAAATCAACCGTCATGCCAGACTTTGTATTAAATTCTGCAAGAGTGCAAAACCGCCCATTTTCTTTTATAAAATGAGTGATACAGTACACTCCATTGTCAACCCACTGTGTGTATTTGATCATCTTGTTTCCCATCATCATATTCTTGTTATAGACAACAGGTTCAGAAAGAAGTTGAGATGTCGAGTTTGGTTTCACTTTACTACAGAAAATTACATAAGCTTTGAAGACGTCTGCCCAGAAGGAATTATTTTTGACAGTTTGGTTGAAAAAGCAGGGGCCGTAGCACTCTAATTGATGAAGAAATGGATACAACTCCATCGGAATATTTCTCCATTTATGGTTTGATATCTTTAACTTTTTTATCCATGTGAGTTTTAGAGCTAGAATATACGTTTTAATATCTGGAATATTTAGACCTCCACTTTTTACATCTTTTATTGTCGTCTTTCTGGCAATTCTGTCTTGTTTTCCATTCCAAAAAAAATGAAAACATATTTTTTGAAGATCTTTCACAAAGTTATCAGGGGGGTCAGGCAGCAAAATCCACAAATGGATCAGTTTTGACAGAATCAGTGACTTCAGTATAGCAACTCTTCCTAGCGGAGTAATAGTCCTAAGTGACCAAATTTTAAACAGTTTTTTAACTTCATCAAAATTTTTGTTGTAATTTATTGTTGCACACTCTTTTAAATCCTGGGTAAACCATATGCCAAGGATCTTAAACATAGTTGGATTCCATACCATTTTCAAATGCGGCATATATTTTGCTCTTGAATATTTTTGGCTACCTAACCATATGGCCTGTGTTTTGTCCGCATTCAAAAACAGGCCAGATACTTTTCCAAATTTATTAATTGCATCTATTGATTTTTCAAATGATTTTTTCTCCCCATTGTTCATTAGTTGTGTGTCATCTGCGAATTGAGATATTTTGTGTTCTACTTTGTTTATCCAGATTCCCTTGATATCACTATCTTCTCGAATCATGATTGCTAAAATTTCAACACACAAAATGAATATGTATGGTGATATCGGGTCGCCCTGTCGGCACCCACGCTCTACTGTAAACCATTGGGTTGTTTGTCCATTCACTATTACCGTTGATTTTATGTTTTTATAAAAAGTATCTATCCATCTACAAAGGACTTTTCCAAAACCGAATGCTCGAAGAGCCCTAAACATGAACCGCCAGTCAAGAGAATCAAACGCTTTCTCAAAGTCGAGGCATAGCAACAATCCAGGCTTATTTTTTGTATTCAAATAGTTTATCAAGTCATAAATCAACCGAACGTTATCACCCATGTATCTGTTGGAAATGAAACCTGTCTGATCATCATCAATTAATGATGGTAGTACTCTTTTAATTCTGTTAGCGATACAGGAAGATCCAATTTTGTATATGACATTAAGGAGAGAGATTGGTCTCCAGTTTTTAATGTTATCTCTAGGTTTATCGCCCTTGGGAATGCAAGTAATAATGCCTTCCTTTTGAGTGGTGGATAGTTCGCCATCTTCAAATGCCTTATTTAAAGCTCTAACAACAAATGGTCCAAGCTGCTTCCAAAAGCACTTGAAAAATTCTGCCCCAAAACCATCTGTACCAGGGCTTTTTTCATGTTTCATATGTTTCAACGCTGTTCCTGCCTCCTCTATTGTTATTTTCCCTTCTAATGATCTTGATTCCTCCTCAGATAGTTTGGGAATTTCCGTTACCAACTGTTCAATCTCACACTCTTCTAGGTCCTTGGCTTTATACAAATTACTATAAAAATTGTTAACTTCTTTATTTATGTCAAGTTGTTCTTTAATTTCCTCACCTTTTGCGTCAATTAGTTTTATCATTTGTTTACTAACATAGTGCCTTTTCTCCAGGTTACAGAAGTATTTTGATATCTTTTCTCCTTCTGCCACCCACCTCGCTTTTGATCGCAGTAGTACACCCTCCATTGTTTTCTTCCTTAGTGAAACTAGTTCTTTATTTTTCTCTGCAATATGCTTAATATCCGTCTCTGTTTTACTTTCTTTCTCTTCAAATAATTTAATGTCTCTTAACAAACTGTCTTCTTTCTCTCGTGTTTTTTTCTTTTTCATTGTCGCATAAGAAATTGTTCGTGCTCTTATTTTCATGAGCAAAAAATCTAGGAAAACCTTGTCAGAAACTGTAAGTTCAAGGTCAGATTTGGCAATGCCCAAGATACTTGCTTTATCATAGTGGGGGGCTGCATACTGTTCTATAACATTATTTATTTCATCATTTATTTCATCAATGTACTTTTTATCTCTCAGTAGGGAGCAATTAAATTTCCAGAAGGTGTTTCGTTTCATTTCTTTTCCAAAGCGAAGCTTAAGGGTAACCATTGAATGGTCAGACCGATATCCAGGAAGAATGTCTGTATCTTCAAAACTGGAGACTAAGTAGTCAGAGAGTAGAAAATAATCAAGCCTACTTTGCTTAAGTGGTTTCGTTTTTCTCCACGTATAACGTTTGCACTCAGGATTAGCTTCTCTCCAAATGTCAGTTAAACCTAGTTCTAACATCATATTTTCAACGGACTCTTTGGCTTTTGGGTTGTTTATATGTTTATAATTATAACTGTCTAACTGGGGGTCTAACACTAAATTCCAATCGCCTACTATAATTATATTATGGTTTTGGTATTCTTTAACCATTTCCGTTAGCTCTTCATAAAAAGCAGGTGTATCCCGGTTCGGTCCGTAAACATTGACAAGCAAAATATCTGTATCCTTCATTGAGAAGGAAATAAAAATGAAATTTCCGTTCCTATCTCGCTTTACATCGTTGATTTTGAATTCAAAATTGTTCATAAACATTACTGCTACTCCCCTTGAATTAGAGCTGTAAGATGCAAAAAAGCAATTATATCCCCATTCAGCTTTGACGTATGTTTCTAATTTGGTACTGAAATGCGTGTCTTGCAAACAGTATATCGAGCAAGATTTTTGCTTCAGATAATGGAAAACGTCTCTTCTCTTTCTAGTATTGCCAAGGCCTTGG
>OY757557.1:14733590-14801090 GCA_963584105.1 Alviniconcha strummeri | reverse complement strand
GTACAAGTACGCCTTGTGTGCGCGTGCGTGCGTGCGCGCGCACATGTAATAACTGATCTGTAATGCGACAGTACTCTTAGCACCATGTTGCAGTAATGCAGAGTCCGCAGCACAGACAACGTATAGTGTTTAGGTTAAAAAAAAAAAAAAAAAAGGGGGGGGGGGGGGGGGGGACGTCCTATTAGTTGGTCTGACAATTGTCAAGTCCCAAACAAGGTGAAAGGACATACCGTGTGAAATTTCCATTCTCACTTTCCGGTAACAGAATCATCTTCACTTCCTTTGTGACTGAGTCCTTTCTTAAACACCGCGTTGATGTCCATGTCTATGTCGACACGAATGATTCGGCCGTTTTTGAGTTTTGACAGTATTTTACCATTGGACGACCACGCTGCCAAGGTGGCAGAGTGTTTTTCGGCGGCCAGCAGCAGACTGTAGTTGGCTTTGGTCAGATCCTCCCCAACTGCCACTCCCTTGTTCTTGAGGTTTTTGCGGTTTGACACCACCAGGTCCCTGGCCTGCCTGGAAAGGAACCGCACGATGATGGGCCTGCTTCGTCCCTTGGGTGGTGGTGGTCCAATGCGATGAGCCACGTCAATGTCGGCTTCCGTGACCTTGACCCCGATATCCTTGGTAAACACCGTGGCACACTTCTTAATACAGCTGTTTGCGGTCTCTCCCTCCTCCTCTGGCACTTTGTATACCCGACAGTTCCATCGTCTCAGATACTGTTCATGGACATTTTGGTTACGCCTCAACTGCCTGTTTTCTTTGTCGTACTGGTCTATTCTGTTCTTGAGATCTTTGTTGTTTTCCTGGATCTTTCTTATTTCAGTTTTCAGTTTGTCATTTTCTGCTTCCACGTCAAAGACTCGGCCCTCCATCTTGTCAACTTTATTATGCAGGCTGTCAATCACACGCTGTATCTCTGCTCTAAACTGGTTGATATCGTCTTTTGTCGCCAGTGAGTCCAATTTCTTACTCAAAACGTCCAGAGTAGTGACAGTAGACTCCATATTTTGTTCGTTCTCCTCCTCCCCGTCCGTGAACTCTTCAGATACAAAGCGTTGTTTCTTTTTCTCCTGCTTATTTGGCTTTGGCTTTCATTACCTGAGAATTCTATCTGACCGAAGGCTTGGCGTTGCTGCACGGGCTGTCATTTACCACCGGCATTATCTCTTGTGCTGTTTAATGTCTTGAACTCTTTTTCGTTTAGTATCTTCAACTCATTTTTGTTATCTTGAACTCTGTCTTAGACTCACTTTTTTGACACCTGTTTGCATATCACCTGAATTAGCTACAGTATCAACAACAGTTTATTTGTTTTTTTCCTCTCCCCCCCCCCCCCCCCCCCTTATTCTCTTTTCCCTCCAAAATTGACTTCTGTTATCATGAGAGAAAGTAATAGCAAGTGCCAGGGTGATCGGCCTTTCTGAGATTTTCTCGCCCGTCAGTTTGACGAGTACGGTGTTGAATGAGTTCAGACGGGCCGCGATGTGAGACATTCTAATCAGGGAGGGTGATGGGGGGAAGGGGACAGCAAACACATGATACAATAGATAACTTTATTGCCGAGTGTCAATACAATTGCATGAGGAATGTTTTGTGGTGCCAAGTACATTCATCACTCAATGACTCCAATCATAAAACATCATTAAATTTCATTAACAGCAAATAAACATCCAGGTAAAACGTCATTCATAGATAAGTACATGAAAAATCCCGCTGGCATGAATGCAGAATACAGAATCGTTATTGTCTATGAGTAACAGAAATTTGTCAACAGTCAACCCTACCAGTTACACGCGTCAACACATGCACTCACAGGTCAAGCATTTTCAACAAATAAGAAAAGTTCAACTCATCAAATTCAACCCAAACAGACAAAATACTATAATAAGAAGCTTTTAGACAGCCTTCATAAACCTCAATTAGGGCAAACATACAGCTGTTCCATGAACCAAGCGAGCTTTGTTTCTGTTGTTTTCTCTCAGCACGACCCTCCGCCGACCCATCCATCAGTTGCAAGGGCACTCAAGGTCAATACGTCCCTGAAAATGCTGACCTTGACTGTTACTGTTCCGCCTCTGACCCCGGACAACCCAAAGATCGTCTTCGTGTTTACCGGGACCAGCGTGCTGACCGTGTCTGGTAGCTATGGAAACGGGAACGAGACGTTCACAATCCAGGGAGTGACCAGAAGGGACAACGGAGTTATGTTCAAGTGCGTGTTGGACTGGGCCACTCCTGACGGCCAGGACAGAGATACGTCCTACACTTTTCACGTGGCGTGTGAGTGGACATCATCGTTAACATCATCGTCTTCGTCAGTATCATCATCACTACCGCCACCATCTTCATCATCTTATCCTGTCATTGTATTCAAGTGCGTGTTGGACTGGGTCACTCCTGACGACCAGACGGATATATATAATACACTGTCCACGTGGTGTCAGAGGACACCATCGTTATGATCGTAGTCATCCTCCAACTCCCCAAGCCCCTCCTCCTCCTCCTCATACATTGTCGTTGTGTTCAAGTGCGTGTTGGACTGGGCCACTCCTGACGGCCAAGACATACACGTCCCTCCTTTCAATGTGGCGTGTGAGTGGACATCGTCGTCGTCATCGTCGTCAATAAGATCATGCTTGTCCTCCTCATTCTCATCGTCGCCATCCTCGTCCTCGTATTCACCACGTTCTTCATCACCAAAACCACCACCAAGATTACCCGCCATCACCGTCGCCATCACCATCCTCACCATAACATCGTCATCATCACATTCATTATCATTATCAGTGTAATCACTGGCAGCACGTTCTCTTTCTGTTACTGCATTATGATGCTGCAAGCCTACGTACACATGGTGAGAATGATGCCCATACAGCTAGATTTAGGTCAGCGGAGACAAAGCCTAACAAAACATTTTTTCAGTCCCTCAACAAAACTACAAAAACAAAAGAGAGGAGAAGAGAGGGAGAGACCGAGACAGGGAGAGACAGAGCCAGGGGATACGAAGAGACACAGAAACGGGGGGGGGGGGGGGGGACAAACACGCATGAACAACAACAATTGAAACACATTGGCGCCACTTTGGCCATGTTTATGGAAAGACAACTGTTATGAAAACGTGCCACAAAACATCATTCTCACTAACGTTCGGTCACTTGCCCAGTATGGACTGAGTGCTGCTTATCTTAATATTTCCGAAGTTTAAACTTTAGATGGACCTGACACTGTCAGTATCAGCGACCCTGGAGCATTCGACCTTCACCCCACGTCCCCAAGCCCTTTGACCTTGACCTGCAGTGCCTCCCAGTCCAACCCCGGCGTGACCTACAGCTGGAGCGGTGCTTGCGCCAGGTCTACGAGCAGCACGTGCAGCTTCACCCCCACCACCAGCAACAACAACGATGTCATCACCTGTACCGTCACCAACAGCGTTACCGGGACCGGTCAGTCCCCCGCCAGTCGTACACTGTGTATTCACTGTGAGTCTTTTTGTTCCTTATGCCTTCACTTCAGTAGACTGAACTGACCGTGGTAACCCCCCAGCCACCTTGACCTGGAGAGGTCACGCAGGGTCGTCGGGTCAGGGCGAGGCCAGCTTGGCCTTGACCCAGTTAAGCAGCAGCGACAACGGGAGGAGGGAGGTGTGTGAGGCTAGGAACAACTTCACTGACCACAACAACACACCGGTCACTCGGCAAACCGTCACTGACGTCTACTGTGAGTAGGGCTCAGTTTTGGGTTGTTCAGTGTTGATGTCAATGATGATTATGATGTTGATGACTCCTTTTGTCCAGTCCATTATTTACAGTAAACGGAAGCAATAACAACTCAGGGTTTGTTTGTTTTTTTGAGTTTTGTTTTTTGTTTTTTTGTTTTTTTGTTTTTCACAGTTACAAATTGCCGCGCTCTTGTTTGGGTATCTTAGAGTAATACAAAAACGTCCACTTGTTTTACTGACGTAATATTCATGTAGGTTTATCCGTGCTATCATCACTAATTCTAAATCGCGATTCTCAACAGGAGGAGACAGAAAGAATGGCGGAGGTCAGTAATGTGTGTGTGTGTGTGTGTGTGTGTGTGTGTGTGTGTGTGTGTGTGTGTGTGTGTGTGTGTTCGTGTGTGTGACTTGTTTCTGTTAATTCCAGTCATATACCGATATGATGTTGCTATTCTGACAGCAGCGACAGGTAATACTGTGACATGTCCTGATTTGCGGACAACCCGACAGATCCTCCACGTCATCAGCCGTTGCTGTAGCAAATAGGGAAATCATGGAAATGCCTTCTACATGTCTGTAGAGCACACACGACGTCACACACACACACATACACACACACACACACACACACACACACACACGCGCGCGCGCGCGCGCGCGCGCGCATTCGCCCCTGTACAAGTAAAACTACTGAAAGGCAAGTGTTGGTATGTCTGCAGTGTGTAAAGTTGTCCAATGAGTAGATACATAACGACGTGTGCAGTGATCACGATGCCACAAAACCACCCTGTTAGATGTGCAAGTTGCGTCATGGCAGCCACGCCACCCAGTGTGTGTATAACGGGTACATGACTGCTAGTGGTTGTGTCGATAGCAGTCTTGATCTCTATGGTGTCTAATTCCCACTCTTGTTGTAAATAAAATAAGTCATGTGTGTACATTTTGTTTGTACGGTTTAAAAGATTGTAACTTTAGCTTTTATTTTATTTGATGTTTTTCATGATTCAATTAGTTTAATTATTGTAGAGGAAACTGTATCTACAAGGAAATACAATTGTCAGGCATTTTGTGGTCCAGAGGGCCGAATTGATTGTAGCGATAGCGTGTTTTCTTTGCGGCCCGCGCCGCTCTCTTATCTAAGCGTGCGAGTGAGGATTTTGGGTGTGCTGAAAATTGTTTGCTGCTGTACAATAAATCCTGATTGCCGCCTCCGCCTGCTGTGGTATCAGATGTTGACTGACTCAGCTGCCTGTAGTCTACCGCTCCACTCCATTACAATAATAAAGAGGATTTGTAGAGCGCCCATCTACCACACAAGTTGGGAGCGCTGGGCGCGGTACAATAACACTAACACACACTCACATCCCCTCTCCACCCCCCCCCCCCCCCCCGCCACCCCCGCACCACTACCACCACTACCCCCACACACAAACACACAAATACGCACGCACACACACACACACACACACACACACACACACACACACACACACACACACACACACACACACACACACACACACACACGGCTGTGAGAAAACAGTTTAGTAGTTACTGAGCAGGCGGCTTTAAAACAGGAGGCAGAACCGGAGTGGCGGAGTGTTTGAGGCAAATTGTTCCAAACAGATGGCCCAGCACATGAAAGCGATGTTTCGCCAAATGATCACGCGATGTGTGTCAAAGGTTCGGGTGTCGGATGCGGATCGTAACTGTCTTGCTGGAATATAAGGTTGTTTGTTGTTGAAGAAGATCAGACAGATAATGAGGGGCAGTTTTAGAAATGGCATTGAGGCACATAGCTAAAATTTTATATTGAGTTGATATGTTATTGGTAGCAAATGCAGAATTTCAGGAATTGGATGGAGAGAAGGGGTGGGAGAAAGAGAGGGGGGGGAGAGAGAGAGAGAGAGAGAGAGAGAGAGAGAGAGAGAGAGAGAGAGAGAGAGAGAGAGACAGAGACAGAGACAGAGACAGAGAGACAGAGAGACAGAGAGAGAGAGAGAACTCGAACTCGAAAACTTTATTTTACAAGGATTGTAGTTTAGGTTCATTCAAAAACCTGCCTAACAACTAGTCCTTGCTAAGCTACTGATGAACAGATATCAAATTACAGGCATTATTTGTATACATATAGGCATGAATGAGTGAGTAAAACGTTATACATGAGAATTTCCACACAGAACATAGTGTGCTCACAGCGCCAGATGAACGCATGTCATACATCATTCAGTTACATATTATGAGCATACGGTGAGCATATTATGAGCAAATGAAGCAGCAGAACATCTGATCAGTTCATATGACTAGTATTGGAAAAGAAAACAGAAGCAGCCGTCAAAGCTTATCTTATAAAGTACAATAAGGGTGAAGGGGGGGAGGGGGAATAACCACACACACACACTAAAACAAAAACAAGAGAGAGAGAGAGAGAGAGAGAGAGAGAGAGAGAGAGAGAGAGAGAGAGAGAGAGAGAGAGAGAGAGAGAGACTCATATTCGAACACGAAAACTATTTTACAAGGATTGTAGTTTAGGTTCAGTCAAAATCTGTCTGAAAAAGCCACTCTTCACAAAGCTATTGATAAACAACAGATTTTAGAAAAAAAAGGCATAATTTGAATACAAATATGAAGGATGTTATGAAACAAAACCTGCCTGTTCACAGCGTCAGGTGCACACATGCGTACAGTGCATACGACACGCAGTTATGCAGTCATCTGAAAGCACACAACCTGCAAATATGGAATAGAATGTCTGACAGATCTTCTATTACTAATAAAAAGCTAAACACACACACACACACACACACACACACACACACACACACACACACACACACACACACACACACACACACACACACTGTAGACTTTGTTTATTCAAGTAATTAATCTAAATCACTGATATGATAATGATCAAAATTTCATATTGGGAATCACAATTTCTAGTAAATTGCCTCTTTTGTCTCACCTGAATGACCAGCAGTTGTTTTTGTTGTTGTTCTTTTTTGTGTTGTTGTTTCATTTTGTTTTTGTTTTAACGACACAAAAAGATTATGAGGACTGGATCAGCACACAGGCCCACCTAGGGAAGGGAAATAATACAGCTCTACTGACGTCGGATTTTGTTTCTTCTGAATTAACATAGTTTATGACTTTAGATAAGAAAGCACACTGTGACTCAGATTCGACCGAGAGAAGTTGCTTCTCGCGACAGACAGCAGAATGAAATACAAAATACAATAAACCAACAGCATTCTTTATTTTTTTATTTTTTTCTGTACCGAAACTGGATGAGTACTTTTCATCGCAAAATATGGTCAATAAACGCGTCGGGAAAGCATATCACTGAACTTGAGATACAACTAAAGATAAGCTATGTCAGCAATCATTTCAGGCTGTAAAGAAATATATCATGGGCCTGGATATTGCTGTCCAAAGCAACAGCTCTAACAACTCTTTAAGCACGAGAAAATCCATAACAATAACCGGCAACGTACAGAAAGGAACAAAAAGTTATCATATGTCAACATGAAGCATGCCTCATTCCCGTCAAAATGGCTTCATGACCTTTGTTCACAACAATAGCTAAATTAGTTTGTATGACCATATCTACATCCTCACGTCATGTCTACACAGTAACGGATGCCAATACGCAGACGCTCCTACATCAAGTACGACTGCTAGGTAACACCCCTCCCTCCCGCGCCCTTTGCCCCTCCCCCTTCTCTGACCCCACCTGCCGCTGTTGATGCTGTCCCATTCCTTCCTCCATTTTTACATGTTGTCGTTACTGCTGTTGTTACTGTCCCATTCCTTCTTCCCTTTGTACACGTTGTCGTTACTACTGTTGTCGTCCCTGATATTTTTTCTTCTTTTTTTCTGTCCTTTTGTTGTTGTTGTTGTTGTGAGTGCTTGTAGCTTTGTTTATACATTTTGTCCTTACTATTTTTGACACCATTATATAGTCTGTACATATTAACTTCGTATTTATGTGTATGCCTGGTGTATACATGTATATAATTATGTCCACATACTTAAAAACTGAATCTAAAAAGTTTTGTTTAGTTTCTTAATATAAAAGTAAGATATCAGCAGTCATTCTCACATCTTGCGTGGACCCTAAGCGAACACCTGTAAAATAAAGTACACAAACGATGTAGACATCAACACCGTTTCTGAGAAGGCACGAACGAAGCAGTTGTAAGGCGGTTAGGACATGAACTAACCGTAAAAAGAAATTGCAAGGTGTTTTGTTTCGCTTTCACAACAAGGGGAAGAAAGAAAGAAAAAAAAAAGAGGTCAATACAATGCTATCATGCTTATGAAAACTGAAAAACACACGAACATTAGGTGTTAAAATGACATCATACATATGTAACATTATAATAATACATACATACATTTTCTATAGCGCTATTCCGCGCTGAGCGAGCTCAACGCGCTTGTTCACATACATGTACATAATATATACCATTTACATTTACTAACGTATCATATACAAACAATCTCATAATACATACTTAATAAATTACACTAATATAAAACAAGTACTTGTAAAATGGCGCATAAAATTTCTGTTATAAATCATAGACACGTTACAATAATTTAAAACAGGTACATAATTATAAAGCAGTGTACTAAGTAATTAGTATTATGACTATGCTAAAACGTACACACACACACACACACACACACACACACACACACACACACACACACACACACACACACACACACACACACACACACACATCCACACACTCACTCGTTCACTGAATCGTTCTACTTTTTCTCGCTCTACTTCCATCTCTCTTTCAACACGAATTCAAGTAGAGAATGAAAGTTTCAAATATTATTGAATCAAAAAGACATAAATCACAAGCATGTCATAAGCAGACAAAAGAAGGGGTTAGAAGACACAAAGGTTCGAAAAGCCAATATAGCTAGGTAAACTTTATCCGGTTGTCTCGTTCCATGAGAATTTAACGTAAACGAAAATTAAGTCGACACAAAATCGTCTGTGCGGGTTACGAAAGTCTGAGCTACAAACCTGTGAAAAGACAGTTCACGAACGGTGTATCATCAAAAACAACATCGCCTCACTTTGTAATTTCTCAGTAGGGTCTTACACTGAATTTATGAGAAATAAACTTTAAGGTATCTTCCAAGTCTATGGATAGTGGAAGATGGAATACACAAGAGAATTATTTATGGAAAAGTCAAACCAAAGCTAATCGTGGACTATCGCGGAGCTGGCCTTTTCACATAATGTTAAATAGAAAAGTCAAATCTGTTAATCGCGGATACGCGGAACAGGTCTTTTCTAACCAGTAAAATAAAGGAACTCCATTAGGAGGTTTTGATTAGAATGAAAAAATGGAGCCAGGCTCGGATAACGAACCTGACCTCTCCGTCAGAACATCTGTTACGAAACGCAGTTTAAGATTCAACACATCAATCGTGAAATGAGATTTTTTTTATAACCCATATATCTGAAACAGCTCGTGACTACCACGAAGCTGGCCCCTGTACCTAATCATTTAAGCGAACGTGAAAAATAATCCAACATCAGCGACGCCAGATCTTACGGCAATATCAAACCATAAAAATACAACAATCAAACAACAATAAAACATCAGTCAAGACTACTAGGAAGATTAAAAAAAAATAAAAAATAGTTAAACCAACCTGTTGAATGTAGATTAAATTAAGCCAAAACACTAGATGTACTGACGAATAAAAAAAAAAAAATTGACTTGGAGACTTAGAGACTGACTTGGAGACTGACTTGGAGACTGACTCGGAGGCTTAGCAAAGTCAAATGTAAAGAGGGCACACGGTCTTTATGATTTTGGTGAGGGCGAGTGGTGCGGGGATTAAAATGGAGGGTCTTTTATACTTTGAAAAATACGGCACCGGTGGCCCAGAATTTGGAATAAAAGAAGAATTCGTAACAGAATAGAGAAGGCAGCTCTTCCATGCCCGTGCATGAACAGGGAGGCTTGTTGTCTACAGCTCGGCCAACTGACCGGCGCTAACTGAAACCATCCTTTAGCCAGTGGCTTCACACGGGAAAGGAGACTACAGCACCCCGCGACCGCACTGAGACACAGTAGCAATGAACTACTGACTGAAATAAAAACATTCTCATCTTCTCAACTTCAAAACTTACAAAGACCATTTCACCAACAGTCCGACTAAAGTTAAAACTTAGATTTTTTTTGATTTTTTAAGGATCGGTAACCCGATGTACTTTAATAAAAGGGCTTTTCTCCACAGATTAATTTTCCCCAGGTCACCCTAAAATGTTCGAAAGAACGCTAGAATAAATTTCAATGTTCGTCTTGGCAATTTCAAACACTCAGTTTATTTCCGATTTTTTTGTTCTGTTTCCTATGAAAACGTTAGGAAAATGAAACTTTGACACAGACTGTCCAGAATTAAAAAATAAACATTGACAAAAATAATTTATACGTGACATGTACACAAAACTGAGAAGTTCCGGTATCCTATCAATGATGTACTAAAACACGGAAAAGAACTCGTGAAAAGAGTGTTAGTAACTCTGTCTGGGAAAGTCCTCTTCTAAAATCGTTATAAAATCAACGGCATGTTCAAACTTCTTCTCTTTTTTTTTTTTTTTAACGCTGAGCATATTCGGTTAACCTCCTCTAAGCACACGAGAAATTTAGCCGCTGAAGGAGAGTTCCTTTAATAGTAATGTAGCGGGAGAGCTGTGCAAGCTAGCTCGAGTTACGGACCCTGAGTTCCCCCACCCCTTCTCTCCAGTCCGGCGCTGCCTACCAGCGACTGGCCGGTGCCGCGCGGTGCGGTATAAAAGACAGTGCCTGCCCGGTTTCTGTACCATGTGCTGAAAAGTGCTGGTCAACCCCTACCCTTCGAGTCTACATGCTGAAAAGTGTGTTACTCTTCCCTTAGTTAGAGGACTTGGTGCTGAAAAGTGCTAGTCAAACCCCTAACCACCCCCCCCCCCCCCCCGAGTTTACATGCTGAAAAAGTGTGTTGCTCTTTCCTTAGTGATTAAGAGACCTGTGCTGCAAAGTGCAGGCACGCATGTTTAGTTAATAGAAGACCTGTGCTGCAAAGTGCGGGCACGCATGTTTAGTTATTATAAGTGTCACGATAAGCTGTTGTTATCGTAGTTGATGGTTATTGTAGCAGACGACGCCCCTGCGGCGGAAGCTTGTATTTGTAAACCCTGTAGCGCTGGGCATGCGCAAGAAAGAATAATAAAGTTGGGTTCCCACAGCTGAGCAAGCAGAGGCATAACAGCAGCACCAGCGCTGATGCAGTCATTCACCGCCCCTCCGGCTCTAGTGCACCGCGGCAGGGACACAACCACGGACCAAGAGGTGGAGCCAGGACCAAGAAACCAGACTACAATTCGTACAAAGGGGGAAATGAAGGCAGAGCATGCACCAACTGTGGACACCATCACAACAGAGGGGCGACGTGTCCAGCTAAGGGGAAGAAATGTAGGACCTGCGGGAAGCCCAACCACTTTGAACGAGTATGCCGCTCTTCAAAGAAAGTCAACAATGTCCCAGAGATCAACGAGACACGCCCAGCTAACCCGGTGAAGCGACCCAAGTCACCAACATACTTCCTGGGCAGCACTGACCAGCATGGCGAGGAACCACCATGGCGCACGAAGCTGACAATGAATGGGCGCACTGTCGATTTTAAGATTGACACCGGGGCGGACGTCTCTGTCATCTCTGAAGAGGTGTATGACAGCCTTCAACCCAGACCAAGACTGAGACAATCAGACGCCATCCTGCGCAATCCTGGAGGTACTCTACCACACCTGGGGATGTTCACCACCAACGTCGACATTGGTAATCAGCAGACCGTCCCCTTCAGAGTGTTCGTCCTGAACAACTGCGACAACCTCCTCAGCTGGGATGCAGCCTGACGCTTAGGGCTGGTTAAGCGTCTGGACAATATCAACGATCTTGCGTTCGGCGAAGTCGGGCAACCCGTACAATGCGATCCCATCAAGATCCGTCTGAGGGACGACGCCACACCCTACAGCATCTCAACTGCACGGAGGATACCACTTCCTCTACTCCCGAAGGTGGAGCAGGAACTCCAACGCATGGAGGAGAATGGTGTCATCGAGCGCATCACAGAACCGACTGATTGGTGTGCGCCGATGGTGCCTGTGATGAAGAAGGGAGGTGGAGTACGCATCTGTGTAGACCTGAAGAAGCTGAACCGAACAGTAAAGAGAGAGAGATACATGCTCCCGACCCTCGAAGACGTCATGCACAAACTCAAAGGGTCCACAGTCTTCACGAAGCTGGACGCGACGTCGGGCTTCTGGCAACTCCCGCTGGATGACGAGACGGCAAAGCTGACCACATTCATGACACCGTTTGGCCGGTACTTCTTTCACCACCTGCCCTTCGGAATCTCATTGGCTCCTGAAGTGTTCCAGAGAACAATGGAGAACATTCTCGGTGACACTGAGGGAGTGGAATGCTATATGGACGACATACTCGTTCACGCTGATGGCATGGAAGAGCATGACAGGCGTCTTGACCAGGCACTCAACCGTCTTGCTCAAACTGGACTAAAACTTAACCGAGAGAAACGCGAGTTCCGCAAAGAAGAGATCAGCTTCTTAGGCCACACCGTGAGCAAGGATGGGGTCAAGCCAGACCCCTCGAAGCTAGACGCTATCCGACAGATGGAAGATCCACGTGACGTGCCGGAACTACGCCGATGGCTAGGAATAGTCAACTACCTGGGCAGATTCCTCCCGGACCTGTCAACAGTGCTTACACCACTCAGTGACCTCCTCCACAAGGACACACCGTGGGCATGGGACCAGCCGCAAGCAACAGCGGTGAAGAAAGTGAAGGACTTGCTTTCAGAGGCACCCACTCTGGCATTCTACGACGCTACAAAGCAGACCATAGTCAGTGCGGATGCCAGCAGCTATGGACTGGGTGGTGTGCTACTTCAAGATCACAATGGACAGCTCAAGCCAGTCGCATACTGCTCACGTACCCTTACTCCAGCAGAAAAGGGGTATGCCCAGATTGAGAAGGAGTGCCTGGCCATGGTTTGGGCTTGTGAGAAGTTTGAGCGGTACCTGGTGGGCTTAGGGTCGTTCACTGCACTGACTGACCACAGACCACTCGTCGCAGTCGTCAACACCAAGGACCTACAGGAGACTCCCCTGAGGTGCCAGCGTCTCTTAATGCGACTGATGCGATACAACGTGACAGCAGAGTACGCACCAGGCAAGGACATGGTGGTCGCTGACGCCCTGTCCCGAAGTCCGTTGAACAGGGAGAGCGGCAACCATCTACAACAGGATGTTCAAGACCACGTCAATGAGATCACATCGTCATGGCCTGCATCTGACTCGAAGCTGAGCTAGATACATAAAGAGACACAGAAAGACTTGAACCTGAAGACAGCAATGGAGTATACGTTAGTCGGTTGGCCGACGCACAAGCAAGACGCGTGGCTGGCGGCTAGAGAGTTCTTCGGCGTCAGAAACGAACTGAGTGTCTGCGATGGACTTCTCCTGCGGGGTGACAGGATCGTTATCCCTTTCTCAGTGAGGTCGGAAATCCTGGAGAGAATCCACGATGGACACATGGGCATTGGGAAATGCCGGGAACGAGCAAACCAAGCAGTGTGGTGGCCGAGCATGAGAAGAGACACTGAGGACAGAGTCTCGAGATGCAGGCATTGCCTGGAAAAGCGCCCATCGCAGCCGAATGAACCATTACTGCCATCACCATTCCCAACTCGACCTTTCGAGCGGATCGGAGTTGACCTGTGTGAAATGAAGGGACGCAACTACCTGGTTACCGTCGATTCCAGATACATCGACATAGCCCAGCTCCTCAACATCACCACTTCATCAGTCATCAATAAACTGAAAACCAATTTCGCACATCACGGAATACCAGAAGCACTCGTGTCTGACAAAGGGTGGTAATTTTCGTCGACTGAATTCCAACAGTTTTCATCGGAGTGGAACTTCAACCACGTGACAAGCAGTCCACATTTCCCCCAATCTAATGGGGCAGCAGAGCGAGCAGTCAGAACAGCGAAGGAGATCCTCAAGCAGGATGACGTGTTCCTTGCTCTGCTGACATACCGTGCAACACCAGTCCCAGAACTCGGGGCAAGCCCAGCCGAACTCGCCTTCAATAGGCGGCTGAGAACAACCCTACCTTCCCTCCCAGGGACACTCTCCCCACGCACTATCAGTCGGGATGACATTCAAGAGCGCAATGAAACACTCAAACGCCGCCAGAAACAAAACTACGACCACCACCACGGAGTTCACCCCCTATCAGAACTCCAGCCCGGGGATCCAGTCCTCATCAAATGTCAGGGGGAGAAGGGATGGAAGCAGCCTGCAACAGTGCGCGGGATGTGCAACCAAGATCCTACATCGTCGAGACAGCCACCGGAGGCAACTTGAGGCGCAATCGCAAACACCTCCGTCTCCAGACCGGACCCGCCACACTCCATGATCCAGCACCGGAACCAGATCCAGCCCCTGATCCAGATCCACCTTCACCACCAGATGACGGCATAGATCCAGTGACGACAGCAGTCCCAGTGCAGAGCGTCCCTGACCCAGGTGGGACGTACCGCACACGCTGCGGCAGGAGCATCAAGAAGCCTGAGCGGTTTCGTGAGGAGTAGTGTGTGTACGTGCCTCAGCTGTGGACGGTATCCTGTATTCATTTCTTCAGCTGTGGACGGTATCCTGTATTCATTTCTTCAGCTGTGGACGGTATCCTGTATTCATTTCTTCAAAATTAACACCATCCAGCATGCGTGTGCGTGTAGCTACTCACAGTGGATGTGTCAATCTAGTCAATGTGTGTGTAGAACTAGTCAAAGTTAGACATAGCTAGTCCACGACTTTATTTCGAGTTCCAGAACGCTTTGCAGTCAGATGATTCAGTTTTATGTTTCACTCCAAAGAAAGGATGACGTCACGATAAGCTGTTGTTATCGTAGTTGATGGTTATTGTAGCAGACGACGCCCCTGCGGCGGAAGCTTGTATTTGTAAACCCTGTAGCGCTGGGCATGCGCAAGAAAGAATAATAAAGTTTGGTTCCCGCAAACACAACCCCGCGTGGTCTCTCTCTCTGTTGCACAGTTAGTTGTAGAGTTAACGATTAGTCGTAGAGCTACCGACACAATAAGACCTGTGCTGCAAAGTGAAGGCACGCATGTTGTTTAGTTATTAGAAGATTGCGCTGCAAAGTGCGAGCGTTAGTTAAGTTTATGTTTGTTTGTCTTCTTGTGCTGCAAAGTGCAAGTATTAGTTAAGTCAGTGCAAGCGTGCAACTTACTTTTGTAGGTAATTGGTGCTGAGCCTATGCCGGTAGCTAAGTTAGCTATGGTTTAGTGCGTAGGTTAGGCATAGTCATGCGTCAGTTTGGTTTGTTCTTGTGTTTACTGTATGTGTAACATGCGGTAGTGTAAATAAAACTGTATGCATTTCTTTATTTGGTTCGTCACTATAATGGGAGTGAGAGTATGTAGTGAGACGGAGTGTGGTCAGTGCGCGCGTCTGTGAGCCTGCCTCAGTGTTTTCGTCATGTCGGTACATGTATACAACTTCTGTCTCCCCATATCTTTTATCCAGTGTCTATTTTAAGTGGCATATGTGCATAGCGAAACGGCGCACCTACCTCTGAGGAGCGGACAAACAACCAAACACAAACACAGGTTTTTTTCTGGATACCAAGGTCGGTCGATTGTAGTGATTTTGAACAAAACGCGAGGAACTTGACAATGAAAGGCACACTACATGAGGATGACTAGAGACAATTGTGTATTCCATGGTGAGTGTCTCTCCTTGGCAATCTCCAGTCTAACAACTAGTCCTTGCTAAACTACCGAATTTGTGTGCAACCGAGTGCATCTGCACATTGTGTTGTTGTGTATACTCTGTGTGTCGCTGTGTCTGTGTTCTTTCGTGTGTGTACGTCATACGATCTTTTACGTGTTGTGATTTAGACGTCACTATAAGACAGCGCGAGAGAAGGTGAGAGGGAGTAACAACGACCTCTCGTATGTACTATCCAAAAGAAAAGAAGAAATAAAATCAGGACCCTCTGGCTGTGGCTCGTTTGTCCTTCCTTAATTCCAACCTGCAACTTCCACCGACCATTTACATACTCATATATTTCATCCACCATATCAGGACTGGACCATTGCACATGTTTAAGTTATTTAGTTCTTGGATTTGTATGTCTCGTCAACCACACAAGGTCACCTCAGGACAAATCACAGTCGCAGTTTCTTCACACCAGTTCGAAACGCAAGGGACCAAAACACGACTAAAAAGCTGGCTCGCTGTTCTACACAGAACACAATCAATAGCAAACATCCCAGCCAAAACAGTCAATAATTAGCGCATATCACTATCTACAACTGCAAAATATACCTCCAGATAGATTCCCTGCAATGCATTCAAAGCAAAAAAATTAAAGAACAATTGACCAGATCACAAGCATGTCTAAATCACCTTTTTGAGGCACACGTTTTGGTGCCTATTTATATTCTGCAGGCACTCGACATGAGAACCTGATCAAATCAATTGACAATGAGCAGTGTGATCTATTTTATTTTGCAGGCTAACGCGGGAATTCGCTTCAGCCAAGACTAACGCTTTGTAAAGCTGATCCCCACTCCCCTTAAACTAAGGTAGCTTTCTGTACATTTCTTCACATACAGTCTGTGACATCATACCTCTGCCTGGCGTGGAAGAGAAGGGCACTGGAACTTCCAGTGGTAGCAGGTGTCCTGTCCTGTTGATGCTGAAATGAACAATATTATTACAATATTGAATTTAAAAACAAATTCAAACTGTTTATCATTTTAGAGTACTGACCTTTTCCACGAATACTGTTTTATATATATATTGAGCTTATTTCAAGGTCAAAACAGGATTCAGCCATTCTAACTGAATTTAGAAGGCTCATAACTGAACAAGTTAAAAGTTAGAATGATTGTTAAAAACAAACGCTGCTGCTTTTTCACTTTGGCTTGTATGTTATATTCAAGAGAAATAATTGATACATTCTATGACTTGACAAAATGTTAATTTTTTCTCAGACACTGAGTCACTGCTGAGTGAAAAAAAAAATCAAAATGTGGTGCTCCATCACTTCATACAGTCTCAAAATTCATGATATACTAAATCAAGCAACTTAACTGTATATGTACACTACAGTTGTGATTGGTACACAAATCTGAGACTGTATTCTTCAAATAAACCCAATAACTTTGTGTGTGTGTGTGTGGTATATATATATATCTTAGACGGCAAGCTGAATTTTAACAAAAACACTGACTTTATTCACAAGAGGTATCAGCCAAGAATATTTTGCCTTCAAAAGCCAAGATCTCTTAATTTTAGTGCTGCTGTTTTACGCACTTTCTACTGGATGTATTGAGTCAGTTTTGACATTTTCGTTCTTATGCTGGTTTGGAGGCTTAAATGTGAAACGCAAAAATGTCCTGAATAAAGTGGTGAATGTGTGTGGCAAGGTTGTGGGTGAAAGACAAGAACAATTAAGCCATTTGAATGAACGGCGTGTGGTACGGAAGGCTAGGGGATTGTGGATGACAACAGCCATGTTCTTGCTGAACATTATGAGCTTCTTCCATCTAGTAGACGATTTCGCGTACCTAAATCAAATCTTCAGTCAATAGTATTTCTGAACAGATAAATCTGTTCAAATGTCAGAGCAGTGTGTGTGTGTGTGTGTGTGTGTGTGTGTGTGTGTGTGTGTGTGTGTGTGTGTGTGTGCGCGCGCGCGCGCGCGCGTAAATTATGTAAATCACCAGTTTATTACGTAATGTTTTGATTTTCAACAATTGTTCTTTGAGTTTTAAAATATAAAATATGTTATTGTGTACTGTGATGTGGTTAATGTTCAGCCACGTTTTAAATTCTCTGATGAGATAATAAAGTAATCTTGAATCTTTAATAGTACAACTTTAAATACAGTGACTGGGATTTGGAATATAGCAGCACCACATTTATTTTGGGACTTTTATTTAGAATAAAGTTCAAAGAATCATTACCATCTCTTTGGTATGTACCCGTCTCAGAACCCGTCTTGAGATTATGTGTTTGTTTGCGTACTATCCTGAGAGATCTGTTTGCACTTGCATACATATTACATGTCACATTTACTTACACAGGCACATCTCAGAGACAGTTAAATTTAGTAAAGCAACTGCTTGGCTTTATACTAGTAGTAGCACCTTAAAGAAATATGGTTGCCTAATCAGAGACCTTACCTGTTTGTGTTAAATTGAAGCTGCTGTTTACACAATCAAGTGACACAGCCTCCCCAGAGTGAATCAAAGAAATGTTGTACATCTGTGATTGTGAATCTGCAACCAGACAGAACCGCTAACACTACTGATAATAAAATCATGTTCGCTTGACGCTAAATGTCTGTGTGTGTGCTGGAGATTAAATGTTGGTGTAATTTAGACCCCAAAAAGGTTTTCATAAGCAAAAAGAACAGAAGTTCCAGTTTTACAGCCCTCAGATTATAACTAACCTAAAACTCATTCTAGAAAAGAACAAGATAACTTTTCAGAACAAATCAGGTTGGTAGAAAGAGGTTTGTGTTAAATAAATTACTTGTGTTACTTGTTCTAATGTTTACCTTCTATACTGTTCTTGTCCAGCACCTCATGAGGAAAACTGTAGGCAATGTCAAAATATTCAATGTGTTCCACCTGAGGAGGTTTCATCACAGAAACTGCAATCATAAGCAATAAATTATACTATAATTATGCAGTGTAGGTGTAAATCATTGGCGAAAATGTCAGTCTTTAACAGGATACCTAAACCTTTGTATCATATGAAATTGTGAATATGACAAACTGTTATTGTTCACAGCTGCACTTGCAGATTTCTACTGGTACTAGAATTAGTTATTGTTGGGTGTTGTAAATACATATAGTAACTGCTCCGTCAGTGACACTACTTATCACAGATTCTGTGGTTACATGACTAGTAGTAATATGCAGAATAACAGGGAGATCAGATAGACTGAAGTTTGTTTTCAGCCTTAATATGATTCTATGGCTGACTGGGTTAAAAATACTCTTATCACAAACCTGTTGTGGTATGCAGTCTCACAAGTATACAAGAGGCAAGAGGAAAACGTTCCAATCATTTACTGGTCAGCCTCAGCGCCATAGCACAAGACAAAACGAAGGCAATCAGAACACAGTTTCGTAATTGCACATAATGAAACTACAGCATCAGTTTCGTATCATGACATCCCCCTTTCCTTAAGAAAATAATCACACTCAGTTTTTCTTTTTCTTACTCTCATCTAACAGAACTGTAAACAAAACACAATCGTATTACCTATCTTGGCAAATGGACACAAATCAAACTCATCTTTGGGATTCAAGATAACAATGGCCTTTGATGTAATCATTCTTAGTTAAACGGGTTTCTCAATAACTAGGATCAAATCTAACCTAAATGTAAAAAATAATAAGTGATTGTTTTAATCGTTTACTTGTTGGTTTGTTGCTTTTCCGTGTTCTATGTCATAGTCCTGTTCAGCTGGTGTATTCATTATAACGTGCAGGGGCTCTGATCACCCGACCGGAACGTGTTCTAACGGTCTCTTGACCAGACTGCGAAGGTGGTTCAGCCTCTTGATCAATAGTAGGATCATGCTCTGGACGGATGGCAGAGGGAGTTTCCAGTGGGGTTGGCCGATGATGAGTCTGGGTTGTCACACCAGGCCGGTTTCCAATGTCTGCACAGTCCTGCTGGGGAGCTTCCCTCAAGTCTCCTCTGTTGCGTCGGATATTGGACCCCTGGTTTGTTCTGACTTTGTAGGACCTTGGTTCTCCGCTGTGCCCTGTGACTTCACCCGGTATCCAGGTCTTGCTTGCTCTGTCCAGGACCCTGACGTTCTGTCCTTTGTGGAGAGGAGGGAGATTCTCGCCTGCATGTTGTCATAGTTGGACTTCATCGTCGACTGTCTGCGATCCAAATGTTGACGTTGTGCAACAGTGACGGGAGATGGAGAGGTGCGGGATGGAAGCAATGTGGTGATAGGCCTGCCCATCAACATCTCTGCCGGTGATGGCAGCTTGGAGTCGACTGGGGTCGCTCGAAGGTCGAGCATGGCAAGGTGTAGGCTCTGTTTCTCCTTCTTACACTTCTTGATGATCTTCTTGATAGTCTGTACCTGTCTTTCTATGAACCCATTGGACTGTGGGAACCTGGGTGATGAGGTGGTGTGTTGTATGCCCCACTTGTGGACAAAGTCCTGGAATGGTTTCGCGATATACTGTGGTCCGTTATCACTGACGATCTCGTCGGGTCGGCCAAACAGTGACACAGCTTTTCTGATTTCTTCTGTGACGTTCTCACTTGTGGTAGCGTGTAGGAGTGTGACTATGGGATATTTTGAGAAATAGTCACATATCAGCACGAAATGCTCCCTGTCCACCTCGAACAAGTCCGTGCCCAGTTTTTTCCAAGGGGCCATCGGTGTGTCATGTGGTATGAGGGGCTCGTTCCTGTTGCAGTTTGCCAACTCCTGACAAAGGGTGCAGGTCCTGGTCATATGTTAAATGTCTTTGTTGATGTTTGGCCAGTACACCCCTTCTCTGGCCAATAGTTGGGTCTTCTCAATGCCTTGGTGAGACTGATGGAGTTGGGCAAGAATGTCTGCTCGAAGACTCTCTGGGATGAGGACTTGTTTTCCTTTGAAAATGATGCCGTCCTCAACAGCCAACCCATCATGGAATGACCAGAAAACTCGTACATCGGTTGGCAGATCCTTGATGCTGTCAGGCCATCCTTGGATGATGGTTTCCTTGAGCGCATTCATGGTCGAATCTCTGGCTGTCTGGTCTCGAAGTTGATGCTGTTTCCTCTGAGAAACGTTGACCAGGTCTATGTCACAGCGATGAACTTCCGCCGTCGTCATCTCAATACCATCAACCCTGAGATCTAACTCGACTGCGCCCTGGTCCTTTGGATTCGGCAGCCTCGACAGAGTGTCTGCCAGGGTCATCGTCTTTCCTTGTCGATACTCGATGGTGAAGTCATATCCCTGTATCTTCTGGAGCATCCTCTGGAGCCTGGGTGGTGCTCTGAGGAGGGGCTTCTTGGAAATCATTTCGAGTGGCTTGTGATCAGTTATCACTCGAAAGGGGCGTCCGTACAGGAATGTGTGGAAGCGATTGATGCCGAACACAACGGCGAGCATCTCCCGGTCAATGTTTGGGTAGTTGTTTTGTGCTGAGTTGAGCGCTTTGGATGCGAATGCAACAGGTTGACCATCCTGCAGAATTGCTGCGCCAAGGCCTTTCGTTGAACTGTCTACCTCCAGCGAGGTGGGTTTTGTTGGGTCAAAGTATTTGACACACGACTTTGCTGAGATTGCTGTGTTGAGTTTCTGGAAGCAGTGGAGTTGGTCTTCCGACATCTCAAATGGGACGTTCTTCTTCAGGAGGTCCCTGAGTGGCTGTGATTCTTCACTGAAGTTGGGAATGAATGTTGCAAGGTATGTCATCATACCGAGGGATCTCTGCAGATCCTCTTCGTCCTGTGGAACAGGCATGTTCTGGATGTCATGGACCTTGGCCGGGTCAGGCATGATGCCATCTTTGGGGTAAATGTTGCCGAAGAAACTGATCTCAGGTTGTCTAATTGTGCACTTGTCTGAATTGAACACCAGCCCGGTTTCTTTTGCTCTGTCCATGAGCGCTTTCAGGTTCCGGTCGTGCTCCTCTTCATCTTTGCCATGCACGCAGACGTCATCTGTGATCCCGACCACGCCTGGAAGGTCTTCCAAGATTTCGTCCATTCTGGTATGGAATATGTCTTGTGACACCCTTAGTCCAAATGGCAATCTGGTCCAGCACTATCGACCAAACGGGGTCCGAAATGTAGTGATCAACTGGATGCCTGGGTCAAGATGGACTGACCAATAGCCCGCTTTGGCATCTAACTTGCTGAAGTTTGTTGACCCTGCAAACTGAGGATTCAGCTCTTCAAGTGGGGGAACTTTGTGTGGACATCGCTTCAGGGCTTGATTGAGTTTCTGGGGGTCGATGCATATGCGGAGTGATCCATCTTTTTTCACAGAGTATGCGAGACTATAGCACCAGTCTGTGTGTTCGCTGACTTTCCGGATGACACCCTACTTCTCCATCTTCTTCAGCTCACACTTTAGTTTTTCCTTGAGATGGATGGAGCACTTACGTGGGGGGTCGATGAATGGTTCACAGTATTGCTTCAGGTGGAGCTTGGCCACCCCTCTGAAGTCTCCCAGCGTGTCGAATTGGCCTGGATATGCTTGCTTCAATCCTTCCACGGTTGTGACATCTGGTTTGGGCCTGAGGTCATCACAGTGAATAGTGACTAGTCCAATTTTCTCGCATGTTGGCAGACCAACAATAGGTGCTGATGGAACATCAACGACATAGAACTTGGCCTTCGTGAAAGTTTTTTTCCCCAAATCGAAGCTGGAGGTTGATGGTTCCTAGACAGGGGATCTCCTGACTATTGTAGGCAACCAGCTTGACGTTCCTTGTGGGCTCAAGGATGTCTTTTGGGGGGAGTGTCTTGTACATCTGTTTGTATGTCCTAAGGAGGAGTGTGTTCCCCGAAGCTCCAGTGTCGACAGTTGAGTTTGATCTTGCGCATGCCCTTTTTTCTAGGGCAGATAACAGCCAGTGTTGTGAAAACCTCGTTGCGTACACTGGATATGCGTATGCAGTCATAGGGCTCAGTGGAGTCCTCCTCTGAAGTGTAACTGGATGCTGGCTCCAGATCATGGAATCTTCGGTCTCTTCTACGGCTGCCTTTGCCAGCATCCCTATGTTGTTTGCCATCCGATTTGGTGTCACCACGTTGTTGAATATCTTCTTTCGGACGGTTTGTTCCTTTGCGTTTTCGGCAAAAGTTCTTCAAGTGTCCGATTTTTCCACAAAATTTGCACGAGTCTTTATATGCCGGACATGCTCTTGGGGGATGGGCTCTGCCACAGTTGCCACATGCTTGGCCTACTTGGTCCACCTTGTTCATTGGTTGTTTGTGCGTTTCTGAATTTCCTGTCGACCTGCGAGAATAGCTTCAAAACGTCTCCCCTCTGCAAGTGCGCATGTCAGCTTGTAGCCTTTGGCTTTTCCCAGCAGTTCACGCTGGAATGCTTCGATTGGTGTGGATGCAATCCTGAGTTCAATGATCCTTTCCTCCAATTCACTCTCTTCAATTTCACACTTGAGGGCTTGAGTGCGTGCTCTGGTTACAAAGTCATCGACAGATTCCTCACTTCTTTGCCTGTAGTCCATCAAGTGGAGACGATGCACTCTGAAGTTGAGATTTGTCTTTAGCTGAGACTCAAACAACTCCCATATTTTGTCAGGCCTCTTCTTGTCTGCATCTGACATCCCTGACGCATTGAGTCGCTTCAGGCCCTCATTTCCTATCCCCCTGAGGATTTTAAGAGCTATTAGTAATAGTAATGTGTATAGCACATGCAACATCCACAGAGATTTAAAATGCATAACCTGCAATAATGCATTCACATCAAAACATGATATTGTGATCAATGTTCATGAGAGCCACTATTCTGCTTCAGCGTCCGCATTCATCAACCACTCATTGAATCCTGCACAGCGTCTATTCTGTGGCGGTACACAGAGGAACACAGCAAAGCGTCTGTACACTGGCACACAGTACGTGGTCGTAGTCACTGGTCACAGTAACAAAATGCTGTCCGAAGCACATATATGAGGGATCACAAGATGCGCTTGATGCAGTTGTTCCCCTTGGGCTTGCACTCGCATGGTATGAGGGCTACACACCTGTTTGTACAAAATGTTTTGCAAGTTTGCTGCAAAACAGTTGTGCAGGGCGATTACTTCTGGACAACCGAAGATGCTGTACCACACTGGCCAAGGTTAGACGTTTGCAGACCCAGACTTGCGAGGAACTTGAACAGCCGAAGGTTGCTTTGCCCGAGATTCACTGGCGGGAAGATTCGCCGGCCCAGTCTCTGGTCGAAAGGGATGGTCTCCGGGTCTGTGCTGTTCAGTGGGCGGAGAGGCTGCATTGACCAGGCAGATGGTGTTCTCTTTTTACCGCTGCCACCATGTTGTAGTATGCAGTCTCACAAGTATACAAGAGGCAAGAGGAAAACGTTCCAATCATTTACTGGTCAGCCTCAGCGCCATAGCACAAGACAAAACGAAGGCAATCAAAACACAGTTTCGTAACTGCACATAACGAAACTACAGCATCAGTTTCGTATCATAACAAAACCCATTCTATCCCACATTAAACAGAGCTGGAAACATACTTCTGCTTTTCTCATTTCTTTCCTTGTAACGACTGAAACCTACATATTCAAGTATGCGTGTGTATGTGTGTGTGTGTATGTGAGAGAGGGAGAGAGATACGGATGATAGAGATACGGATGATTTATTCATTTAGGCCATTGCCCCTCATAAAAGGATGCAGGTAGATGACTTACCACCTCACAGTACACAATATAATTATCCCTATGAGTAAGTAAACCATCACACTAATGACGATGTATTTGACTAGGTATTAACAATGAAAGTGTGCTTGAATTATGACATTGAAATGCTACACAACTTAAAGGCTTTGTACAAATATACTGATTTCTCACAATATTTTCATTGGTGGATGCCAGCAGCATGCTTAATCGAAAAAGCCTTCGAAATTTGTAGATTTTTAACGGGATAAATTGCACTCTTAAGGTACTTAGCACTGGGCAACAGAACAAAATGTAATTCAGTTTCTTGTGCTACTCTACATACTGGACAAATCAGGTCTTCATCAGTGTGTCCTTTGTATCGACAATGATGTAAGCAATGTCTGAAATACCCACTCGAAAGCTTGTCATTATGAATTTCAAATGCCTATCAATATTCATCTTCAGACATGTTTTCGCATCATGAAAAGTGCAAAATGTCCTATAAACATTAAATCTGTCGCTAGTCTCAACATGGGAATGCCATTCTTGCCATCGACAAACAATTAATCTTTCACGAAAAACATGTAAAAATTGGTTCATTTCTTCCAAACCTTCATTCAGCCACTGCAAAAGCAAATCCATACTGATACAACTTACAACGAATATTTGAGGCCCAATTTCTTTACCTCGTTCATCTACTACATATAACATCCTATAAGCTTTATTTGGTAACTTGGATGCTTCCATTCTCGTTAACTCAGTCTAACCAGTACCGTATGCATCTTACTGCAGAGTTCACAAATAATGGATACCCATTTGTTTCACAATAAACAAGGTCATTTTGGCGTTCGCATCTCCATTCCTAAAATCTTTTTCATCGCAAATATATGTACTTTTTCACAATGAACAGCTGTTGTCTCAAGACCCCACAGCTCTGCGCCATAGAGAGCGTTAGGTTGCACTTGAGAATCAAATAATTCAAAACTATTATTATTCAACATTCGCAACTTCTGCATAATACATAATACCGCATTCTTAGCTTTACTTGTAAGATCATAACATGATGCAGTAAAACTCAGTTTCGTGGCGATGAGAACACCTAAATATTTATACACATTGACAACTGGCAATACAACACTGTCATACGTCCATCTTTCCCGAGAGAGAGAGAGAGAGAGAGAGAGAGAGAGAGAGAGAGAGAGAGAGAGAGAGAGAGAGAGAGAGAGAGAGAGAGAGAGAACTCGAAAACTTTAATACTCAAGGATAGTAGCGTTAGGTCCATTTGGTCCAAATACTTTATTGTCCGTTGCAACCATAACAATTAAACGGGAAATTCTTCTTCTCCCACACCAGCTCTGCCAAATTAACATTAGTTAAATTAAGTTGAACACATTGAAAACAGAAACAGGTATAACACATAAAGAACAGCTGTCTAAAACATATATATATATAACAGTATTTTCAATTTTGTACTCAGTGACTACTCATTCGTATAGTAAATTTTCAACACCAAAATAAAAAAAATGGGTTTGGGGGGCATTTGATATCAGCACCTGTATACAATATCACACATACATTGGTTATAAATTGGTTATGAACACCAGTGGCTAAAGGGCCTCACGTCATCAGTTATCACAGTTCACATGTAATATACCTGTATGTATTCAATTAGCAATAGCTTACAAGATAAAAAGCATCAATCTATAGTTCCATTCTCAAGTATTCATCCACTCATTAACAGCCAATCCTTGCTATACAGAGAGAGAGAGAGATGGAGATACCTATTGGTCTGTTGCATAATGTGAGATGTGAGTCCCTCCTTCCCCCTCCGTACTTTTGATCCCTTTTTTTCTTTTTCTTTTTTCTTTTTTGAAAACTCACTTTGTTGCAATGGGCCTTGCAAGCCAGAGGAGATGACACAGAAAAGAATGTGTTATCATTATAAATTATATGAACATATTTCCACTACATAGTGTACCTTGAGAATCAGTCCTTGTCTCTCACTCAGAAGACTCTTTTCTGGGAACAGGAAGGTGTCACCACCAACATCATCAACTGCACAAAAGATGTGGTACCATTCACGACAGTAATACGGCTGTAATTAAATGACGAGCCAGAAGGCAAATTTCTCTACACAGAGACAATAAAGTTGTATTGTATTGTAATCATTTAATAACTATTAATACTATAAAAAAAATAGAAAGATGAAATACATTTAGAATTATAGAAACTCAAAGCAAAAATGTTTTTGTTTTTGTCATTTGACTATTTTTATTTCTACATGTAAATACACAAGCAACTTGGCATAATAATGAACATAGCCACTTCACTATTCTGTCTCAACACAAAGCAGATGGTACCAAAATCTGAACATTTCTGATAATTGTTATTGTTACTGAGTGGTGACTTTGACTAGCGAGGACAGAAACTGGTCGAGCAAATGAAAACGGTACTCACGCTGCTCATTCCCGTTGATATGATTGCTGTTTTCACCCAGGATAGTGAGAATAAAGTCCTCGTATGGTACAGGTGGCTCCGGAAGTCCTCCACCCGTGCGAGTCGCTGCCTTTGGCCGAGTCGCATGTCCTTCCAGCGTTTCTGGACGGCACTGACCGCCCTCCCTTGCCCGCCAACAGCATTCACGGATTCAGCTATTCTCGTCCACGCCTCTCTTTTCTTTAGCACAACGCTGCCAGTTTTTAATGACTGCGTTAGCAAGCCGTAATTTCCTTGCACATTTCCCAACAAACATATATTTTCTCTATCCGAGAAATTGGCTTTTTTCAGTCTTTCCACAACTGAAGAACTTGCTTATGTAGCCATTCTTGCAGGAAGTGCAGTAAATACCTTTTTGTCGCCTGCGCAGTGGCTGGGATTCACTCAGCTAAATATAGCACACTCGTCTAGGTCTTTGTAGTCTCTCTCTACGTCACTTTCATGCATCGGCAACTTGCTCGGGCGATAGTTGCAAACTAAGAAGTCATACATGTACCCGTCGTAGTTTCCAGCTGGGCCACCATGGCCATTAATGTTTCGGACGACATCTGGTAAACGTCCGCTTGCTATTTCAGTCACTTTCGCCGCGTACCTTGTTCTCGCCACAGCCATGGCCCATGTGCGCTCTTTATGATACACAATCCTGATTGGATATGTCCTTTTCGTCACTACACGTCACAATACGTCACACAACACATTCTTGTCGTCCTAATTTTGTCGCGACCAAAGTGGGGCTCTTTTGTGGCCGACGACAAAAATATTTTGCCGCGACCAAAATAATTTTGTCGCGACAAAATTATTGTCGCGACAAGCATACTTTTGACGAGACAAAAGGCGTGTTTTGTCGAGACAATCACGTGTCGCGACAAAAATGATACTTGTAGCAGCTCCCGCCAATGATACTTTCCAGCATGTAGACTCGGGGGATAGAGTGGGCTTGTTGACCAACACTTTTCAGCAGATGGTACAGAAACCTTCTTCCGGTGTTGCTTAATGTCCTCAGATGTCGGTTGACATGCTAGGGACAAGCTGAGACCAGTGCGTGAGCATGGTTCAATATTGCTTTACGTCCACGGAAACCAGAAGGCTCGTTAGGACGGACAACCCAGGACGGCCACCTCGACTCTCACACGGCTCCTGAGCTATGTACACAAAACTTCCTTCCTTCCTTCCTTCCTTCTTTCAGGTGATGCTTAGTGTAGTCGGATGTCGGTTGACATATTAGGGACAAGCTGAGACCAATGCGTGAGCATGGTTCAGTATAGCTTCACGTCTACGTAATCATAAGGCTCGCTAGGACGGACAGCACAGGACGGCCACCTCGAATCTCACACAGCTCCTGAACTATAAAGTACAGAAACCGAGTACATTTTGCTTTACATCCACAGAAGCGAGATGGCTTATTAGGGACGGGGACAGGGGGGAAGGGGACGAAAGAGTGAAGGCTCGAACGCGGATACCGCCCGAAAAAGACCGGAGAGACCGTGGTCCGCCGCCAGAAAAATGTAAGTGTTAAGTCGGTGTCCCCTCGACATTGCGCAGCAACTAGTGCACTGCCCAATTGCTGTTTCAACTGCCGTGCTTGGACAGAGTCACAAGGACAATTTCCGTTGCACTGCTTTTGAGTAACAACTCGAAGCGAAAGAAGTCCAACTTTCGCGGCCCAGCTCCACCTCCCTATTCATGATCTTATCTGGGCTGACTTGAAGGTCCAGCTCCACCTCCCTCCTCTTGATCTCGCCTGGAACCTTGTACAAAAACCGTACGTTCTTTCGTTTTGTTTAAGTCCTCAGATGCTAAAAGCATATTAGGGGCAATCTATAAAGTAAGCTTGTCTTGGATATATCATAGTTAAAAGCATGGGTGAGAAGGGGGAAGCGAAGTAAGCTTGGTCCACTTGCGGATCAATATTTGGATCGGGATATGAAGTCGATGGAACAAACGGGGGATGAGGGGTGAGGGCAGAGATGAGATGGGTCCACCTGCGGATCAATACTAGGGTCAGGGTGCTGGGTCGTCTTGGCTGTACTGGGGCGTTCACTCGTAGAACTGAGCAGCACGCTAGGGGTCCGGTGAAAAATCGCCGTCTACTATTTACAGTTAAAAAGTGGGCGGCAGATTTTAAAAAATTGCAAGGTTATGTCGGCGGGCTGCACAACATGTAATATATACAATCGGCACACAAATACACTTGTAGTAAAATCGAGGCCCGTAGTCAGGCGGCTAAAAATACCTGGGTATGCAAGCATACACTTGAGGTGGTCGCTGAAATCATGTCCAGCAGACTCGAACTGGGTACGGAAAACACGGAGACGTTCGCCCCTTCCTCCGCCGCCGGGATTAACCCGAGCTGCGGGAAAGCTTTGAACATAGCCGGTTGTCCCGCATACTACAGATAGGCTGCCAGTGTACAGGTGTAGACCAGTCTGGCTGCAGCCTGTAAGAGGCTCCACCCTTCACGCTGGTCACAAACTGCCAGGCTTTTTTTTTTTTTTTTTTACACAAGAGCAGTCCAACGCTGCGTAGTTTCCCAGTTAAAGGCTGGAAGTGATCTGAACATGAGGTGGAGGAGAACATCACGTGGTGAAACGAGACGCTCATCCCACACTCACACTTCGTCGGTACGCACATGCATCTCCAGACGCCCACGTGCAGACGATGCATGATGCTAGCAATGTGGGTCGGCGCTCCAGGGAAGAAGACTCCTGCCCTGCTGGGGGGAGAGTTATCGTCCCACTCTTTGGCCGTGGCCACTGAGTGGAACTCCTTCTCCCACTGCTTTCACGGCTGCTTGGTTAACTCCGCATATACGTCGGCCAGGCCGATTTTCATCGTCACTGTCGAGGACTCAACTCCCTTGGCTCCTCTTTTTGCTGCTCTATCCGCCTTCTCGTTTCCAGAGAGGCTGATGTGCGCTGGTTCCGTACCGCGGGTGATCAGCTGATGGGTAGTTGTCGCAATCTCACGCACAAGATCCTCCCGTGCGTTTTGAGAGTCGGACTTGATGACTGTCAGCGCCGCCTTGGAGTCACTGCAGATGACAATGGCGAAGGGAGTGACTGGTATCGCGCTGATGTATTGCAGGGTCATCGAGATAGCCAGCAGCTCAGCGGTGAAGACCGACACTGCGGGTAGTGAATAGGAGTGTGTGAGGTTGCTGAACTCCGTGATCACAAAGGCAGCTCCAGCTGCACCATCCTCCATCATAGAACCATCAGTGAAGATCTTCAGGTGGTGTTGGTACTTTTCTTCCAGGCATAGCCTAGCTGTCACTGCTAAAACGAGTGGATTCTGGTCCTCCTTTAGCCCTTCCATGTCCACCTCAACGTGCGCTCGTTCCAGGAGCCAAGGTGGATAGGGATGCATCGGCCTCGTCGCCACCTCAACACCATCCAGTCCCGCGCTCCGGACCAGGTCGCAGACCAGGTCACAGATGGAGGAGTAGGACTGGAGTCGGGAGGGGTTTCTGAAGGTAGCAGTTAATTCGTCGACGGTGGAGTTGTCGACAGTCTGGCATCTAAAAACGTACTTACTACAGATGAGCTGGATATTACGGCGGAATGGGAGAAGCCCGGCCTCTCTGTACACCAGGCACTGCGGCACGGACTGCGGCAGCCCGAGGGCCAGTCGCAGACCGCGCACCTCTATGGCGGTGAGACGGGCTAGACCCGTTTTCGAGAGGTGGGGCATGGCTTCCAGTCCGTACGACAGGCGTGAGCGCACCAGGGCCCGCACCACGTTCACTAGGATCTTGGGGGTGTTCGTCCAGGGCTGAGCAGTTAGCACCTTGATCACGTTGAGGGCTCGGGAGGCGTTCCGCGCGTTGTGCGCGACCTGCTGGTTCGTACGCCCCCAGCGAGTGAAGTGTACACCCAGGTACTTGACTTCTTTCGATGCAAAGATGCTCTGCGCGTTCACCCTGATGTGCACCTCCGTGTTTTGAGAGGTGTTGGGGTGGAATGGGACGAACATCGTTTTCTGGGAAGAGAGAGCGAATCCATTTACTTGCATAAAGTGGACCACCCCGTCCACAGCTTCCTGGAACAGTTTCATGCTTTGTTTCACATTAGTACATGCTGTTTGTATGGTGACGTCTGATGTAGGTGTCCATCCATATCGCCAAGTCGTTGGTGTACATGGTCAGCACTACCTTTCTCTTCACTGCCGTGTCCACGTCGTGGACCATGATGTTAAACAACAGGGGTCGATCACTGATCCCTGAGGAACGCCCATACGTACTCCTTTGGTGGTCGACGTGGCTCCCTTCCACCTGACCTGCATCGATCTGTTGCTCAGGAAGGATCTGATGTAGTCGTACACGTTGCCAGAAATTCCGATCTTGTCGAGTTTCCGATGTAGCAGCTTGGCGTGCCAGACCTGGCCGTAGGCACGGGAGATGTCAAAGAAGTACGTCAGTAGAACATTTCTCCTCCCTACAGAAACCTCTTCTTCTTCTTCTTACATGTTGCTTTACGTCCACGGAAGCAAGGATGCTTATTGGGGACGGGGACGGGGTGGGGGGGGGGATTGGACGAAAGAGTGAAGGCTCGACCGCGGATACCGCCCAAAAAAGACCGGAGAGATCGTGGACCGCCGCCAGAACAATGGTTCAGAAACCGTTTGTTCGTTTGTTCTGTTTTTGCTTAATGTCCTCAGATGCTAAAAGCATATTAGGGACAATCTATAAATTAAGCTTGTCTTTGATATATCATTGCAGAAACCGGGCAGGCACTGTCTTTTATATCGCCGCGCACCGGCCAGTCACTGGCAGGCAGCGTCCGACTGGAGAGAAGGGATGGGGGAACTCAGGGCCCGTAACTCGAGCTAGCTTACACAGCTCTCCCGCTACAGTTCAAATACTTCTAGCTAAATAGGCACCATACATAGCTATAGGTATTTTCGATCGCCGTACCGGCGGCACACACAACTCTGTATAGAAGCGGAGGTAATATTTCCGGCGGGATGTGTAAGTTCGTTTAGTATTGTCAGCAAAGGTTTCTCCCCTGTAGCGCGATACTTCAGCCTGCAGTTCCGTCTCCAGTTTCTTTGCTGCACCTGTTGACACATAAAGTGGTATGAAGGCCGCGCGCGACATGTGGGCCGCGATAGGGGTGGGGGGCGAACAGCCGTGGTGCCAGTACAACAGTAACCGCGCCAGTCTCTCCAGTTGCCCGGTTTCATGAAGCCGTGAGATCACATCCGGGATGCCAGTCAAACTGCCCAGCACGTGGATTGCTCTCACTTCAAAGTCAATGGTAACGGACTTCCAACAGACTGCGCGCAGCACGTCGTTAATGAATGCATTCTTGCTTCTTCCCTTATTCAGGATCGCCTTTGTGACGGCACTGTCGGTATACACCACGATCGTTCGCCCCGCCCACAGAGGGGCCCACCTAGCCATCGCAGAGGCTACAGCACAGACTTCTTTGTAGCTATTTCTCGTCTAATTCTAGTCATACGAAGTCACGTGAGTATCAGCGCATGCGTCAAGGAAGACCAGTTGGCGTCATGCACCCGTCATGGTCGAACCAATGCCGTGTTTTGAGAATATTTCTGATTGTAATTTCATTTAATATAACCTCTAAAATCATTTGTGTGTGCTTGTAACTTCAGAGGCTGATATATCTATATATATATACATGGGGGGGGGGGGGGGGGGGCGGAGGGGGAGTGCGAGGTCAACCAAAGCCGTGGTTTTTCTGTGCTGGCCGGTGACTGAGTACGGAAAGTTTTTTTCTGCCGCTCTGGCATCGGTCAGCGAGCGCGTGTCGCGATATAGAGGCAGGTCGGACAGAGCCAAACTTAGCTCCCAACCATTGATCACTGACCACAAAGCGGGTCTACAGTGATTGCCACAAAGTTTGGCACCTTGTTAATAAGCTTGTTTTTGCCACCAAGTTTGGCACCTTGCGGTAGCAAAGTCTACAAAATCTTTTTTCAGCATAGACTGAAACCCTTGTGTAACACAATACGGGGTCGGGCTCGTCTATTATTGAAGACTCTCATGTACTAATTAGGCCTACTGCCGAGTCGTGTTCTCTCATTATTTTGCATGTCAACCTGACCGTGGGAGGACACCGCGGTGGCCATTCCGCAGATTCCATCGGGGTCGAGTGGTCACCGCGAACGGAATGGGGCAATTAGGAGCCGCATCTGGACACCAAAGCCTGCTGTCAGCCAGCCACAGATTTGTTTGGGGATGCTCACGCTGAGTGATCACCTGGATTCCGACTCCAACATGCCGCGTATCAGCCATTAAACTTGCTCTACAACCCGGCTGATAAAGACTGCGTACAGAGCGGGAATGCGAGGCTGGACATTTCGACATATCTCTCTCTCAATGGCCTGTCGGACCATTACCATATATGGCGCGGGGAGAGAGTGAAACTGATGTGGACAGTTGCCGTTTCCTTTCCCGTGATCTGTGACTATTACCGTATATGGAGCGGGCGAGGCAGTGATCATGTGACAGCAGGACTTGTTTTGTCGGGTGTCGCTAGAATAAGATAGGGCACAGGTGGAGCGGGTGGTCAGAGAGAAGACTAGACTTGTCCCGGCATGGACGCGGACACCACCTAGCTACTAGAACCTTTTGTCCCAGTTAAGGTTGCACATTTGGGGACTGTGTCAGGACAAGTAACTGTACAGGGTTCAAGGTTGAGTCAGATTTCAGGAATACTGACAACTCAAGCAGTGGTGACTGTTGTACCCATGTTTGATGGAAAACCAGAAGATTTTAGGGGATGGATTAAGGCCATTGAAAAGTACGTTGTTTTGACGGGGCTAGAGAGGCAAGATGGCAAGGCCATTGCCTACCAAAGAAGTACAGGTGTGGTGAGTGACTTTGTGGGTCGCTACATTCAAAACCAGGGGGGAAGAGACCTGGGAATATTTGAAGGCCCAGCTCAAGGCCAGATTTGGTGAGATTTCGGACCCTCATCATGCCTTTGCTCTACTGCAAAAATGTAAGCAGAAGAAGGGGGAGACGATGGCCCTGTTCGCTGAACGGCTGTATGGGCTAGCGGAGGAAGCGTTCCCGGGAGAAATGGAGAACGAACCCGTTCAGAGACAGCTTGTTGGATTTTTTGTAGACGGGCTGGCTAATACAGCAGTACAGATGAAGGTGCTCAGGGGAACGCCGGATACGTTTGAAGGTGCAGCCACCATCTCGAACCGCGAGGCTACATTTCAGAAACAGTTTATCCTCAGAGTACGGAAGAAAGAACCGACATTTTCTAGAAGACCAGACTGGGATCTTCCGGAGCCAGTCGCCGCCAAGCATGAGCCCATGGAGGTGGATCATGCTCGGTCGCAGGCTTGCTACGTCTGCGGAAAGACTGGGCACAGAGCCAGACACTGTCGGCTGAAAAGGGCGTCGTCCATCCCAGACGCCCGAGAGATTACGTGCTATTATTGCAGGGAACCGGGTCACATCAAACGCAACTGCCCCAAAAGACAGAAGCGTCAGCAGCAATGTCAAACTAGAGGCGCCTGGTCCAAATGAAGCCATGGACTTAGGCGCAAAAAGGGAACAGAAGCGTATTTTTAGTATCAGGCTAGCAGGTAGGCCGAAATGTGTTACGGCTAGGATGGAGAAACAAAAGTTTAGATGCTTAGTGTATACAGGGGCTGAGGCATCAGTGATGCATGAGAGAGTGTTCAGGAAGCTGAAAGGGGTTTCGCTTAGAAAAATAGATGTGGATTTACAAACCGCAAACGGGAGTGCTCTAAATGTGTTAGGCGTGGCAGATACTGATTTTTAGTTGGGGGGGTAAAGACTTTAGACATTCATTTGTGGTTGTTTCAAACCTGAACAGGAATATTATTTTGGGTAATGACTGGATGGAGTCCAATGGGGTAATATTGTATTTTAACCTTATGAAGCTTAGAGTAGATGACACCTATGTGCCCCTTGAGGAGGACATACACATCTCCTCGTTGGTCCGTTCAAAGCGGGACTTTGTACTGCCACCTCAGACCGCTTGTGTGTGTCAGGTCAAAATGAAAACGTCTGAGTATCTTGAGAAGGAAAAATACTTAGAAATTTCCAAACCAAGCAAGGGGTTCGTGGTTGATGAACCAGGGATCAAAGTGTATGAATGTGGGGTCACAGTGAATAAAAGGGGAGAGTATCCTTTGTTAGTAGCAAATGAAACAAACAAGACTTACAAGATTAGAAGAGGATGTGTTTTGGGGGAGGTATCACCAGTGAACAAGATAGAGTCAGTGAATTTGGGGAAGATGTCCCATTCAGGCGAGAAAGCAAGCTGGACGGAAGCCGATGTACGGGCGTCCGACCAGTGGAAGAAGAAAGCGGTCCAGATGGTCAAAGACAACCAAGACTTGTTCGCACATAGCGACCTGGACTTGTCAAAGACAGAGACAGTGACAATGAAGATTGACACAGGTGACGCGGAGCCAATCAGACTGAAACCATACAAGACTCCCTTGAACAAAAGAAAGGTGATAGACAAGGCGGTAGATGATATGCTAGCGGCAGGACTCATAGAAAGATCTAGGTAACCATGGAGCTTTCCAGTAGTGGTGGTAGACAAAAAGGACGGTTCAAAGAGATTTTGTGTTGATTTTCGTCGTTTGAACAAGATAACAAAACCTATTTCATACCCTTTACCCCTCATTGATGACATTTTGGCACTGCTAGGTAAGGCAAAATTCTTCACTTCTTTAGACCTGAAGCAGGGCTGTTTTCAGGTGGGGATGGACGAAAGAGGCAAAGAAAAAACAGCATTTGCGTATCACAGAGGTCTGTTCCAATTCCTCGTCATGCCTTTTGGGCTGTGTCATGCGCCGAGTATCTTTGTCATGCTTATGTCCATTGTCCTTCAAGGTCTAGATGATTTCGCCTGTGCTTACCTAGATGACATCCTCATATTTTCGGAAACAGCAGAAGACCATGAAAAACACATTGAGGAAGTTTTTTTCGCAGACTTAGGGAACACAAACTTAAGTTGAAGATGCCGAAGTGCACGTTTTTCCAGGCAGAGACGGAATATTTGGGATTCCAAATTGGAACTGGGTGAATCCCCGAAAAAGTCAAGGCTATTAGTGAGATGCCGGCTCCAACGACGGTCAGAGAGGTAAGAGGCTTCATTGGCATGTGTTCGTACTTCAGAAGGTTCGTTCCGAACTTCTCCGTGGTTGCGGAACCACTCATTGCTCTTACAAGGAAGTTCGCTAGATTTCGGTGGTCCGATGAGTGCCAGAAAGCTTTTGATTACCTAAAGAAGGCGTTGACGGTAGCTCCTTTGTTGACATACCCTGACACTGAGAAACCCTACGTCCTCTACACAAGACGCGTCAGAACACTGTGTGGGAGCGGCATTATGCCAGTTGGTGGAAGAAGAAGGAAAGCAAGAAGAAAAACCTATCTTCTTTCTTTCACATAGACTAAGTGACACACAGACCCGGTGGCCAACCATCGAGAAGGAAGCGTATGAAATCCACTTCGCATTGCAGAAGTTGGATCAGTATCTGCATAATGCAGAGTTCGTCATCAGGACTGATCACAAGCCCTTAAAATACCTTCTGGAATCACCCATGAAGAACAAGAAAATCCAGATGTGGGCCTTGAACATTTCATGTTACAATTGTACGATTGATTATATTCCGGGCCCACAAAATGTCGTGGCTGACCTCTTCTCTAGACTACCAGAGAGCAACCATCATTTAAGTGGGTCAAAAGAAAGCACTGTAGAGCCTGACGTTAATGACAACACTCTTGAGGTAAGTGCCATCAACTCAAGCAGGTTCAACCCTAGTCAGTTTGCCAGTTACCAGCACCCAGCCAGGAAGGAGATGGAAAAACCAGATTTTCAGCTGGAAGGGTTTGATATGGTAGAAGAACAAGAACGAGACCCAGAGTTGAAAAAGTTAAGAGACAAAATCAAACAAGGAAAAACAGAAGGTACTGAAGCAAAGCGGCACGTTTTCTTTGAGGACGTACTGTATTACATTTCCAGTCCGAATGATCATCCTGTGACAAGAATGTACGTACCAGACCAACTCCGTAAGGTGGTACTGGAACAGTATCATGATGAAAACGGCCACATGGGTGTGGATAAAACCTACCACACGGTTGGGGTAAAATACTACTGGCCCAACATGTTTAAGGAAGTCCTAGGGTACATACAGGGGTGTGTTGTGTGTCAGGCTAGAACTCTTAGAGCTCAAAAGGCTCCACTGTCGGAGACGGATGCACCACCTTACCCTTTCGCCAAGGTGAGTATGGATATCTCAGGACCATATCCAACGTCTCTGTCGGGGAACAAGTACATACTGAGCGTTGTAGATCATTACAGCGGCTGGCCGGAAGCTTTTGCTTTGCCTGACAAAAGCGCAAAAGTGCGGCTCATGTAGTGATCGATGACGTTTTTCCTCATTTTGGTTGTCCTCTTCAAATAGTGACAGACAATGGGACAGAAAATGAAAACAGAGTGATCAGGGAAACCTTAAAAGAACTGAACGTTGATCACGTGACAACCAGCTTTTATCAACCTGAGGCGAACGCCAAGGTAGAACGGTTCCACCGGACCCTTCATGATATATTGGCCAAAAAGCTAGATGACAACTTAGCTACTTGGGACATGTATCTAAATCAAGCTCTGGCTGCACTCACATTCTGTGTGAGTGAATCCACGGGATTCTCACCTTTCTATTTGCTGTACAGTCGTGATCTGGTGCTTCCTTTGGACAACATATTGTAGCCTAGGAGGAAGTACTTGGGGGACGAAGCGCTCAAGATCGCACTCCAACAGCGACATATGTCCTTTGCTTTGGTGCAAAACAAATTGAGAAAGGAAAAGAAAAGGAAAAGAAAATACGCCAACAAAAATCGGAAACTAGTGGAACTGAAGGTTGGAGACCCTGTCTATTTGAGAGAGAAAAAAAACATCAAAGAAAGTCCAAATTAGAAAACAAATGGGCTCCTTTCTACCGGGTGGTGGAGAAACTGTCCCCTGCCACTTATCTTGTCAAAAACCAACTGGATGGAACTACCACTAAGTCCCATGTCCAACACCTCAGGCTTGCGCCCATAGGCGGCTGGGAAATTCCAAGGGATGACGTAGGAAGACCAATTAGGAAGGTTGCTTACGTCGTGCCTCCTTGTTCCAGTTCTAGTGACAGTGAAGACGGACAGTCCGACGGTTCGGACAAGGACAGTCCTCTGGACCGCCGGGTCAGACGATTTCGGCAGGAGCGCTCGGGTTCATCAGAGGAATATGATATTCCTCTGGCTGAACTGAGGAGGCGGGTTCGAGCTCGGGACCGCCGATTGCAAACACAACAAAGTGTGAACTTAATACAGGGACCTCATGACGATTCGTGGGGGGGGGGGGGGGGGGGGGGATCGGGTCAAGACATCACTGTTAGTGAGAACAGGAGCAAAGCAGTTAGTAAACTGCTTAGTGCTGTTATTCAGCTTCTATAAAAAGTGGCTTCAAAAGAAGAACCAGGAGATATCTGATTTGCAGTTATTGCTGTGCTCTGATAACAAGAGGGCGTACCTAGGTTCTCAGGGAGGGTGTTCACAACCAGGTGGGTCGCTGGTTGGATGTGTATGTAAGTTGTTTTATTATTGTCTAATTACAGAAGACAAGATGTATTACCTCGTCCTACTCGTTTTGGGTTTGGTAGGGTTAACCCTTACAACCTTCATCAGTTCTGCGTCACGGCCCTCTTTGCGAACAATACTAGACTTATAGAAGAGAGATGTAGCGCTCAGGTTCAATTGTCCACCCAATTGCCGGTGGCCGAATATTTGTCCGACGGAGCGTGGGCGATAAGCACCCTTGAACCTTTGACGATCAGGGTGGTTTGTGACGGCATGGTACCTACTCGGTTGGTTGCTCAACCGTCACTTAGTATACAAATTCTAAATATGTCGTGTACATAGCTACTAGAACCTTTTGTCCAAGTTAGGGAGTGCAGTGGGTTCTGCTAATAGAGCGGGGCTGATGCTGCATGGTGTATTTTAGGTTATGAGAAGTAAAGCAACCATGTAACATGAAAGAAGTGGTGTTTGGTCGTCCTTTCAGATATACGCCCTGAGGCTGCTGTATGTGTCGTGTGTGTTACACTTGTCAGCAAAGCCTGACGGGATGGCCGACATCTCTGCCGCATAGTCAGCAGAAAGCGCCACAGAGTCTGGTGATACGGCGTGCACAATACAGGCACCTGAAGAAAAATGGGAGAACCGTTTCAATCAGCTATCGGCAATGATCAAAATCCTCGCAGAAGGTAGTGCAGCCAAAGCAAGCAAGCGCCGAGCGCACGTTTGTGATAGTTCGTCAGATGACGAGCCCCCAAAGAAAAGCAAGAAAGCGGTGGGCACAGCACCCGCGCCGCAAACACTGGGCGACGCAGAAATGACTCGACTTGACTCGGACGGCGAGATCAGAGGCGATACATTCGGCTCGGACGATGACCTTCTCGTTGAACTAGACAAAGATCTAGACGAAGGGGAAAAAACGGGCGATGCCGTTGCTGACTCGCTCGCCAATATCGTGAACAAATCGTTCGACGCAAACTGTCAGCGGACAAGCTAAAAGAAAGGTTTGACAAATACTTGCGGCCCAGCAATTGTGCAGCACTCCAGGTGCCTTTGGTTAACAAAGAGATCTGGAGAACCATGTCCGCGGACGCGCGGAAGGCCGACATCAAAGCGTCCCACGTGCAGAAGGCGGTAGCCAAGGCGGGCGTGGCATTGGCGGACAGTACGCAGGCTCTGCTCCGCGCGCAGCGGGCCGCGGGTAAGGAAACGAAAGAGCAAATACAGACCGCAGTACAAAAGAACGGCGATGCCCTCGTTTTCTTGGGGCATGCATCCCATGACCTCTCGCTCCGCCGGAGACACGCAATACGGCCATTCTTGCACCAAAGCCTCACAGGCTTGTGCACCGACACCCAACCGGTCACTCAGTTGTTATTTGGGGATAATGGCCACGTCCATGAAAGATATTAAAGAAATGGAAAAGATCGGCTCTGCAGTGGCAAGCACAAGCGGGACACAGTATCCCGCACCGAAATACCATTCTAGATATGGGTTTCAGTCTGGCAGAAACAGGCCTTTTTTTTAGGCCAGCGGGCGGGGCACTGGACCCGCCAGAGGGGTCGCGGCAACCAGAGGCCATTTGCCTTTGGGGGGAAAACTCGCCCCTACACCCAGCACAAGAAGCAGTAGAGCCACAGTTGCTCCCAGTCCCACCACAAGTGAGTTCATTTTACCACACCATTCCTTCGCTGTTACAGCAATTACAGGCAGAAGCCTTACAGTTGAAGGGGGGAGGGACGTTTGCAACAGTTTTATGCTGTTTGGGAAACTTTAACATCTGACCCAGAGATTTTACAACTGGTTAGGGGTGACCACCTAGAATTTGACGATACAGAGTTTCCTTCTTACAGTTCCCCTCAGCCACATTTAAATAAATCAGAGATGGCAATAATTGATGCTGAAATCGTAAAGCTTAGCAGGAAAAAGGCGATTTCCAAGTGCGAACATAGTCCTGATCAGTATCTGTCACCGGTATTTACCAGGCCGAAGAAAGATGGCACGAATCGCATGATTCTCAACCTGAAAGGTCTGAACTCAGAAATCACATACCATCATTTTAAGATGGATACGCTCCAGGTAGCTCTAAAACTGGTAACACCATTTTGTTTTATGTCTTCCATTGATCTCAAGGACGCATATTACTCAGTCCCTATCGCAAAGCATCATAGGAAATTCCTGAGATTTTCGTGGAGAGGGTAACTCTGGCAGTTTGACTCCATGCCTAATGGCTTGGCACTGGCCCCTAGAAAATTCACAAAACTTCTCAAACCAGTCCTTGCAAACTTAAGAGAGGAAGGCCATGTTTCTACTTCCTTTCTTGACGACTCGCTTCTTCTGTCAGACTCTGAGGAAGAGAGTGTTCCGAATGTGCAAGCAACAGTGCAGCTATTTCGATCTCTTGGCTTCATTATTCATCCAGATAAATCCGTTTTAGAACCTGCACAGCAAATACAATACTTGGGGGTCGTCATTGACTCCAGGGACATGTCTGTGCGGCTGACAGCGGAGAGAAAATGTAATCTCAAAGATTCCTGTAAGAAGCTCCTCAAAGCAAGGAAGCTAACGATCAGAGACCTGGCCAAGGTCATTGAGAAAGTAGTAGCAAGTTTCACAGCTGTGAAATATGTAACACTACCACACATTCGACAACAAAACAACTGCAGTCTCTCTGACAAAGTTTAAATCCAACACAATGATAGTTTAGTTTTTCTTATTCTTTCTTCTCACCATCTTATTACAATTACAATGCCAATATCATAGAAAATCAAAAGATCATCTGGGCCTAATCCGTCCCTAAAGCCGAGCCATAGCTGTAGCTGTTCTGGGTTTATTTCACTCCATCTTTTATACTCTTTCGCCGTGTTTTCGAAGTTAATCCCCCGTCACGATTTTAAGGTAACTTCCTCCAATACGAGACTGACCATCAATCGTATGGCCTTGTAGGTGACGCCGATGGCCATAATCAGAGAGTGCACCGGCCATACCTGTCACTCACAGCATCACGTTTTGTAGTACTTCTTCCATCAACCTACGACAACCGTCTTATCAAATATTTACATATAAATTCGATATTCAAGAAAGGCATGTTTCTCAAAGTCAAGGGGGGGGGGGGGGAGTTCAATGGTCCCGTTCAAGGTTGGGGGAGCACTTGTAGAATCTACACGTAGCGAGTGCGGTCAATCAACCGTATAGCCCCACAAGGCTCTCATCGCTACAGTCGAAGGAGGCACGACACCATTGTGTTACAAATATGGGCCTCTGTATTATCGCCACTTGGAAGAGAACAAAAAAAGCTGCACTGCAGGTGGCAAAGGGAGATTATGACAGCCCTGTGTCAATAACCATTTCAGCTAGAACTGAACTACATTGGTGGGTTGATAACGTCACCACTGCCAGCAATGACATAACACCCTCAGATCCAGACATTACAGTGGCCTCCGACTCCAGCATGTCAGGGTGGGGGTGTGTTTGTCAGGAAGATCGCTCAGGGGGCCTGTGGCTACCAACTGAAGCCAGTTTCCACATCAACTATCTTGAACTCAAAGCGGCATTTTTTTGCATTGCAGTGTTTTGAGACAAAAATAAGCAATAAGCACGCCCGCCTCCTGTTGGACAATTCAACAGCAGTCGCTTGTATTAACAACATGGGCACCAGTCACTCTGTTACCTGTAATCAGATGGCGTTCAGCGTTTGGCTGTGGTGCTGAGACAGGCACGTTTGGGTCAGTGCAGCCCATATTCCCGGAAAGGAAAACACAGCTGCGGACGCAGAGACCAGAAAGATTAATCTTGATGCCGAGTGGAAACTGGACAAGGCAGTGCTGGAACAAGCACTCGCTCAGCTACAGGCCTCCCGTTCCATTGACCTATTTGCTTCTAGATTAAACAATCAACGAAGATGCTATACATGTGTCCTACAGAGCGGATCCAGAGGCACATGCTGTTGATGCTTTTTCTCTGTCGTGGACAGTCCTTGAATTTTACGCTTTTCCGCCTCTCCGCCTAATAACCAGAGTGCTGCAGAAGGTCAAGCGGGACAGGAGTACAGGGGTGATCATTGTTCCATCCTGGCCAACGCAGGTGTGGAGGCCAGACTTGATGAAGATGATCACCGGGAAGCCAGTCCAACTGGCATCCAGGGTCATATTGTTGACTCTGCCCAGCCACCCGGAGAAGAGACACCGACTGTTTCCACGCCTGAAGCTACTGGCATGCAAGATCTCCGGAGATCTCCAACAACAGGGATACTCCAGGCGTGCAGCTGATCTCCTGGAAGTGTCATGCAAGGCTAAATAAAATCGATAGTTTGTCTCCCTCAGAAGTTGAGGTAGCAAATTTTTTAGCACATATGTTTGATCAAGGTGCTAGCTATAGTTCTGTCAATGCTGCCAGGAGTGCGCTGTCAACATTCATCCCTTCAACTAATAAAGTGACTATAGGTAGCAGTCGCGAGGTCTGCCGCCTAGTATAGTAAAAGGAGCGTTCGAAGCGAGACCAGCGTTGCCGAAACACACAAACACTTGGAGTGTGAACTCTGTCATTACATGTGTTCTCTGCCGGAAATAGCTGATCTTACACTATAACAGTTGACCCTTCGAACAGTGATGCTTTTTGCACTACTGACAGGACAAAGGGGTCACGCCCTGCATCTGCTCAAAATCAGAGACATCCGTATGCACCACAACAAATGTGTTACTGTTCTCCAGTAAACACAAACAAAACCCGGTGCTCACACAGAACCAGCGGAAATTTCAGCGTTCACCCAAAACCCCAAAATATGTCTTGTGGGCCACCTACATGCCTATTTGAAGCAGACTGAACCGCTGAGAAAGGGGCAATAATTACTTATTTCTTTTAACAAACCGCATGCGCCTGCACTGTCTCTCGCTGGGTGAAGACGATGCTAGCCGCTGTGGGCGTGGACACTGTCCACTACGGCCCTCACACAACCCGCGCCGCGAGCTGCTCGGCGAGCCTGAAGGCGGCCGACTGGTCGTCGGAAGCAACATTTACTCGCTTCTACAAGAAGACAGTTGTTGACAACCCTACTTTCGGACATTCTGTCCTGCGTAGCTTTGTTCAGAAACATGGAATCTGAACTGTGTTGATTATGTTTGTTGATGCATACATCAACAATATATATGTACATCAGAAGAATGAGTATTACCTTTCTGTGAACTTGGGTGTGGAAGAATAAAACTATTGTTATCTTCCAATATCTCCTTGTTTTCTTCGTAGTCACTAGACGCTCTAAAGTCTCACGTGACTTCGTATGACTAGAATTAGACGAGAAATAATTAAATAATTAAACTAGCCTCACGAAGGAAGGGGACGTTTAATTGGAATTATTAAGTGTCTGATGGCAGGAAGGAGGAGTTATGTGCCCTCCCTGTCAGAACTGACTCGTAATGATTTCATATACTGACCCTCCCTAAGTAAGTCTAGTGACTACTCGACTCTCTAAATACTGGTCTTCCTTGACGCATGCGCTGATACTCACGTAACTCCTCCTTCCTGCCGTTAGACTCTTAATAATTCCAATTAAACATCCCCTTCCTTCGTAAAGCTAGTTTAATTATTTAATTAATATGCATAGCGGTCACTTTGGGCCAATCCGCGTGGAAGACACTGTAGTGCCAGTCTCCAGCCCAGAAACAGGGGTGGATGCATCTCATGTTTACGTGCATGCTTTGGCGCTAGGTTGTTTCTACAGTACCGGAACCTTTCGGAGGGCGCTGACCGCGTTGCTGGACAGCTGCGCGGAGATAAAGAGTACCCCTTCCCTGGCGTAACTAAATCTGGCAGAGTTTGGAGGAAGGTGCCGGAAAGCGATGCTCGGAGTGTGCCGCTGGCCGTGCGGCAAGCGTCACTTAGCACATGCACATCACGCCTGTCGGTATAATTCACAACTTCACGCTCCTAAACGTGATTATCTTCATACGGCCAAATTCCGAAACCGCTGCTGGCGCGATCGACGCACTTCCGCTCATAGTCTTCTCTTTGTTATTCGACAACTAGTAAATGTGTACTACGCAGGCCTTGTTTAATTTTGTGCAATGGCAACAACTTCACATAATCATCGTTGGAGCCATCAGTCCGATTCACTGGAAAATGTGAGCAGCAAATTAACGTTGAAGCACCCATCAACAATCCCTCCGTCCGAGTGGATCGACAACATGAAGCCGGTGGCCTCTTGTGGAATACAAGAATATTTTCAACTATCTGGTGCTGTCAGTGGGTGCTGACGGAGAGGCCGTGGAGAACTTTAAAAGTCTGGAGTCGTACCAGTATTTCCATGGGGGCGGGGATAGCTCAGTGGTTAGAGCACCGGACTCGTGATTGAAAGGTCGCGGGTTCGAATCCCTGCTGGAACGGCGGGAGAATTTTCTTCTCCAGGGTCGACTTTCTGTGCTGACTCTTATTTCGGTATCCGTTCCACCCCCGTGTTACCACAGTAGCACGTAAAAAATCCCGGTCATTCTGCCAAAAGTGCAGGTGGCAGGTTACAGCTAAACACGCATACACCTTACGTATGTGGATTTTATTGAACCGTGCTTCGGCATTGGTCACAACTTGTCCCTAATATGTCAAATGACATCTGAGGACATTAAGCATCAACTCATCAGTATTTCAATGCCTTTAAAGTAGGTCCAGTAATGTTCAACGAGCCGGCCAGTGACATGTGCCTCCTTAAAGCTGAGGTAACACCGAGTGAAGCTGTGACGGCCACAAAGCATACAGCTTGGGTGTTGGTAACATCGGCAGGCGTGGTGGAGACAGCAGGCTGCGCCTGCGTTGCTGGACAGGGTGAAAGCTGCAGCCGTGCCGGCACGATTTTATGGAAGGTAAGCTTGAATACGGTTCTTGTGTTTTGCTTTCATCTTTTTTCCTAGTGTCATTGTTTCGCCAGTTTTAGTCGATGAACGGTTTAGGGGGCCAGACTCAGCGTTGGCGTGCAGCCGCAAGTTTTGTGTAGAGGTTCTAGTGCAATTTCAGACAGTGTCGCAACCATTACCGATTTTACTTTGCCGACAGTATTGGATTTGGAGACTTTAATTATCACACACGGCACACACTAACGACAAAGACTGATCAATGCACTGAGCAATACTCATATACTGTAAATGCATACTGCTAGGTTCAGTGTGGCTGGGTCAAGTCTTTTGCACCTGGGTGACACATGGGTTGGAAGTTTAGTGCATCACTCCCATATATATATAGTGCCAAAAGGTGTGCAAGAAAATTTGAAGAGGACAAAGGTACTGAAAAAAATAAAGTTGACAGGATGTGAGTGAGTAATGCATTTTTTGAATGAACACATGTGAAGTCATCCACCAGTGAAGGGAGAAGGCAGTGCTGCTCTTCGTTCCTGAGAAAGGTGACTTTCAGTGTGATTTGTGACAGTATGTTGAACATTACACATTGCAACAAGCCCACATCACTGTGCTGCTAATCATGCAGTTAACTGCGAAAACCCAACTGATCTTACAAGATGTGATCCACATGAGTATTACCAAGTGAGCTGTTGTTGTTCTGTGTCACACAGAACAGCATGCTATGCAGGGTTTGTTGCAATAGATAATGTTCAACATACAGCCAATCTTGAACATTTTTAAATAAATAAAAAGCAACACATTTTGAAACATAAACAGTTATTCTTTAATAGAACAATATGTGACGAGGAAGATTTGATGATTTTGTTCCTCTCTCTCTCTCTCTCTCTCTCTCTCTCTCTCTCTCTCTCTCTCTCTCTCTCTCTCTCTCTCTCTCTCTCTCTCTCTCTCTCAGATTTAAGCTGTCTTGACATAAACAGCAATGATGTAACAAATTTCGTACACTACTATTTCAACACGATGTAAAATGCTGTTTGTTTCTTGATGAAAATGATAAATCAGTAAATTTTTATTACTGTAAGGTTAAAAGTATAAAGATACATAACTGTTTTCATGTGAACAGTTTTTGCTGCATTAATTTTGTTGTGGTGGATAACATAACGTTAATGACACAACATGGTACATTGTTTTTCATAACAAAATGAGTAATACTTATTATTTAACAATCAAGTAAGTGTTTTGTAAGAGAAAATGGAGCAAGTAAGAGTGAGTGCAACTTTTGCTGCTTTTGGGTGTCACAGGAAAACACACACGCAACCTGTCATCCATGTGTTTCTTGGTGATGTTGACCCGGGTGCCTAGGACAAAAATAGTTGAACAGTTAACTTCAAAATGAAAGAATTAATAATAATAAGATATTAAAAATCATAATGAATATTACTTAAAAAAATTACAGCCAAAGAATAATGCTATTAAGATCGGCACCTTACATTTTTTGAACTCTGGAAGGCAGACAGGCATATCATGGTCACTATAAGTATGTCGAACGTCATTATTTCCACAGCACACGTTGTAATCGTAATGTTCAACACCTAACTTGACAACTTTAGCCTGTGTAAATTTGAATTGTCTACCATATATGATAATTTGTTTGAAGACGTAGTTTGTAAACAAAACGAACTGCAGTAAGTGCAAGCAAAAAATGTAAAGAGTACGATCAGAATATACTGTTTATAACCAATCTGCTGTCGCACATTACGATTTCAACACGCACCCTTGTCGTAAGAAATTCAGTGAAAACAAATTTACGAAAGCATCTGAACAAACTTTAGATCGAAAGCATAACAAAAACTCGATCTGTATGCTAACATTCCGATACTTTTAAAAGATTCGGCATATACCAATATAAATATCGTCGTATAACCGGAAGATTTGACTAAATCTCCGATAGAAAGTTTAAATTAAGTTGAACGTTACGCCTTTTACGGTCTTCAAAAATATTACCGCACACCTTTCGCATATCAGAACATCTCTTCCATGCGGCCATGTGCTCAAAGCAAATGACCCGGATGTGTAACATGGCTAACTGGATGTAGTGCAAAAGCGCGAAAACGTTTATTTTTTCCTTTTGCTTGTTTAATTTAATACTTTGTTGAACGTTATTTATTGCAACAATTTTATGAAGAATCGCAAAATATATTTTAAAAACTACCCAGACATTTGGCAGTAAAATAAAACATTGGTGCCTGATGCAGTGATGTACCACAGTGACTGGAGTAAAGTTTTGACGAAAGAGAAAGTCAGTTCTTCACTAGATTGTCTGCGAATGCTGGTCATGAAATATTTTTAAACACATAACATTCTACCGAGGGACATTTCGGAGCCTCTAACTCCAAAAACAAGACTTAGTGATAATCGATTTTATATGCACTGTGTAAAGCAATATCTCCTCTGTGCAAATCTGTGACTGAGGTAATGTTTTGATTCGTCATGTAAGTGAATGAAACCATTGAAAGCACTCACCGTGAGCGTGTCCGTTTTCAGGTGTCGAATTCCGTGGCGCTTTTCACTTTCAAAAATTAATATTTCTCCAGCTGCTCCAGATTTGGAGCTCATATTGTTTCCACGGTGATGCTGACCAATTATGAACACACACACACACACACACACACACACACACACACACACACACACACACACACACACACACACACACACAAAGCAACAGCAAGACAAAGTGTTTGAAACGGATTTTATTGACAGTCAAATATCCGAACCCCCATTTGCGCACCTTTGGGCACTAAGTTATAATTAATTATACATATATGCACATTTGCGCATAATGATTAACAGTATAACACAATAATACATTAACAGGATATAGTTAGTTTTTTGTTTTTGTTTTTATCTTATCAAATATATATAATAATATGGATCTACGTGAACTACATCTGGTATAATATAAAAACTTCACCGATTTGCACTGTAACTGTTTTTTTGTTTTTCCTAAAAGAATGGTACATGTGCCTTAAGGTTGCAACGACCACACCATTGCATAAAGATTAAACGAGATGGCATAGCTATTACATCTTAAATTTAATTATTTATTTTTTATCATGTAGTTGTTCATTTGTATACAGTTGTAAGTACTACTTGACGAATTATCTTTTACATCCATTTTGTGGTGTGTTTTACAAAATATGAAGTGTGTTAAAGTAATGTTTGTGTAGAAAGTTTTGCACTCTGCTTTATGAATAACTAGGAGATAAACCTAAATTTGTTTTTAGTCCTGATGTAATCTTTTTTGGTTGACTGGGCTCAAAGCACCAACTAAGCTAAAAACAAAAAACATCAGTTGTGAGTTTAGAGTTAAAAACCCATGGTGGATCCTGGGTATGTGCCACAATAAATTACTGAGTAATGAAGTACTTTGTATCTGTTTTTATCTTTGTTCACAGCTAGAGTATGCCACTGCAACGGGAAGATTGGGAAAATCTTGCACAGATGAACATCAGTGATAAAACAAAGGCACTATCCAGAATTTGGAAGCACAGCGACTGGAGAACATCTCCTTCAAGCGGAAACGACATCCCTCAACCTTGGGTGATTGTGACATACAGCCAGCTGGAAGGGGCAACTTGCCAGATCAGCCAGCACCACTTACGCATGGGGACTTTGTCAAATTTGTCGACACATCATCTGTGAGTGAACTGTTTAAATTGACACAGAGCATCATCAACGCAGCTTGCATAGCTGAACCTCTGCAATTCACTGTGCTCCCAGACTTGGTACACAGTGAACATTCCGATAAACATTTTTGTGCGCCATGCAATTAAAAAGCTTCTCTTTTATTTTTTTTTCTCTCTTTTTTTAAATATTTTTTTAAATTTTTTTTTAATTTTTTTTTTTTAATTTTTTTTTTTTTTTTTTTTTTGGGGGGGGGGGGGGGGGAGCGGGAACTACATACTAAGCAGTCAGCAGTGTAATTTGGAAAAGGAAATCAACGGACAGAGTACTTCAGTAGTCTGGTGTGATGCCAGACGTTTGCGCCTCACAGGCAGCTCTGCAAAGAAAGTGTCTGTACGTGCAACGACAAGTGCAGAAAACTTTCTGAGGGAACAGTTGTATCCATCCTTCAGAGGTAATTATGCAACTGAACATGGCAGAACCAGTGAGCCTAAAGCCCGTTCTTAATTGGGCGAATGTTTCTTCGCGAACCTAGTTGGAAGTATTCGGCGAAGCTAGTTGGTTCTTAATTGGGCCAACTTTTCTTCGCGAACCTAGTTGGAAGTATTCGTCGAAGCTATATTCGGGGTCCAAAAACCTTCGCTCAACATGTTCTGGGAACATTCGCCCTACTGGACGATCATTGCCTCTGATTGGCTGAGAGCAGAGCTCTTCTGTAAATGGAGAAAAAAAACAAAAATAAAAATGGATGACGGTGTCGCTAGGTTCTTCACTCGCTTCGAAGGGAATTTGTTTATTTGTTGACTTGTGTTGACTTGTGGAAGGAGCAGCCTTGTCTCGGAGAACCCAGAATGAGATAGTAGTTAGTTGAATTACCCTGTGAGGGATGATTAAAGTATACTGACTTGACTTGACTTGCCTTTAGCCTACATTTCCATCATGCTGTCTGCTGCGCGTCTGCCGCAAGTTCGGGCCGAAGCTTGCATCTCATTACAGGCCAGTTGAGAATGAAGTAAAGTCTGGACTGTCCGAACCATATTCGGCGAACTAAATGTTCAATTAAGAAACGAATCATAGTTCGTCGAAGTGTCCGAAGTATGTTCGGGCGAACAAACATTCGCCCAGTTAAGAACGGGCTTAAGGCTCTGCAAGCATTGAAGGAAATGGGCTTTGTGATCTCTCCGAAGGGTACAACGTCTGTGGATGAGCCTTGGCTCTCTGCTAGTCCTGATGGTGTGACTGCATGTGGGACCATAGTGGAAGTGAAGTGTCCAGTTTTGCAGGACAAAGATGTTGACTTTGAAAACACACGATTATGTGACATTTCCTTTGTTGAAGGAAAACCAGAATTGCAGTGTATAGGGCCCAGAGGTTACTACATGCAAGTGCAACTGACCATGTTCTGCACTGATTGAGAAAGTGTGCATTTTTGTGTGTGGACTGAGCACAATCACTTGCTGGTGGATGTTGTCTATGATGAAAACTATGTTCGTGATGTTATACGTAGACTGAAGTGTTTTTATTTTGCATCTATGTTACCAAGACTGGCTGACGACTTCAAAGTTGGCAGACTAAAACTAACCAAACGCTACAAGGACATTTTCTCAAAGTAGGCAGACTGAGTTTGAGAGGTTATATGTTATTGTGATATTGTCAGATGTTTGTCAGGATGCATGTTGTCAACGCAGTGGCTGTTCATCAGTTTCTTCTGTTACAAGTGTTAGTCTTACTCTCAAGTTACTGACTGCAGCATTATATTAATTATTAAAATATTTGTGTGTTTTTATCATGCACAGCAACACCATGATTCCTGTGTGAGCAAGTGCTCTTTGTATATGTTTTTACATTAATCCCGCCCCAGTTATTAGATCCATGCAATTTCATTACTGTCCTAATAGTAACCCGGGAACCGGAGCAGACGACGCTTTTGTTTTGAAGCGCGGCGTGTGGCGTAACGCCACATGGCCTTCACACAGCCGACCGGCGATAGCCGCCAGTGCGCGCCTTTTTCAAATCTGTTTTTCTCCCTTAACATTTTGACCGCTTGTTTGTTTACCTACTCTTTGTTTACCTAGTCCTTTTTATGCACCAAGCCATGTGTAATATATTTTGGCATCTTAGAATGTTTATTTAATGTTTATTTAGACGCAGGATCGAGCTTAATCAGTAGCCGATGCCTTTCTAGGTCCATTTTTTTTTTTTTTTTTTTATAGCCGTCGTCTGCACGGCGCGCTTTGTTTAGTACTAATGAATAGTAGTGAAACGTTGTTTTGATTCGTTTAAAGTAATTCTGTGTCGATCAATGCGTTGTCGTATAGTATTTTGCTTAGCTGACTTCATGTTTATTTTGGGTTGAAATTAACTTATTAAGTATTGTGTACTGTAGAAGCTAAGTTGTATTCATAGACTACATAATATCACTATCAGCGCTGCTGCGACTAAGGTAACGAGCCCCAGGCGAAAGTTCGCACCGATTGTTTTAGTACTAGTCTTTGAGTTTGTCTTGCTTCTCTTACAGAGCGTTGTATTATAATTGTTATGTATCATTTTAACCGTGCGAGCGTGCACTTTATTCTGATATAAGTTTTAGTAACATTAATATTTTGTACATTGTGTTAGTTGTGATTTAGTTGTACGAATCTGTTTATAGGCAGGCGCAAGCCACGCTTCCCACTCTTGTTGTAAATAAAATAAGTCATGTGTGTACATTTTGTTTATACGGTTTAAAAGATTGTAACTGTAGCTTTTATTTGATGTTTTTCATGTTTTAATTGGTTTAGTTATTGTAGAGGAAACTGTATTTGTGCGGGCCAAGGAAACACAGTTGTCAGCCATTTTGTGGTCCGGAGGGCCGTTTTGATTGTAGCGATAGTATGTTTTCCTTGCGGCCCGCGCCGTTTTCTTATCAATGCGTGCGCGTGAGGATTTTGGGTGTGCTAAAAATTGTCTGCGGCTGAGCAAATAAAACCTGATTGCTGCCGTACGCCTGCTGTGGTACGCTGCCTGTGTCCTGTCCATCTACCTCACCACCGCTCCATTACACATGTATTTCCCAGCTAATTCTATAAAGTTATTGTGCACTTTTTCAAACTAGTGTGAAGCATGGTCAGTGAGTGGCTTAGTGTGTAGTGAATAGTGCACTTACAAATATTATCTTTAAACAACGCTGAGTTGCATTAATTTGGATCCATTAAAAAGACAACAACAAGGTCTTGGCAAAGTTTGTTTCTTGGGCTGGCAGTTGAAAGATCTTTACTGAAAGTAAGAATTACTGCTTTTTCTTCTTTATTTTTGAGGTGCCCAGTAAACTAACTATCCAGCTGGAAAGTATCATGATCATATATCTTCAGTAGGGTTCAAAAACGTCAGTCACACTTATACAGCTCAATACACTATTCTGTAGTGTCAACATTCTTCTTTTTTCTCTTCTTTTTTTTTGGGGGGGGGGGGTGGGGGTGGGGGGAGAGAAATTAAGAGAGAGAAAAAGTCTCCAGGCAACTTTTAACATTGTTGGCAAATTTATAAAAGCAGCCCATGTTAACTGTGGTTTTGGCAGTAGTCGTGGTTTTCAAGGCTGAAGTCCACCCATTGTGTATGTCGATCAACCGTTTTAATCTCTGAGATATCTTGGGGTGCTGAGCTTGGGACTCCCTCTGGCAGCTCGTCTGAAAAATCGAGCATGAAGGTGCCCGTAAAATAAAATGAATGTATGCTGAGCACTCTGTGTCATTTGCCTGCTTGATCTGATTAAGTTTTATTCTATAACTTGTAATCTAACACTCTAGGTCTAAACTTGTTTGAAAACAAATTCCAGACTAGATCACTTTTTTTCATAATCAGTTAATCACAATTCACACATTATTTCGTATCCCTGCATTTGTTGAGCACTATAGACTATAGACCAAATTTAAAGAAAAACTCAAAGAGTGTAAACATTACCAGCATGACTATGCTGACTTCACTGATTATTATTTCCACTGCATTAGCTACATTTATAACTTACTGTGCACAGATACTACTGACGGTTGCTGTACACATTCTAATTAATTATGTTGTTGCAGATCTTTCCTTTTCCCCCTTTCGTTTCTTTTTAATAATATGTGGCTAGCTACAAAAATTGCATCGGGAGTCTCATGGCTAGATGAGTATGAATCTATGAATATGACTGTACGAGTTCAAGACTTGATAATGATACGTACCTTCATCTTGATGATCCTTGTCATTTGTAGAGCTGTTAGTCTCAAAAACTAACAAGCAAAGCTGCTTTGCTGGTAACAGAATAGGAATAGCTGAACCTGACGACTTTCGTTTTCTTTGGCCACTGACGGACAGGACAGCCGAACTGTTCTCTGTGTTACCACGGCTGCGAACTAACACTCGTCTGCTTTTCACAACCTTTGTGTACCCTAAGAAAAGTTCAGGCACAGGATTTTCAGTGGTCGGCTTCTTGCCAACGAAATGGTACGAGCAAACAAACAGATTCTGCGGTGGAAGTTTTCTTTTCAAAGCTGCAAGCTACTGTCAGGGTCGTCCGGCATTCGATGCAACTTGTACGGTGGAGCACATGAGCAGTCTTTCTTTAATAAAGACTTGTGGTCGAAACAAGGCAAATTCAGCAAACTGTTCAGCTTCCTTTGGCTCCAGCTACAGCCGTTAACTGCGCAGTTTGCACCACTACCTTGCTTATTTTGTCGCTCTCTGGCCATCATAACTTGTTCTTCAAAATACACTGACCGGAAGTCGGCCCATAATTCTATTTTTAGTAACATCAATGGCCGCACCCGGCATTTGGCTGGGAAAGTTGTGAGAAAACTGTCTACCGTTGAAAGTGCTTAAAAATGTTAGCCACCGTGCCAAGTCCTTGCGAAATTCTGCATTCAGCTTTGTCTTGTGTTTTGCGTGTCTCAAAGGCTCGACGCTGTCTAAGATGCGCCGGAGAAAGAAGCGGCCTACCCAAACTCGAAACACTGGTTTACGACATCCTTTGGGTGCCGGAAAGCGATGCTCGGAGTGTGCGGCCTCCCCTGACCACCTGACAGACCCAGTTCAACGAGCCAGCAAGGCTCTGCAGTTGCACTTTTGTCGCCCTTTGCCTATGCTTAAAAGCCTTTGGTTTGTCATGCAGCATGTTCAGCTTGTCTGCCCCCAAGGACAGCACACAATCATTCGTATCAATGTCTACGCCAAGCCAAACCACCTTTTCCCAACTCACCCGTAAGCCTAGCTTTCTAACAAAGTTCATCAAGTAGAGCAGCACCTCCTTGCATTCCTCGTAGGTCTCACAAGCCAAAACTAAATCGTCTATATAGCTGGCGCTGCCCAGAGTGCCAGTCTCTCCTTTCCTGTCCCTTCACCGTTTTCTTCGCCTCCTCACCTAAACAACCGGCCCCTTATCGGCCCTCTCATCCCCTACTTGCCACTACACCTCTCCCTCCCCTCCCTCCATCCCGCTTCCTGTCCTCTGGACACCCCGGCACCTCAGTGCTCTCATGCACCCCCCACCCCTTCCCCGTACATTATATGATGTCACTCCACTGTGTCGGCCTTGGGGTTTGCACCGACACTGGCGTTAGAAATTAAGTAGACGAGTGAGCGAGAGTGCACATCGCTAGGCGGTTGGGTTTTTCTACCCGCTGCCAATCTTCTTTGATCTTCTTCGTTTTTAGTGGCAAATATTATTTTGTGCATTGATCTGGATACTATTCGATCGGAGACATTCCCAGGACAAGGAAGGTATACTTTTTTAAGTGTTTTGGATTCGAGTGATTTAAAAAAAAAATGTGTACGGATTTATGATGACAACCAACAAAACAGATCAAGGAAGAGGTACGCCTCCTGCGTTTATACAGTGTCGAAACTTTCCCGACAACACTGACAACGGAATTCAATGCACAGTCCATGAACTATATACTGCAGCTGAAAAGACCAGTCATGTGGCTATAACTCTGTCATCGGCGCACAGAATATTGGAGGGTTGTGACCCATATACCCAAAGAGCGCTGACAATCGTGCAATATTTTTTGTTAAAAGGAATAGAAGTACGAAACCTCACCGTGAACCCGTTTGACGAAAATCCATACATCGTGAAAACACCAGACGGGGAGAAAGAGGTACAAACAACAAAGCACATCATCGGTAACCTCCCGATCGGCTATAGCAATGATGAGATCGAGAGGAAACTGGTACAGCTCAGATGTGAACCGCAGTCAAAGCTGATGATGGAAAGAAACGGGGACGAGAGAGGTTTGACGAGATGGCTGACAGGTAGGTGATTCGTCTGCATCGGGATACCCGATCACGATCTCCCGGAAAATCTCAGTATTGGCAGCGCAACAGCAACACTGTATCATCGAGAGCAGAAGAACAAACCCGAAAACGCGGCCACCTGCTCCAGATGTCTCACCAAAGGACACCTAGCATCGTCCTGCACGAACGACCTCGTCTGCAGGACCTGCAAACAGCCTGGCCACAAGTGCTGTCATGCCTCCGGCCCCCTACCACCTGACGGCAGCAGCAGTAGCACCGTGGTTGAGAGGCTACAAACGTCAGGAACACCGGCGCCACTCATCACCCGACTCGGTGATGTCGAGCCTAACCAGGGGGAAACAACAGCAGCCACCACGACAACCACCACGACAACCACCACGACCACCGCGACGCTGCCCCCTCCAGCCACTCCACTAAGGCCTGGCAGTTGGCGTGGACGAGAGCTAACACAGTCGACTCTCAGCTTCAGGGCAGGTCTCAGTCAGTGCCCCGGGAGAAGCGCCCTAGCAGCAACACGACTCCACCAAGGCAGCGAGAACGGGTGACCTCCCCGCGCAGCCCCATGACCCCAACAACCCGGAGGCGCAAGCTCAGGAAGAGAGAGTCCAGCCGTAACGTGAGGGGTCGTTTCTTTCGGTGCTAGATACAGACGGTAACGTTTCCTGGCTCGTATTATAGACTATGATTCTGTAACGTCTCTAGTGAGTAAAGGTATCAAATGTCGTGGAGCGATTCTGTGGCCACACAACTGAGAACGCTAGCAGGTTAAGTTATAAATATGTCTGCGTTAATTACTTGTACGTGGCATCTCCTGACTATCAGAAAGTGATACAGCACACGCACACACACACACACACACACACACACACACACACACACACACACACACACACACACACACACTCACACACACACACACACACACACACACACACACACACTCACACACACACACACACACACACACACACACACACACACACACACACACACACACACACACACACACACACACACACACATCCACACACTCACTCGTTCACTGAATCGTTCTACTTTTTCTCGCTCTACTTCCATCTCTCTTTTAACACGAATTGAAGTGGAGAATGAAAGTTCCAAATATTATTGAATCAAAAAGACATAAATCACAAGCATGTCATAAGCAGACCAAAGAAGGGGTTAGAAGACACAAAGGTTCGAAAAGCCAATATAGCTAGGTAAACTTTATCCGGTTGTCTCATTCCATGAGCATTTAACGTAAACGACAATTAAGTCAACACAAAATCGTCTGTGCGGATTACGAAAGTCTGAGCTACAAACCTGTGAAAAGACAGTTCACAACCGGTGTATCATCATCAAAAAAAAAAAAAAAAAGCAAGAAAAAAAGCATCGCCTCAGTTTGTCATTTCTCAGTTGGGTCTTACACTGAATTTATGGAGACAGAAAAACTTTAAGGTATCTTCCAAGTCTATGGATAGTGGAAGATGGAATACACAATTATTTATGGAAAAGTCAAACCAAAGCTGATCGCGGACTATCGCGGAGCTGGCCTTTTCACATAATGTTAAATAGAAAAGTCAAATCTGTTAATCGCGGATAAGCGGAACAGGCCTTTTCTAACCAATAAAATAAAGGAACTCCATTAGGAGGTTTAGATTAGAATGGAAAAAAAATGGAGCCAGGCTCGGATAACAAACCTGACCTCTCCGTCCGAACATCTGTTACGAAAAGCAGTTTAAGATTCAACACATCAATCATGAAATGAGAAAAATTGTTATAACAAATATATCGGAAACAACTCGTGACTACCACAAAACTGGCCCCTGTACCTAACCATTTAAGCGAACGTGGAGAATAATCAAACATCAGCGACGCCAGATCTTACGGCAAGATCAAACCATAAAAACTACAACAATCAAACAACAATAAAACATCAGTCAGGAACTAGGAAGATAAAAAAAATATATAAAAAATAGTCGAACCAAAACACTAGTTGCACTGACGAATAAAAAAACTTTGACTTGGAGACTTAGAGACTGACTTGGAGACTGACATGGAGACTTAGCAAAGTCAACTGCAAAAGAGGGCACACGGTCTTTAAATTTTGGTGAGGGCGAGTCTAGCGGGCATTAAAAGGGAGGGTCTTTTATACCTTGAAAAATACGGCACCGGTGGCCCAGAATTTGGAATAAAAAAAGAATTCGTAACAGAATAGAGAAGGCAGCTCTTCCATGCCCGTGCATGAACAGGGAGGCTTGTTGTCTACAGCTCGGACAACTGACCGGCGCTAACTGAAACCATCCTTTAGCCAGTGGCTTCACACGGGAAAGGAGACTACAGCACCCCGCGACCGCACTAAGACACAGTACCAACGAACTACTGACTGAACTAAAAACATTCTCATCTTCTCAACTTCAAAACTTACAAAGACCATTTCACCAACAGTCCGACTAAAGTTAAACTTAGATTTGAAAAAAAAGAAGGGGTGGGGATCGGTAACCCGATGTACTTTAATAAAAGGGCTTTTCTCCACAATTCTGTCTCCAACGATTTCAACTCGGATGCCACGATATTGGGCGATTCAGGCGGGGTTGTTAACTCCCTTGACTTTTGCCCGGCATCGCTTAAGTCCCTTGGCTGCTTTTACTTCCGGTGCGTACTTTCTTCGCAATGGAAGGCGGTGACAGTGAATTTGCGAATTTTACACTGCCAACTTTAAAGGCATTTTTGGAGGCCCGTAGTCATAATGTGTCTGGCAATAACTTGTTGCTCGTGCTTTAGGATGCCCCAAAACGCATTTTTTCTACGAACTTGCGATCTTCTGATCAGCCAAAAAACGCCGCAAAGACACTTATTTTCTGCCCTCCATCCCCTTTCCACTGTAATTTTTGCAACTGCAACAGTATTGGCATTTGTACTGCTTCGCAATTCTAGGTTCAACTTCCATTGTTATACACAGCGTGAAGCAACGCCTACTCAGAAATCGGCCCGGAAGTGCGCTGCGACCTCTCGCGACTTCTTTCGCGAAAGATTACAAAGTGCATTCACTCTAGCAAACCAGCTTCGCTGAATCGCCCAACAGTCTATAATGAACAGCCTTAAAGTAGCTAGTGTTAATATCCATGGTTTACGAAACTCCACAGAATGTAAGAAGAAAAAAATCGATACCTAAAAGAGGGGCTTTTGACATAATCTGCATACAGGAATCATATATTACTGATGCTGATAAAGAGGTGTGGGAAAGAGAATGGGGAGGGTCACTGTTTTACACATGTGTAACTGGACACAGCATGGGACATATTTTGGTTAGGAAAAACCTTCCGTTTGATGTACAATGTGTTTTCGAAAATGATATAATCTTAACGGTTCGCGTCATGCTCAGTAATAATGAAATGTAAGTTACCAGTTTATACGCCCCAAATATATCCAGCGAAAAGGGAATTTTCCTTCATAATTTATATGACTATGAGCTTATAAATACTTTGAACAACATCTATCAGATTGTGTGTGGGGAGTTTAACTGTGTGCTTGATAAAGAGCGGGACATTGTCAGTGGTGATCAACATAACGCAAGAGATGTTAACAAGTTTAATGATTTATTTATTTTATTTTTTAATCTGAGCTAAATAATGCTTGGAGATTGTTCAGTGCGCAACAAAAGGAGCATACGTGGTCGAGGAAAAAGATTTTTTACAGCACGGAGACTGGATTATATATTGTCGACCGACACCATTTTCAATAATATTCACGACTGTTCAATTCATTCAGTGACTCAGTCAGATCATCGATTAGTTTAAAAAAAAAAACTTCATGATATGTTGCATGTTCAACGTGGCCCCTCATACTGGAAATTTAACAAAAGTTTGCTACACGACAAACATTTGTCGAACAACTTAATTCATTTTTTGAAGAATTTAAAAAAGATGATGAACAAACGAAATGGGATTTGTGTAAAATTAAAATAAGATAATTTTGTATTTAGCACAGTAAACGCAAGAAAAGAAGTCAGCCAAGTAGGGACTTAAAACTCCAGGAGGATCTTGACAAAGCTGATGTGGGCCCTGCCGCTGACCCACAGAATAGCAAATTACTTAAGCACAGGGAAAGGGTCAAAATGGAAATTTATGCGGTACAGGAGGCTAAGGGAGCACAAATCCGTGCACGGGATAAATTCATCGAGGAAGGGGAGAAAAACACTTTTTTTTTTTTTTTTAACCTTGAAAAGGCCCAATTAAACGTGAATATAATGGATAGGATTAAAAAAGGTCACGGTCAAGTGGCGACAAACCAACAAGAAATTATTAAAGAACAAGTTAGATTTTATAGCGATAGATGTAAAAAGACAGTTGATTTCCAGGTGCCTTAAGCTGAGGCATTTTTAAATGGCATAGATGTTCTACAGTTGTCAGATGAACAGAAAATAAGTATTGAGGGTGCTCTAACCGAGGAAGAGCTCATCCGTGCGTTAAAATGTACGAAGAACGGTTCATCTCCCAGGTTAGACGGAATAACCACAGCAATTATAAAATTCTTTTGGTGTAAGGTTAAAGATATGATTTTGAACTCACTTAATGCTGCATTTACGAAAGGTGAAATGTCGATTACTCTCAGAAGCGCGCAGTAATAACTTTGATTCACAAAGGAAAACAATTGCCTAGTGACGCTTTTAAAAACTGGCGCCCTATTTCATTAACTAATTCTAACTATAAACTTTTAGCTAAAAGTCTAGCCATTCGTCTCTCCTCTGTTATATCCAGTATTGTCAACGAAGACCAAGTCGGATTTTTGAAAGGTAGAAATATAAGCACTGTGATTAGACTTATAGATGATACGATTAATTATCTGGACAAATCAGACAGACCAGGACTCTTGCTTGCACTCGATTATAAAGCTGCCTTTGATACCATATCGAAAGAAGGCATAGTTTGGGCAGTCAAGCGTTTCAATTTTGGGAGAACTTTGTTAAATGGGTGGAGGTATTCATGAACAACACAGAAAGCTGCATTAATAACATGGGTTGGCTTTCCCAAAGTATTGAAGTAAGTTCGGGTATTCATCAGGACTGTCGCTTTTCACCAGTATCCCTCATCCTTGCCGTAGAATTATTGGCTATAAAAATGAGGGCAGGTCCATTTGTCAAAGGTACATCAATTCCAAGAAATCATAAATACTTTTTAAAACTGCTACTATACGCCGACGATATAACGCTTTTTCTTCAAGGCAGGGACGATTTAAAATACAAAAAAATGCACTTCACTAGTGTATTTTTCCAAATTCTCAGGGCTAGCAATGAACACAAATAAAACAGAGGCAATGTGGCTCGGTTAATTTATTTTATTTTATTGCAGTGATGAATACGACTGTATAAAATGGAAACTGCGGTTAAAAATCTTAGGAATTTACTTTAGTAACTCCATACCGGCATCAGAAATTGATGATAACTGGCTACCACGTATAGAAAACATACAGCGTACCATAGTCACTTGGTCAAAAAGAAACTATAGTATAACGGGTAATTTTTTTATTGTAAAGTCCTTTCTCCTACCGCAAATAATCTTCGCTATGCAGGCACTTGTAGCGCCAGCGGATATGATTAAAAACCTCAACACATTGTTTTTTAGATTTATTTGGAAGAAAAAATACTCTAATACCTTTGAAAAGGTAAAAAGGAGAATTATACGTCAGAAAATGGAAGGAGGTTTAAGCACGATTAACGTAGATGACTTGCATAAGTCTTTTTTGCTATCTTGGACAAACATATTAATGAAAGAAAAAGAGGAAAAACGGAAACAAATTCCAACTGAAATGATGTCCAGGCTAGTTGAAAACGTATGCTGCTTTTCGTCAGATTTATCTGTTAAATACTTTAAAGGTTTGGGGTTGATTAAAAACACATTCTGGAGAAAGGTTTTATCCTGTTGGTTGGACAATAAACAAAAACGGTTTTCTGAGACCCAGCTAAAATAGCATTAGAGAAACAATGTTTGTGGAATAATTCAAACATCTCGTACAGAAAGCAGAAATTATTTTTTCGAGACTTGACTGATTCGGGCTTCTCTCTTGTCTAAGATATTCTCGAAATATGACAACACAGTTATGACTCTGGAAACAGTTCGCGAAAAAGTTGGCCATAAACCAACACGACGGAGCAATGCGCACTGCGAAGCGTGTGCAGCAAACACTGAACGCCAAGCTATCTACAGATAACCACGCTCAGTCAGTATTCAGACCCCGGCAATTTTGTTTGCGCTTAGTGGAAGCAAATAAGACCGAACCAATAGCAGTAAACTTTTGGCGAAATAAATGTGGAATGAGGGTAGAAAAAGAGCACTGGACATTAGCAAGCAAATGTACATCTGAAACCAGACTGCGTCTACTTCAAGAAATGAAGATACTCCATAATATATATCCCACTAGTATTTTGTTGAATAAAATGGGTATATCTAATAACAAGAACTGTGCCTTTAACTGCAATCAAACAGATTATCCTGATTTTTATTTTAGTTTATTTTTTTCTTTACGTGTAAGAAGATAGCAGCTATTTGGGAATACTTGGAGGAAAAGGTTTATCGTAAGTTTGAGATTAAACTGAAGTTAAAGTAAAAGTCAAAGGTTTTTAAGTATGCAAAATGACCATCGAAATGATCGACAAATGAATCACTAGTTTCAGATTTAATGAAATAAAAAATAAAATTAATTGGGTTTTAATCGATTTTATTTTCTGTAGGCTAGCCGAGACTCGGCCAGTCTCGGGTTCTCCATCAGTGACGTGACTTTCCCGGAAGTGACGTCAGTCTGGGGAGTCAGTGCGGTTGCCATCTTAGATTCTTCAGTAAACTGTGTATGCGTGTGGTCGACAAAAAAGTTAACTATGCCTGCCTACTGTGTTGCCGTGAACTGTAACAATTCGCAGACGACCCCAGGTATAACAATGCACGAGCTCCCGCGCAATCGACCCGCAGTGAGGCGAAAGTGGATTAAATTTATACAGTTCAAATGAGCTGACTTTCTTGCTGCGCCGCATCACGCCCATTTGTGTAGCGAGCACTTCAGTGAGTGTGATTTCGCAAACCCCATGGAATACCGCATGGGGTTTGCTTCGAAGCTGACACGATGTTCCGGTACTCTTTCAAAATCCTCTTGACAAGCTCAAACTGATACGGCTGTATCCTTGTGGGTCTCTCGGGCAAAGTATCAGTTTCGTCTTCGGAGCTCGAGTTGGCCATTTTGCAGCGACTCCCCAGTGTGACGTAGTAGGCATATGGTCACGTGATTTGAGCGTCATGGCGACGCTTTCGGTACGACAGAAAATGCCTTTTTTCGTGCATTTATAACCCTCAGATCACAGTTTCACCTACATCATCGTTCTCAGCGAGCTTTAACGGAAATCGTGTCAAAAATCACCCCTAACTTGGACTTACACTAACTTAACCTTGAACGATATATTATTCCGTTATAAAGAACTCATTCAACCCTTTACAACGATCCAATATATTAATCATCTAATATTAGTCTTAAAAATGTGTACTGGTATATTTATAGTACACCATTAGAAATTTAATTTCTTTTCGATCGTAATCTCAGTGTAAGAAGTATAATGTAAAAATCCTATGTGGGCCGTAGACAACGATGTAAAAGCAGAACTGTGCTCCATCTTAAATGCATGCTATAATGCCTTTTGTGTGTGCGCCAGCTTAATGGTGCTAAGACATAGGACATCACCTTGCCTATATGTCATTTCCACTCGCATTCTCATACACTCCTCATAAATTCACATCGACAATGGGGTTGCAGTTCAGTCCGCGTACTGTGACATGTAATCAATAGCATGATTATAAAGATATCAATGTGAATGGCATAAGCCATGCCACTGTGAATTATACACACTGATAAGTTTACATAATACAGGAAACACAATTACATGAGATCCATTCGTTCCTTTCTAAACTAATATGTACAAAGAGCATTGCTTTCACACTTCTGTAACTGGTTAGATTAGAAAAGGCATTTCTGCCAGGCTTAATGGATTGTCTCCCCTGGACTGTCCTTTTGGGGGAAACAACACCATACCACTTCTATCCCTACACGGGAGGGAAGTGTTGACCCCAAAAGAGAGATAAATGGCTGAACTGCACCCCAAAGCGTGAATACCGCTGCTAATAAACACAGACAAGAAGGTGAGCTGGTCGTCCCGGTTGTGGCTCCAGCCCCGTTGGTCCGGGTGAGGCATGGTCCAGGTTTGAGAACCCTCGAGACCTGTAACATGCCACTTGGCGGCAGAAAAATATTTTCAAATCTGGAACATATGAAAATTAGCAGCAGCAAGACATCCCAACTTGTATGTTTTGACACAAAAAAAATTGGCCCTTCTGTTTAGGCCCCACCCTTACTTCTCGCTCTGATGACCGTGTAATTAATCATGCAAGTGCTCCATGACAGTTCATCAAGCAGACACCCTCTGTGAACATCATATGTACTTCGTGAAGGCATCTGAGGACCGTCTACCCAATGATCTTATCTGGCTCCCTGACATGCCCTGGGCTGCAGCAGTAGTGGCTGCTCGTATACGAAAGCTATGCGATTTAAACTGTTTGGGGCAGAAATGACAAAACTGCAGGGCTCCTCGTAGCTGCTCATTAAACTTGGCACGCGTGGCAGGCATGCTGGGGCAATACAGAAATAAAGTAGCTGCTGTAGCACCTCACAGAGACAAGTATGCCTTCATGATCTGAAGACGGCAGTACTGCGGCGAGGTGGTACCTTTTACTGTTAGGGTCAAGGGCTTGCCTTTGCTATGTTTGAAGTGAATGGAGGTCACTGTCAAGGATGTCTTTGATTTCTAGCTGTTTCCACTGGGGATAGAGCTGCTGTAGCACATCACAGAGACAAGTATGCCTTCATGATCTGAAGACGGCAGTACTGCGGCGAGGTGGTACCTTTTACTGTTAGGGTCAAGGGCTTGCCTTTGATATGCTTGAAGTGAATGAAGGTCATTGTGAGTGAGTGAGTGAGTTTTGCGCCTGCCGGCTGCATTGTTTTTGCGCTCTCACTATTTGTGTACATTATTGTTGGACTTCATTCTCTGTAAGTTTCAACTTTGATACTGGCGTGATCGTCTTCTGCTGTAGATTACAGCGGTGGTGTTATTTAGTTGATTGTGTACATAATTTGATGACAATTTCGTTTTGAAAAGTTTTGTTTTTGGATTTTTGAATTGAGAGTGTTTGTGTGCTAGAGGCTTTCTCCATGATTCGTGTTCACCGACTCTTGTTTGCTATCGCTGTGGCCGCTGGCCTGGTCAGCAACTTCTCACACGTGCACGGACTTTCTGTGTTTCTTCATTTGTCCACCAGTTCAAACCCTGACTTTGAAAAAATTGAAAAAAAAACATGGATTTGACAGCTTTTGTAACATTAATCGATGAGTTTGTGACTCAAGGCACAAAGTTCAAACTATGCGCACTCGTGTTTCAACGCATCAACGACCTCGGTATTCTCAGTCGGCCAAAAACCAAACGAGGGACCCGGGCAGGACGACTGCATCGCCTCTGGCATTGCCTTTCCCCCTGCCTGGCACACCATGCCGTCACTCCACCGAGCGACCACCCGTCCACCACTGTATCACCCCTTCCCTGTGGTCAACCAGGCGACCAGTCGTCCACCACTGTATCACCCCTCCCCTGTGGTCAACCAGGCGACCACCCGTCCACCACTGTATCACCCCTCCCCTGTGGTCAACCAGGCGACCACCCCTCCACCACTGTGTCACCCATCCTCTGTGGTCAACCGGGCGACCACCCCTCCACCATTGTGTCAATCCTCCCCTGTGGTAAACCAGGCGACCACCCGTCCATCACTGTATCACCCCTCCCCTGTGGTCAACCAGGCGACCACCCGTCCACCACCGTATCACCCCTCCCCTGTGGTCAACCAGGCGACTACCCCTCCACCATTGTGTCAACCCTCTCCAGTGGTCAACCAGGCGACCACTCCTCCACCTCACCGCTCCCCTGTGGTCAACCAGGCGACCACCCCTCCAACATTGTGTCAACCCTCCCCAGTGGTCAACTAGGCGACCACCCCTCCACCTCACCGCTCCCCTGTGGTCAACCAGGCGACCATCCCTCCAACATTGTGTCAAACCTCCCATGTGGTCAACCAGGCGACCACCCCTCCACCACTGTGTCACCCTTCCCCTGTGGTCAACCAGGCGACCACCCCTCCACCACTGTGTTACCTCTCCTCTATGGTCAACCAGGCGACCACCCCTCCACCACTGTGTCAACCCTCCCCAGTGGTCAACCAGGCGACCACCCCTCCACCACTGTGTCACCTTTCCCCTGTGGTCAACCAGGCGACCACCCTATCACCTTTGTGTCATCGGTCCCCAGTGGTCAACCAGGCGACCACCCCTCCACCACTGTGTCACCCCTCCCCAGTGGTCAACCAGGCGACCACCCCTCCTTCACTGTCATCCCTCCCCTTTGGTCAACCAGGCGACCACCCCTCCACAGCACCGCTCTCCTGTGGTCAACCAGGCGACCACCCCTCCACCTCACTGCTCCCCTGTGGTCAACCAGGCGACCACCCCTCCATCTCTGTGTCAACCATCCCCAATAGTCAACCAGGCGATCTCCCCTCCACCTCTGTGTCACCCATCCCCTGTGGTCAACCAGGCGACCACCCCTCCACCACTGTGTCACCCCTCCCCTGTGGTCAACCAGGCGACCATCCCTCCACCTCTGTGTCACCCCTCCCCTGCGGTCAACCAGGCGACCACCCCTCCACCTCTGTGTCACCCCTCCCCTGTGGTCAACCAGGCGACCACCCCTCCACCTCACAGCTCCCCTGTGGTCAACCAGGCGACCACCCCTCCACCTCTGTGTCACCCCTCCACTGTGGTCAACCAGGCGACCACCCCTCCACCTCACCACTCCCCTGTGGTCAACCAGGCGACCACCCCGCCACCTCACCACTCCCCTGTGGTCAACCAGGCGACCACCCCTCCACCGCTGTGTCACCCCTCCCCAGTGACCAACCAGACGACCATCTAGTGAACCATCTTGGTGACGTCTCCGCTGGTTGCAGTCCCTGTCTCCCGTTCACTGTCGGCTCGCCTCCTGTCGTCAGCAGCCCCTCGTCTCCACCGCTCTCACCGACCTGCAGCTCAGCACCCCGCCCAAGGAAAGCAACGCACGTCATCGTGGGTGTGTGGAACGCCAGGTCGGCTGTCAACAAGGCCCTGGAGGTGAACGACATGATTGTGGAGAGAGACCTGGATGTACTGTGTCTCACCGAGACTTGGCTTAGGGAGGAGGGGGATGACGTCAGCATTGGTGAGATGACTCCACCAGGATTCTCCTTCCTCCAGAGACCGCGGGTGTCGGGAAGAGGTGGTGGTGTTGCTCTCATCTTCCGACAACATCTCAATGTACGATTATGCAAGCATCGTTCTTTTAGCTCGTTTGAGAATATTGAAGTGTGCATAACAAGAGGCAAACAAACTATACGACTTGGTTGTGTGTATCGCCCACCTCCATCAGCCGGAAACAAACTTACAACTTGTGATTTCATCGATGAATTTGGCATGTTTCTTTCTGATGACAGCATTCCTGCCGAGAACGTGCTTGTTGTTGGTGACTTTAACTTCCACATGGATAAGCCCAACGACCCGGATACACGGTGTTTTGTTCAATTGTACAACCCGCTAGGCTTTGATCAGTTTGTCACTGAGCCGACGCATGTAAAAGGTCACATTTTAGACATTGTTTTGTGTAGAGCGAGAACGCTTGTAACTTCTGTCAATGTTGATAACCTGTACATGTCGGATCACTTCTTGCTTACGATCGGAACCGACCTCTCGAGGCCCCGGGTTCCCCGCAAGGTGGTGAAATGCAGAAATGTTAAAGGCATTGACAGATCACTGTTCCGAGCTGATATCGCTCAGTCCCCCTTTGTGATAGGCTCTCCCGATGGTGTTGATGACCTTCTTGATCTGTACAATGCGACCCTTCTGGGTCTCCTAAACAAGCATGCACCAGAAAAAGAGAAAGTCGTTCCCGACCGTCCCAGGTCCCCTTGGATAAACGAGGCTGTCATCAAGGCGAAGCAGGCCAGGAGGCGCGCGGAACGAAAGAAACGGAAAACCGGCCTTGTAGTTCACATTGAGATATACAAACAGGCAAGGAACAACGTAACAAAGCTCATTAAGCAGGCCAAAGCCTCCCATTTCCATGCAAAATTAGAGGACGCCGAAACAGATTCGAAGAAAATGTTTTCTCTTCTCAGCACGCTGCTAAACAGAGAAAACAGGTCCGATTCTCTGCCAGACATGATACCCCAAGAAGCTGCTAAATCGTTTTCCCGATTCTTTCAAGAAAAAATCGAGAC
>OY757557.1:14722251-14732251 GCA_963584105.1 Alviniconcha strummeri | reverse complement strand
ACAATCCAAAATGCATCGCTTATAACAATGCAGACTTTGCAGAGAAGAACAAAACACGCAGAGCTAAGTAAGTACGTAAGTAACCGGCTCACTAGTGAGTGACACGCAGAGCTATACGTATAATAATTTTTATATCATCAGCAGTTAGCGCAGGGCCATAGAGGGGCCGTAACTCTGGGCAACTTCAGCAACTGGGGCCAATACCAGTGACGATCACGTAACCAAGCCAAAATTTTCGCAGTTCTTTGCTCTGTGGGGCGCCAGTGAAATTGTTCCCGATGGGATTTGGCGTGTTCAGCTCTGCGGGACTAAACAGGAAACCGAGATGATGACACAAGATGGCCTGAAAACGTAGACAATTTGGGAATATTTCCAGCGATGGCTTTCATTTAATTCTTCTGTCAATACTTATACCAAAAAAAGTACTGCTTCGAATGTAAGCCCCTTGGGAGCAGCCATATTGGTTTGCGCTTTACCAATGGAGAGCAGAAAAACGTTGGTTCGTGATGTATTTGATACTTTTTTCCCCTAGAAGAACATTCCGACCTTGTTCGTGACGTCCCTAACAGACTGCTAATACAAAACAGCAGCACGCATGACTGTTCTTGCCGTGCGCCTTTATTTATTATGCCTGTCGAAAGTGTCTGTGGTGCTTCTTCTGTTCTGCTCTACTTTAAGCATGTTTATGCATGGACGTAGTAGTAGAGTATTTCACCATCTGCTCCTAGATGTCTGAAAAGTTCAACCTCATCCGTGAGCTGAACATACTGGCGCTGTGAACACGCAAGGTTTGGTGTAGATTTTTTTTTTTATGCGCTATAAATACATTTTCATTCATACTTGGATGCATAAATTGCAAGCATGTAGGCAGGTGGCCGTTTGTCAACTTTCCCTCCATGTACTTTGTCGGGTGAATTTCAAGAACAGAGGAATGAAGCTGGATTGGGTGGACGGTTGTGGGACGAGGATAATTGGAGCATGTCTATTTCTGGGCCAGAACTGAACCCGGGACAACTATGGATTTTCTTTTTTCTTCTTTTTTCTGTACGTCAGACCAAAATAACGACTGTACCAGCTGCACAAAATTATTTAATGAAGGGACAACTGGAGATAACATAACCGTAATGGGTGACGTCGGAGGCATCAATCGGCCATTATTACTGATGAGCACTTCCAGCAGCTGAAGTCAGAGCTCTAAAGAATGATACATACAACAGCTCTCAAACTAGCTCAGGCAATAATCTCTCTCTCTCTCTCTCTCTCTCTCTCTCTCTCTCTCTCTCTCTCTCCCTCTCTCTCTCTCTCTCTACCTTTTTTGTCTTTCTTCTTTCCCTTGTCTTGCTTCGCTTTTGGTGATTTTGTTTGTTTCTTTTGTTTCGCCTTTGTGTTAGAACCGACCAGTGGTGGAGCAGTGGGATCACCATTAGCACCAGGCGAGGTGGGTCTGGACGGGCGAGAGGTTGCTTTGCTCTTGTCCACGCTGGCGTACAGGTTTCCGTCTGCACTGGTACTTGGGACAGACTGCGGCTTGCTTCCCTTGCTCACCACGGCGTAGACGTCCTTCCCAGCGCCCCCCTTCGCCGTAGCTCCCAGAGCAGGCTTTGGCAGGATGACCGGCTTCGTTGCAGGTACGTCAACGTCTTCGTAGTCATTGGGTCGAGTCGTGTTGTTGCACTGATGTTGGGAAGCTGAAACTGTTAACGATCGTGTAACACTCATCAGCAGAGAGATAGGAAACAAAGTCCGGCCAATCTTTGCCTAAGCATAACTGTGATCCCGGTCCCTGTGCCCCCCCCCCCCTCCCCCCGTCCCCTTTCTGTTTGTCTCAGAGTTGTTTATTCCGGCTTAGCCCACGAACAGGGTGACACACACACACCCCAAGTACTAACACACACACACACACACACACACACACACACACACACACACACACACACACACACACACCAATTTCAAGAATACACACACACACACACACACACACACACACACACACACACACACACACACACACAAACAAACAAACAAACACACGCTCTGATTTCAAGAACACACACACACATATACGCGCGCGCGCACGCACCGACACACGCAACGCCGCACGAACGCACGCGCACGCCCGCACGCGCACACACACACACACACACACACACACACACAAGGGGCAGAGTAACTGAAGGATATTAAGTCAATGGTGCCTCGATTAATGCCTAGCTGTGGCCAGTTCCCAAAGGAACACACTACACCAATTTGTTTCACCCTAAATGGCAAGGAAAGAAAGAAGCTGGTGTGTAAGTGGTACTTTAAACATTTGTTTCTTTTTAGTGAACAAGGGGGGCAAGAAATCATTAGATGATATTTACCTGTATTTTCTGTACTTTCGTACGTGTCGTTTTGTATCATCAATTCGTCATCTAGAGAAAAACAAAAATCGCATTTTCGTGCATTAATTTGCGTGCTAAAGCGTCCAAACTCTTAATTACGTTTAAACTTTGTGTGTTCCACTGGTCCGCATGTTGCAAGCAAATGCTGTGACTTGATAAACCATGCAATCACTCCGAAGCAACAATTCCAGTGTGAAATAATTATTATTGCTCGCTTTTATATAGCACTATTCTCTGATCTCTAGCAAACTCACTGCGCTCATGTCGCATGTGAGTCAACGAGCGCCTTCTATAGCGCGTTTTTTACTGTCCACCGAAGTGGTGTACTTACAGCGCTATTAGGTTGTTACATGACTGGTGCCACGCGAAGCTGCTGCCGTCTAGGCGCATGTTCTGTGTTCACCATACAACCGTGCACCAGTTTGCAATTTCACTTCAATCGTAGGGTGCACGTATGTTTAACTGTAACCTAGCTGCCACCTGCACTTTTTTTCTCCGAATGACCGGGATGTTTTACGTGATTTTTACGTGGTACTGCTGTAACACGGGGGTGGAACGGATACCAAAATAAGAATCAGCACAGAAAGTTGGTATTGAGGGAAATATTCTCCCGCCGCTCCGGCGGGGACTCGAACCCGTGACCTTTCGATCATGAGTCCGGCACTCAACCACTGAGCTGTCCCCGCCAATCATGTTGGAATGTTATAAATCTTGTTTATTATGCATGATCCTACATCTAAAGCATACACTCGTTCATAAATCGACATTTTGTTACCCTTCTCTTGCAATGTGAGACTGGCAACTACAGCTCAACTATATAGCACCCATCGTCTCCAAGAACTAAGTTTAACTGAAAAAAGTAACACCTCTATAAACAAGAAAGAAAAACGAACATTCCAAATGCATTTAGACTGGATTCAAAAGCTTTTTTTCGCACTCATTTTTTGACGATAAACAGGGTGCTAAAACAATTAACTGAGGTGAAAGCTTAAATGCTTAAAAAAAAAAAAAAAAAAAAAAAAAAAAAAGAGGAGAAGTTTTTAACAACTATATATAATGCGCACTCTTTACTCGAATTTAAGAATTTGCTGTTGAAAAACGCTTTCCCAAAGTGAAAGATTGATTCCCGTGAAGGAGACGGCGAGAATCAGCAAAGGGACAAAATTAACACAGGTGGTCAATAGAATAATCAACACACAAGGGAGTTAATTAGCGCTTGAAAGACGTCACACAAGCGCAACAACAATGATCTGAGTCATGTACGGTAACTCTCACCGAGTATGCGTATAATACAAGGTACATAAACTCCACCAGAGATACTTGAGGAGAGGATGTACCTCTGGTGGAGTTTATGTACCTACAATTGTATTTGCACGCACGCCAGGTGAGAGTCACTGTAAGCGACTCAGGTGTTTGATATTGTGCTCGTGTTACATATTTCGAGCGCTAATTAACTCCCTTTTGTGTTGATTCTGCACGAGCGCTCTGGGCCTCGTTCTGTTTCAGATTTATAATCATTAATAAAAATTAAGCTAATTCACTCACTACCTGATTGAGCTGCATATAAACAGTTTCTAATTAAGTAATATGGTGACATGAAAAAATCTTCATGAGCTGGCTTTTGCCTTAATTTTGGTTACTAAAGCGCGAGCGATAGCACGTGCACAGAGAGAGAGAGGAGTATGGCCATACATTACTCCTCATGAAGGGATGCAGCTGGAGTTAATACGACATTACAGTTCATAAGACTGCGGACATACTGAACACAGCAACATCATTAAACTAAAGCAAAGTTAATGATTAACAATATTTCGCCGCTTGAAGCCTGTTCAGATATATAGGTACGGGGAGCAGGGATAGCTCAGTGGTTAGAGCGCCAGACTCGTGATTGAAAGGTCGCGACTTCGAGTCCCGGCAGGAGCGGCGGGAGAATTTTGTTCTCCAGGGTCAACTTTTTGTGCTGACTCTTATTTCGGTATCCGTTCCACCCTCGTGTTACTACAGCAGCACGTAAAAGATCTCGGCCATTCTGCTAAAGGTGGAGATGTCAGGTTACAAATAACACGCATGCACCCTACGTATGTGGCCTCGCATGAAGTGACATGGTGCACGGTTGTATGGTGTACACAGAAAGCGCTGAGACGGCAGCAGCTGCACGTGGCACCAGCCATGTAACAACCAAACAGCGCTGTAAGTACGCCACTTCAATGGATATTAAAAACGCGATACTAAAGGCTAGTCACTCATGTAATATCAAATGCGAGCGCAGTGAGCACTATATAAAAGTAATCAACAACAGCATATAAACTGTTCACACTATTTGGGTGCAAGAAGTAAGCTAAGTCGTGACAAAGGTTTGGAAATTTGCTATAGATTGTGTTCCTAAATCACTCAACGCTTAGATCAGTAGGAAGAAAAACGTAATCTTTACTGCGGCGCTATTTCGCAAAATGGACAAATACGATATTTATCAGTATACATTAATTACTTTTTTCTTTTCTTTTTCTTGTACATTTTCACCTAAAATTGTACATTTTACATCAGTAATGATGAACGGCAAAATTTTAAACACTCAACCGAAGCTCTGCCATTCTAATTTAAGATGCCTACCAATATTCAAGATCCAATATGTTAACGTCATTGTAAACTTACAGAATGTCCGGTAAATACTACATCAGTCTGTTACTATTCTGAACAGCGATCCATTCCTGCTATCTACAGGCAACCAGAATCCATAGTGAACGGTCAAACTTAATTTTGCAGTTAGATCTAATTAATAAAACATGTTATAGGCTTTTCCAGGTAATCTAGCCACATCATATGTATTCATTGTCAACCAATACCGAATACATCTCATGGCAGAATTCACATATTTTGGTCACCTCTTCGTTTTATCATACACAGGATCATTAATTTTGGTGCGCGCATGTCAGTAATTCCTAGCAGCTTTCCAGTGTACATCAATGCATTTGTTTTTCATTTGACAGCAGCAGTGATGAGCTCAGAATGTTCGGGGTACGACAATCATTCGTTAGTATCAACCCCCCCCCCCCCCTTCCCGGTCCCGTTTCCTCCCACCCACCTCCACCGCGAAAAAAGAAAAAGAAAAGCACACACACACACACACACACACACACACACACACACACACACACATATATAAACACAAAAAGAAAAAAGTGAGCGCATTGAAGAGAACTTGTGTTTTCCAGTGTTCTCCATGGTGTCAGTAATTAAGCCTTGTGAACTATTGTGGCAAAGTTGGTTGTCCAAAATAAATCGACCACAATAGTGAACGGTCTGCCACCAACAAATGTAGGCACATCGTCAGTCTTATGCGGTTAATGTTCAGCCACGTTTTAATTTCCCTGATGAGACAATAATCTTGAATATTGAATCTTTCTTCATCTCCATCAAGTGCGAGTTCAAAATTCAAAGTAACCAAAACGTACCTATTTCAGTGTGATTTTAACGTTTATTAATTTTTAAACAGGATCCTCCCATTTTGATAAGATCTCCATTTACACACAGCACCTTCAGGGTGGAAAATGCCCGTGAAATTGGCATCAACATTGTTACCTCAGTGAGGAGGAGTGCCCTCGCACACTTAACGTTATTTCAGTTTTAGTGTTGACCACTGATTTATTAAAAGTGAAACCGAGTTTCTCTCTTCTGATTAAAGCATGCATCAGGTAGGAGGCTAGGACAGTTAGCTGCAGTCAAACTCGACGGTGATGTTTCAGCAAAGGCATATCCATTACATCAAAAGAGCTGGACTCACTGTTCATGGCACACATCTGCGTTTGAGGACAATTGGCAGACATATAAAGCTGAAGTGATCTAAGTGATCTGAAGTGATCTAAAAGACGGATATCCTCAGTGGAAAGAGGCGACAAACATAAAATTATAAACAAACCTGCTGTCGACATTAAAGACACCCTTGAATATGCTAAAAATTAATGTATCATCAAAATACGAACAAAAAAAGCAACAAACCTGAGTCACCTCTGTTTATCCCTTCCCCTTCGTGTGGCTGTAAGCTGCGGAAAAGAGAATAATGAAAATAATATGTGACCAGCCAGGAAAGGAAACATTGAATGACTTTTCAACGAATATGCCGTTTCAATACTCGGAGGTGGCAAATAAATTCATACTTGAATATGCAAACACGCACGTGAAAAGCCTCATCTTCATTTATCATCGCTTGTTATGTAGACATGAACATAGAGTGGAATACGCTTCAGCCAAAACACTTACACGTCGATTTTAGCGTAAGTCGAAGCTTTTTCCCCCTGCCCAAACTGCTCCCTGTGTCACAAATTTTCATATTAGGTAAGTCAAAAACGGCTCGCTCGAACGTTGGCTATGTAGAGCACGTTTTCCTCATCTCAAACTCGGATAAGTGGAAGCCAACCATTTGAAAACTATTTGACTGATGAAAGCTCTCAGATTTGTAACGTACCTGCTGGCCATCTACAACCTTTGCTACATAAACCCGTCGTTTGTGACTCTGCCCCGGGTGAGCCGGTTTGGCCTAGCGGTAAGGCGTTAGGCTGGTAAGCGGAAGGACCTCGGTTCGATACCACTTCGGCTCTTTTTTCTCTTCAAAAAGGTTGTGGTTTGTGGACACTGTCTTGTGACCGTCCATCGCTTCCTACTGAAACATTAAAATGGCTGTCATCGCTGCCCATCTTAATGCAGGAATCATTCTGGTGGTGACAGTGTAGCGTTAGGTATATAATCTCCCTCTCCCTAATATTGCATCATGCACGCCTATGAGCCCTGTACATGACAACATGACGATGGTATTAGTTCCACATAATATTGTATCTTGTACGTCTATTAGCCTTGTTCGCGGGGTCGTTCTACCCTAACCTTGGTAGAGTCTTGCTTTTAAATCAATTAGCCATTTCAAAGCACGTTTCGCCAAACAGATTGAAGTTATCAAAACCTAAACTTGAAAACAGTGGTTTAGCTTTAACATAACCGATTATCACAATTGGTCTCGAGGCTGCCCCGACACTGTGGAACTTGACGTTTTGTAATATACGGGTCACTTGAAAAACAAAAATCGGTAGTTTATGTTCGGCATGATTCTATTTATGTGTTGGACAAGACGTGTTTCAGATACAGAATAGATTACTTTGGGTCATCTCAGTATGGCAAACTGCATTGTCAACTCGCACACAAAAAAGTACATAAACGCAGCAACAAACAAAAACCATCACCACAAGGTGTAGATATTCAATATATATTATAACACATAAACACACACACACACACACACACACACACACACACACACACACACACACAAACATACACACACACACACACAGATGCACACACACACTCACACACACACACACACACACACACACACACACACACACACACACACACACACACACACACACACACACACAAATCTGTCGTCGTACAAATGCTAAATACTTCCGTTTAACACGGAGAGTGCTGACGGTATAAACAATTTGTTTTAATGATTAGCTCTTACGAGTGGAACGCGCAGTCTTCCACTTCGTTCCATTACATTGCTGTCAAAGTCAGCGAGCAGAGGACGTGTGGAATCGTTTGAAACAGTGGCCAGTTTACATCTGACCGTCTCAAAATAGATCTCTTCAATGCTCTGATTATGAATACCATCAGTTTGGCCCACCTTTTTCACAATTTTAAGAGCGCTGGACACTACCGCATTGTAGAAGATGGCCAACAAAGAAGCACTAACGCCAAAGGAGCTTAGTTTCCTAAAATAGTATAATTAATCTTGCATTTGCTTCCATAATAATACGACTGGCGTTTTCGTTCCAACACAGTATATCGTCAAACAATATACACCCAAGTACTTATGTGTATTAACTGTTAACCTTTCGCCCTGACATATCTGCTGCGGTTGACTGGGTGTTTAAAAAAAGTTACTTACTGTCCACCTTTTCCCCTTTCATCAAAACGGGTTTGGGGTCACGTGTATTGAGATGGCCGTAAGGAACTTAAAGCAAACAATGGATTAGTCATCCGCTTTTCCCATGACATTCACAGGGGGAGGGGGGAGGCGGTAATTTCAAAAGTCTCTTCTTCTTTTTTTTTTTCTTCTTTTTTTTAAACGCTATGCTCTTGGAATATTTTAACAATTACCAGCTTCATCACTAAAAAGAACACTACAACAAAATAGTTTACCTGGGTTCCGATTTGCGAGGTCCTGTTGAAAGATAGAAAATCGTGTTTTGAGCAAGATTAAGTCAACTCGTCATTCAAGTCGCTTCTCCAGAAATATACTTGTCCTGCAGATTTAAGACGAATTGAATTAAAACATTTCTTCTTCTTTTCTTTTTCTTCTTCTTCTTCTTTTTTTTTTTTTTGGGGGGGGGGGGGGGGGGGGGGGCTAACGAAAGCTAGACAAGATAGATCTTAACATCAAAACACATTTAAAAAAGATTTTCTTTATAAAGAACGTTATCTATTACGACAAAACACAACATGCGGATTTTTGGGATAGGCCCCTTTTTTCAAGATACAAAACAACACTTAAACAACAGTTAAACGGTGAAAAATGCAATGTAAGACACGTATCTGTTGTACGTTCAACTGGTTGATTCCGTTGTTTTGGTATCTCTGTTTGGAAGAATGTTGGCAATTGTTCACCATATAATTGTTGTCCAAGTGTTATTTTGTAGCTTGAAAGAGGGGCCTACCCCGAAAATTCGTATGTCGTGTTTTGTTGTAATAGCGTTCTTTTTAAGCTTTTTATGTGCTTGGATCTTGTTTTGGAAAGCTAGCAGTCATTCTTGTTTCAGAATCAGTTTTTTAGAGATAGCTCTTAGTTCTATTAGATCATTAAATTTGGGGAACACTCTTTAGCAATTGCTCAAATAGTGTTTTAGCTTAGATGAACTTGCTGTTTACTGTCCCGAGTCCGGAACTGCGAGCAGGCTTCTTATTTGTGATTTGGTGATTTGTATTTGGAACTGTTACGAAATAATTCTAAATGTGTGATTCGTCCTATGGCGATACTGTGCGGGTGACGCAAAGTTTAATTCCAATAATTAATTAACTCTCTCTCTCTCTCTCTCTCTCTCTCTCTCTCTCTCTCTCTCTCTCTCTCTCTCTCTCTCTCTCTCTCTAAGCTGACTTATCATATGTAAATACCCATTTCTCTCCTTTTGATGAAAACAATGACACCAGCGATGACAACACCGACAGCAAGAACAGCAGCGACAACGCCTCCAATAACAGCACCATCGATGGGTTCTCCCCCTTGGGCAGAACTTGCTGTCGTTTCTGGAGAAAAGAACAAGACAAATAGCCCTTAAGAACAACGCTACCAGTACCACACAAACCAAACATCCCAACACAATTTTTAATTAGAAAATTAATGCACAGGAATCTCAGCAAAAACATTTGTGCCGAGTAAAATTTACGAAAAACACACTAACATACAAACAACAACAAAACGGAGGGTGGGGATGAGGTTTATGGTGGGTTCCCACGATTACAGAAGTTTGCAACTTTTCCCCAAAATGTATTACTACGCTTCGCCTACCCTTAGGTCAGAAACGACGTTACAGTTAAAACAAAACACAGCACGTATGTTAAAAACA
>OY757557.1:14709751-14717251 GCA_963584105.1 Alviniconcha strummeri | reverse complement strand
AGAAATGTTGACGGGTAGATCTTAGCGGTTAATCGGAATAAAAGTATAATTAACGGGTAGAGTTATGAACGGGTACATCTATGGGCAGGTATAGAAATAGTTGTGGTGACAGGTAGGTCTTTGTGGTTAGACGAAAGAGAAGCATGAAAATAAACAGATAAATTTACTTAAGGGTAGATCTGTGTGTAGGTACCCCAGTAGATGAGTTGAAAGGTCATTGTGCAGGTTATGCCGAAAAAGAAGAAATAAACCGAACAGGTATACTGATCAACGGGTACAAATGTGGACATGCGGCACAGTAGAAACGTTGACAGGTATATCTTAGCAGCTAATGTGATTTTAAGTATGAAAATGAACAGGTAGGGTCATGAACCCATCCATAGGTAGGTACACAAGTAGTTGTGGTGACAGGTCTTTGTGGTTAGACGAAAGAGAGCATGAAGATAAACTGGAAAACTAGGGTTGCAGCGCAGTAGAAACGATGACGGGTAGATCTTGGCGGTTAATCAGAATTGAAAAATGAACAGGTAGGGTCATGAACGGTACACAGGTAATTGTGATGACAGGTAGGTCTTTCTGGTTAGACGAATGAGAAACATGACAATAAACATAGTCATGCAGCACAGTAGAAACGCTGACGGGTAGATCTTAGCGGTTTATCCGAATTGAAGTATGAAAATGAACAGGTAGCACATGGAGATATATATATATATGGGTAGGTACACGAGTACATGTGGTAACAGGTAGGTATTTGTGGTTAGACGCAAGAGAATCATGAAGGTTAACAGATAAACAGAGTCATGCAGCGCAGTAGAAACGTTGACAGGTAGATCTTATCGTTTAATCTGAAATAAAGTATGAAAACGAACAGGTAGGGTCATGAAAGGGTGCATCTATGGGCAGGTACACAAGTATTTGTGGTGACAGGTAAGTCCTTGTAGTTAGAGAAAGGAAAAGTATGAAGATAAACAGGTAAATTTATTTCCGGTTGGATCTGAGTGTACGTACTCTAGCGAATGAGCGGAAATGTAACTGTGTACGTTATGCCGAAAAGGGAGAAATACTGAACAGGTATACTCATAAATGGATATATCTGTGGACAGGTAGATCAGTAGAAACGTTGACGGGTAGATCTTAGCGGTTAATCATATAGAATATTTAAATACAACTTTATTGTCTCTATGTAGAGAAATTTGCTTTCTGGCAAAAGCATGCTAAAGTATGAAAATGAACAGGCAGGGTCATGATCGGGTACATTTAAGGGAAGGTACACAAGTAGTTGTGGTGACAGGTAGGTCTTTGTTCTTAGGCAAAGGAGAAGCATGAGGATCTATGTATACATACCCCAGCAGATGAGTTGAAAGGTAACTATGCATGTTATGCCAAAAATAAATAAACTGAACAGGTATACCGATGAACAGGTGCATCTGTGTACATGTAGAGCAGTAGAAACATTGACGGGTAGATCTAAACGGTTAATCGGAATGGCAGTATGGACATGAACAGGTAGGGTCATGAACGGGTACATCTATGTGCAGGTACACAAGTAGTTGTGGTGACAGGTAGGTCTTTGTTCTTAGGCAAAGAAGAAGCCTGAGGGTAAACAGGTAAATTTATTTTCGGGTGGATTTGTGGGTAGGTACCCAGAGAGGAGTTGAAAAAGGTCATTGTGCATGTTATGCCGAAAAAGAAAAAATAAACTGAACAGGTATAGGGATGAACAGGTACATCTGTGAACATGCAGAACAGTATAGTGATGAACAGGTACATCTGTGGACATGCAGAACAGTAGAAACGTTGACGGTTAGATCTAAACGGTTAATCGGAATGAAAGTATGAAAATGAACAGGTAGGACCATGAACGGGTACAAATATGGGCAGATACACAAGTAGTTGTGGTGACAGGTAGGTCTTTATGGTTAGACGAAAGAGAAGCATGAGGGTAAACAGGTTTATTTTCAGGTGGATCTGTGGGTAGGAACCCCAGTAGATCAGTTGAAAGGTCATTGCATAGGATATGCAGAAAAATAAGAAATAAATTGAACAGGTATACTGATGAACAAGTACGTCTGTGGACATGTAGAACAGTATAACCGTGGACGGGTAGATCTTAACGGTTAATCGGAATGAAAGTATGAAAATGAACGGGTAGGGTCCTGAGTGGGTACATCTGCGGACATGTACACAAGTAGCTGTGGTGACAGGTAGGTCTTTGTGGCTAGACGAAAGAGAAGCATGAAAGTAAACAGGTAAATTTATGTTCAGGTGGATCTGCTTGTAGATACCCCAGCAGATGAGTTGAAAGGTCATTGTGCATGTTATGCCGAAAAAGATTAAATAAACTGAGAAGGTGTAGTGATGAACAGGTACATATGTGTACATATAGAACAGAAGAAACGTTGATGGGTAGATCGTAACGGTTAATCTGAATGAAAGTCTGAAAATGAACAGGTAGGGTCATGAATGGGTACATTTATGGGCAGGTACACAAGTAGTTATAGCTATGAAAAGCTATTCACTCATGTAGAATCACATGCGAGCGCAGTGAGTCTGCTCAACAGCGGAGAACAGCGCTATATAAAAGCGATCAATAATAATAATAGTTGTGGTGACAGGTAGGTCTTTGTTGTTAGACGAAAGAAAAGCATGAGGGTAAACAGGAAAAATTATTTTCGGCTGGATCTGTGTGTAGGTACCCCAGTAGACGAGTTGAAAGGTCATTGTGCATGTTATGCTGAAAAATAAGAAATAAACTGAACAGGTATAGTGATGAACATGTACATCTGTGGACATGTAGAACAGTAGAAACGTTGACGGGTAGATCTTAACGGTTATCAGAATGACTGTATGAAAATGAACACGTAGGGTTATGAATGGGTACATCTATGGGCAGGTACACAAGTAGTTGTGGAGACAGGTAGGTCTTTGTGGTTAGACGGAAAAGAAGCATGAAAGTAAACAGGTATTTCGGGTGGATCAAGTGTTTCGCAGATTGCTACAGTCAGTGTCCCGACAGAGACCTTGCGGTTAGCTACAGTGCTGGTCTCCGTGCAGTCATGGACCACCACGCCCCTCTGGTCATCCGCTGCGTCAGCCACCGACGCTCAGCCCCGTGGTTGACTGACGAGATCAGAGTCACGCAGAAGAAGACGACAGGCAGAGCGTCGTTTGAGGTCAACTCGCCTGACTGTCCACAGGGAAATCTTCAAGTAGCGGGCCACAGTGAAGAGATGCATACGGGACGCCAGAAAGCTTCACTACAGCAGCAAGATAGACATCTGCTCTACCACTAAGCAGTTTTTTTCTGTGTCAGACGAACTGCTCGGCAAAGCAAAGACTACCTCTCTGCCATCGAACATTCCCATTGCAGACCTGCCACAGCGTTTTTGTGACTTTTTCGTGACCAAGGTTAAGCAGATCCGTGAAGACCTTGACTCTTGTCCCCATGACCCACCGTCCTTTTTTAAGTAAGACGTGCCTCACTTGTCCATGTTTGAACCTGGCGTCCCGTATGGATCCCTTCACCTGAGTATCAGCGCAGTCATCGTAATGAAAGTTAAAGTCGCCAAGCAGTACCAGATCACTGTGGGAACCTGCAAACTATGTGAGAAACTCGGGGAACTCTTGGAGAAACAACTGATTGGAGGGTTTGTTCTTCCTGCCGGGAGGGGGTCTGTACAGGCACACGACCGATACGAACAAGTCCCTGCCGGAGATATGAAGCTCGACGGCCTCGAAAGACTGAAAGGACAGTGGTTTGAAAGATGTACTGCCACAGAAAACGTCCCGAACAATGAAAGCAATGCCTCCGCCCCTCGAACCTGTTCGAGGAAACTATCGCAGCACATAACCTCGAGGCGTCATTTCAGCAATACAAGCTTCGTCGCCCTGTGCATATAACCATGTCTCTGTCAGAATGTCAATGCCGTCATCGAGGATCATTTCATGAATGTCACTGGCTTTCTGGCGACAGGACTGAGAATTAAAGTACAGTACCTTTATGATCTTCGATTGCGTGGGGTGGTGATGAGGTGGCAGTAGAAGCTTGGACACTAACAGGAATCAGGTTGGCAAAACTGACTCCCCTCGAACTGTAGGAAGTCCGAGAGCGGGATGGCACGTCAGCGGCGACGTCAGTCACAGGTGCGAGGTGTCTGGAGTCCACCGACCTCGTTCCTGGCGATCGACGGACGTCATTGCTTGTTGTAGATGCAGCTCTGACGCCAGACACAACACTGATCTTGCGTTGCTTCCTCTTCCCGCCTCTACAAGACCGCTTACTGGAGAGATGAAACCCGATGCCCAGTTCCCGGAAACGAGATGGCAGCGAGAGATCAAGTTGCGAGGGCTGGATCGACAGGAGCTGGCTCCGATCGTAGCAGAGGCGATTCGTAGGGCGGTGGTCAAGCGGCGAGGCCGGGATCGACGGGGGCTGACTGATCATGGCAGAAACGAAACGCTGGGCGAGGGAAATTACAGTCCGACTTCACAGAACAAGTTAGCCTGCCAGCTGATCAAGAGCTCACACTGTCACTGCCAGGTGGCGAGAACAACTCTCGCACGTGCAAAGCAAAGCACGGATCAGCGAACGCGTTGTGACACTGAGCGAGCAGGGAAAAAGTCCAATGAAAAAATAAACAAACACAAATTAATCTTGACTGCGGCGGCAGATTTGCACAAAGAACACACCACCAGGTATCGCAATCCATGACGCACACACCAGCCACAGTTAATAATCCAAAACAATGAGAAAGTAAGGAATAAAAACCTCAAAACAGCAGAGCAGAACACACACGGCCTGCTAGGCGCGTGATCACTCACTCAATAGTAGAGTCATGAAGCATGTCATTGTGGTAGGGTACCCTAACATGAAAGCATTAAACATATTTATTTTCGGGTAGGTATGTAGATGTGCACATCATCAAAATGAACGGGTAGGTATGATAAACGGGTACATCTGTGGACATGCAGACTCCTAGCTGAGGGGACAAGTAGATCTTCGATCATGGCTAGCAAGAAGCGAAGCATCAAGATGAACATGTAGATTTATTTCCGTGTATGCCTGTGGGTACGAAGACCATTAGATGAGTTGACAGGTAACTTCATGTTAAGTAGGAAGGGACAATGTAAATGAACATGTAGGTTGACGCCATTTCTGATAGCATTTATTTTATTACATCATCTTCTAATTTCTGTTAATAATGTTTTTCGTTTATATGAGCTAAAACGTATTTTCCGTGTATTGCACAAGCGTCTTATTTCAGTGTATTAGGTTGCAAAATTTACGCACACGAAAGAAGGGAACGGTATGCCACCGGGGGGTGTTTGCCACACCAGGCGACATGCCTTGCCTTGTTTGCTTTGTTAATCAGTTATTCATTAATTTTGGCATACCATCCGATCACGCATCTTTTCTCCACAAACAGTGCAACAATGTCGATGCCTTCGGACGTCATTTATTCCTGACATCACCATGCCTTTCTAATAAAAACATTGAAAAGTTGACTGCTATCTACTGTACAAATTTCTTCATTTGTGTACGATCTAGTTTCGTTGGCAAATTTTACACATACCACAGAAGCGAACATTCTCCTGGGGTAAGATTCTGTAAACATTTACTCGTACATCTCGCTATTTCGCCTTTACTTTCTGTCCTTTGCCCGTTTCGATAACTATCTAATATTTTATCATGGACTGTGTGCTTACCTGGGTTGTCTGATCGTTTTGAATCTAAAAAAGACGGACCCGAAACAGGCTATCAAGTGAAAGAAGGGCATAAAAAGCAGTAAAAGCACCACCCTGCGCATATAAAACATAATTCCGCGAAAAATATCATTTTACTCTGCGAAGCTACCGTTCGAACAGGCATATAACACCCCACCCCACTGCACCCCCTACCCCACCCCAAATGCTTGGGGGCACATTTCTACGCCTGTTTCAACTCATCTTTTTGCCGTCCGTTTGTTATTTCAAAAAGTTGCAAAGATATGCAACTTTTGAAAAATTGCAAACTTCTGCGGTCGTGTAAACCAACCATTAGGGACATAAGCAGCGCTCATACAATCTGTTTCAATGGATTATGGCGAAGTGAAAAACCTGATTTTAATCATTTTGACGCATGCCTGCGATAATCTGAAACAGAACGAGGCCCAGAGCGCCAGTGCAGATTCAACGAACAAGGGAGTTAATTAGCGCTCGAAAGACGTCACACAAACACAACGATTAAGACCCGAGTCGCCTACATTAACTCTTAACTGGCATGCGAGCAAATACAAGGTAGGGAGGGGTATGCCAATATTGAGCCCCCATTTTTCCACTAGCCACAGTTTGCTATGTAATGGTCGGAAGGCGAGAGAGACGCTGTCAGGCAGTTTTACCCACTACTGTGAAGCTTTTTGCACAAACAAAATGTTATCAGTACTTGTATTTGTTATTGAATAAGTTATAATTTGTTATTGAATAACGTATATTTGTTATTGAATAAGTTATAATTTCTCGAAAATGGCCCACTTATTGAAAGACTCCTTCTAAATAGACCACTCCACAACGCACCGCTTCCAGCCGGCAAGCGACCCGAAAAGATGGCTGCAGCCGAATCCAGAAGTACTCTCGATCTCTTGCCAGAAGACCTGTCGCTGTTGTGTTTGGTCAAAGCCCGTCTATTTTAAAATAGACGGGCTTTGGTTTTGGTGAGAGAAAACTCACCCAAAGGTCAAAGCGGTCTTCTGCGATACAGGACCCTGTGTTAATAATATAACTGGTCTGCAGTTAGTCTTATCATGCCCTCCTTGGTCAGATGGGAAAGGGAAGGGACAGTTTACATCCCAGGGAGGGAGTGCCGTCGAGTTGGATCTAAAAATCCAGGTCCGCCGTCACTGTCATCGTCTCCGCTCACCTCCTCTTCCTCCCAGACCTCCTCATCTGAACTATCATATGGCATTTCGCTGTCTGAAGACTCATCAGAACTCATTTTCGCCAAATATACGCTCGCGCTGTGTACGCTGAACTCAAACAAAATCGAAAATGGCGGCAAAATGGAAAATGCTGCATGACTCATTTGCGTTGAGTAATTGTAATCGAAAAACGATCTAAACGACGTCGTTTTGCACACAAACTGCCCAGACAGTTTCCTTGATGTATTTTTCGCAGAAAAATACTAGGTTCGTTTTTTCTTTTTGTTTTTTAACTGCTAAAATGGCATGTTTGTCCATCGATCACCGGTGATCGAAATTCAAGGGAAAGAACTGCAAGGAGTTAAAGTTACCGTTACTCATTTCCTCACTGGGGTATTAGTTTGCTCTGGACTGGTAACAAAGAGTGCCAGGCGGGCGCTACCGTGCGCAGGCACGCACGCACCCACACACACACACCCACACACACTATTATTAAACCGATAATGCAATGTTCCAATGAACAATATTTCGGCCGTTGTACGGTACGTATTTTGTGTTTAGCCATGTAGTCCTACACTAATAATTATACTTCCACCACATGCACACA
>OY757557.1:14694751-14704751 GCA_963584105.1 Alviniconcha strummeri | reverse complement strand
TATTGTCAGGTGGTGGGAGCAGAATGCGCCTGGCAAGATACTCTCTGCCCCAGAAGGTGTCACAAATCTTTCGTTGGGTTGAGACGAGGTGAGTTCACTGGTCATGGCCACACAGGACGTTGTGTTGCTGCAGGAACGCTGACGTGAGTATGAGCACTGTCGTGCTGGAACAGAGTGACGACAGTAACAACCACTGGAGAACAGACACTGCCACATGCTGCAACAGCTGGAGGATCGTCTTTGGGCATTCAGATGTCCGTTGATAGAGACCAATGAGGTACGATAATCATATGACACATCTGTCAACCCGTGGCACTCCCTCTCCTCTCCTGGTCCTCTCCATCCCCTTTCTCGTCTGTCTGCTCTATTGACGCAGAAGCGACGCTCGTCATTAAACGTCAATACTCGCCACTCTCATAGAATTGTCCACCTGAGTCGCAGCTGACACAATACCCTCCAGTTTGAAGATCGATGCAGATGGAGTCAAAGTGATACCTGGAAACGACCTCCGACACTATGCATGACCCTCCTTGAGGCGAATTAAGTCACACTGAGGGGCTAATGCGTGGCTGCCTGCAGCTTCGTTCTGCTGTCTCTGGCTATGTGAGGCTGGGAAAAAGCGCGCTCGAAGACTCTGACGCCTCATCAGTCGGTCCTGCACAGGCCTAGCTCTGCGCGGTCGCCCTGTTCGTTGGCCATCTATTATTCCGTTAAGTTGCCTGACTAAATGTCCGTGAGCGGAATGTTGCCGATTGAATACATCCAGAGGTTCGCTACCTTGAATGGCTTACCAACGCTGCCCCGAATGTCCGATCCTGACCTGTTCTTCTGATTGTGTTCCTCTTTTCGACCATTTTAGAGGCATTTTTGCGAAAGAGAGAGAGAGAGAGAGAGAGAGAGAGAGAGAGAGAGACAGACAGACAGACAGACAGACAGACAGACAGAGACAGAGACAGACAGACAGACAGACAGACAGACAGACAGACAGATTCATTCAAAGATGAAACTTCCAAATGAAACTTCCGTTTGTTCTATCTGCTATATGGAACTTCGTCACTGCCTGTCCGATGATGTCACAAAAAAACTGTTGCGCTCGTTTGTTCTTTCAAGACTAGATTATTGCAACTCACTTTTATCGTTTTCTAGGGGATTGATGATCGCTTATATAGCGCTATTCTCCGCTCTCTTGAGCAGACACACTGCGCTCGCATGTGGTTCTACATACGTGACTAGGTTTTCATAGCGCGTTTGTTTTTGTTTCTTAATATCCACCGTAGTGGTGTACTTACAGCGCTAGCATGGCTGGTAACACATAAAACTGCAGCCGTCTCGGCGCAAGTTCTGTGTACACCGTACAACCATGCACCATGTCACTTCGTGCAAAGCCACATATGTAAGGTGTATGCGTGTTTAGCTGTAACCTGCCACCTGCACTTTTGGCAGAATGACCGGGATCTTTTATGTGCTGCTGCGGTAACGGGGGTGGAACGGATACCAAAATAAGAGTCAGCACAGAAAGTCGACCCTGGAGAAGAAAATTCTCCCGCCACTCCTGCAGGGATTCGAACCCGTGACCTTTCAATCACGAGTCCGGCGCTCTAAACACAGAGCTATCACCGCCCCGGGGTGTCCTATGTGTCTTCTTTCTAAACTCCCGCGTCCCTCCTATGCTGGTGTGACTACTGAGCAGAGGATCGAATACATTTGTCTTTGCTTTAAGATCATTTCTCATCAGACTTCCATGTACCTTTCAGAACTTCTTCACCTTCACATTCCTTCCCGGCAGCTCCGCTCTTCTGCAGACACTTCTCTGGCAATGCGAGGCTGGGAAAAAGCGCGCTCTAAGACTCTGACGCCTCATCAGTTCAGAATACCATCCTTCCGAGCAAAGTCATGTGGTCAGCGCTCTTTCTCTTACAAGGCTCAAGTTACCTGGAACCAGGTACCTGTTTCTGTCTGCCACTCTACCTCTGTCAGCTCTTTTAAATCTTCCTTGAAAACCGTTCTCTTTTTAAAGCCCCTTTCTTCAGTCCTATTGTCCTGATATGCGGCTGGTGTGTGTGTGTGTGTGTGTGTGTGTGTGTGTGTGTGTGTGTGTGTGTGTGTGTGTGTGTGTGTGTGTGTGTGTTCATGTTGTATGCGTTGAATTTTGACAATATGTGCTTGTAAAGAATCTGTAAGCGGTTAGAGTCTGTGCGGGTTGGGCGCTCTAAGTATTCATTATTATTATTATGAAAGACAGCGATGCTATTCTGACTGGTAAGAATAGTCTGACAGACTAAGAAGACAGGAATCTTGTTAATTTGAGATTCCTGCGTTAATTTTGTGCGTTATTTTTTTTCCTTTTTTTTCTTCTGATTATTATCCCCCCCCCCCCCCCCCCCAAATGTTTTAGAGAGATAAATCAGTCTATACGTATTAGTGATTCAATGCCGCCGACAGTATATTTTCACCTAAATCTTACCTGACCCAAAATGCCTGTCCAGAACACCCCTAGGTGCGGTTAATCAAATGCAAATTTTGACAAAATGGCTCAACGAACGCGATTTTATTTTATTTTATTTTTTTATCGTTCATAACCTGTTATCACTAAACGATTGACGTTTTGTTGAAGTCTGTTTCAGCATTGTTGAAGTTTCTTTCATTTATGTCTTGGAATGAAAATAAAGAATAGTCATTCATTGGGCCCAGGCCTCCCCCAAGTTCTATGTGCAATGTTTCAAACAAACCACACTGATTGCGTCGACACATCGCAGCGTCCTGGTCTTTGCCACGGGTGGGTGGATGAACATTTAGCCTGGCTTACTACTCAATACATGCACTGACATTTTTGCTTACGTAAACAAAAAAGAAGACAGAAGCATCAAATTAATGTTACTCGTATTTTCTTTTTCTTCTTCTTCTTCTCCTTTTTTTTCTTTCTTTTTTTCTTTTCTTTTTTCTTTTTCTTTTTTCTTTTCTTTTCTTTTTCTTCTCTCCTTCTTACCGTAGTGGGTAATTTTGAAGTCGACGGTTTCCAGGCCGAAGTCGTTCTGTATTTGTACGGAGTAGTAGCCAGCCTCCGCGGCACCGACTTTGTCAACGGTGATGTTGCAGGTGACGGCGTAGACAGCGAAGGTGTTCCAGCAGTCGACTTGCAGCTGGTCACGGGCCACTGCCTCCGACAGGTTGTTTGCAGGACCGTGGAAGTAGAAGCGAAAGGTGTGGGGCAGCGGGAAGGCCAGCAGGTCCAGCGACAGGTGCACGGGGCGACCCTCGTAGTTGACGGAGGGAGGGGCAGGTCCTGACGTCCGCGGTCCGCCTGGAGAACGTGTCATGCAGTTAATGACATGATCACAGCAGGTTTAGTATTTGACCTGTGCTTGCGTGTTTGCATGTGTATGTATGTGCACACTATGTACACATGTAACACATACACCGTCAACCACTCAATGTATCAGTCCAATGCTAATGGGAATGAAATGAGTTAACATACGTGAGTCAGTGAAGTTACACTGAAGGGAGCTGCCGTATTCCGGTTCTGTTTGACTGCATTTCAGACGCAGAGTGGTTAGAGACACCACCAGACGTACTATTTAATAGGCTACCGACACCAACCAAACGGTGACAAAAATCAAACTTAAAGTGCAAACGGACTCACAATTAACCAAAATGTCAACACAGATCGCCTGCATTGTTCATGACGCCACATCTCTTCCTTATCAATAATCAATCGTGATCATTACAAAAAGGCCTACCTCTGCCAGACATAGTAAGTGAGAGCGCAGTGAGTGTAAAAGCACGACCAAACAGTGTCAACAAATCAAACACATTAGTTAGCAAATGGATGCTAAAATCCTGTCAACCAAAAGCAAAACCGAAATAGAAGTTGGCTCACAGTTGACCAGAAGGGTGACGTTCTCCTCGTGTCCAGCCGGGTTGTCGTTGTCCAGCAGTTGACACCCGTACCGTCCTGCCTCACTGCACTCAGCACGTGACACCCTGTGCACCAAGGTCGCCGTGTCTTTCGGACTGACCTGACCTCGGGGTCTGTCGGCTACCCGTTGCCCGTTCTTCACGATACGCATGGCTGGTGTGGGTCTTCCCACAGCAGTGCACTTGAGGGTGACCGGGTCTGTCTCGTTGACGGTCAGGTTGTTGGTGTGGTTGTTGGCGATGAACACACTGACCTCAGCCACATCTGAAGCAAAACACACTTTGGGAATAAACCATTATCTTTCGTCCATGATATTAAAACACAATAATTATTTAATAAGTTTAATATATTTGAAGAAAATATACTATCTTTTTGGTGACAAACGCGTAGGATAGAAACAGCGATCACGGAGGGCTTTAAACTCCAGCGTTAAACAAACATTGCACCACACAAGAAAAATCGAAAATAGAACCTCATAAACCAACAATGCCATAATTAAACTACAGACCGATAGCATGAATATTATGGTGCCGGCAATATATTTAAGAAACAAAGACAAAACCACACACACACACACACACACACACACACACACACACACACACACACACACACACACACACACACACACACAGATTGCATCCATGTATTGCTTGCACGCTTCTCGAGTAGTTTTTCAGTAGGCCTAGGGATACGCCGCACAGAACATGATCAAAATTATTTCTGCTTCGCTTTCTTTGAGGATACATATATATTATGAAGAGAGACATAATGAAAGCGCGCCTACGAAAGGGAAAGAACTAGATCTTGCTGCAGGAGAGAGTAACGTACTCTTTTTGATGAACCAGATCCAGTACGTTGCGTACTGACAAACAGCGACTCGGGAAGCGTGCAAACAATAATTTATATGGATGCAATCTAACAGTGAAAACATCTGAAATAATGGTCTTTTAAGAAAGTCTATTAATTAATCTCCAAACGACTTACGCCTCTTTGGCTTGTGTAGCTATTCAGTTTTGACAGTACGATTGAACTTATCTCCGGAACAGACGACTCAAGTCAAGCGGGCTTGTCACGTGGCAGTCCCAGCAGACGACAAGGCGCACGCGACTAAGTAGGCCTACGTCGGGATGGGATACTAAGTTGTGTCTGACCGTTATTTGAACGTGTTGTTGGCTATAAAAACGGCATGAACTGGATACGGACGGAATGTACACTGTGCTGTCTCTAGAAAGCAGCATAATGTGGGCTGGTACAGTCGAATACGCTGTTTAAGTCGAATGTATTGGGAAGAAAGAAAGAAAGCGTTTTTGTTTTTGTTTTTTGTTTTTTTAATAGGAAGCAGAAATGACTGCTAGCGTTCTAAAACAAGATCTAAAACATATAAAAGGTTCAAAAGAATGCTATTTTATAGAACAAAACATACAAATTTTCGGGGTAGCTACAAAACGACACATAAACAACAGTTAAACGGCGAACAGTGAGATGTAGAACCAAGACATGTATCTGCTTTTGGTTGAGCTATGTCGTTTTCAGTGCTTGGAAGAATGTTGCCATGACAATGACGTGTAATAGGAGTGATGTAATAAATATTGTATGAGATAATAAAAATAAAAAGTGTCACAGAAGAGACAGAGAAAGGGGGGGGAGAGCTGATCCTTGGAATAGGAAACAATGGATTTTAAAAAAATGGGGGGGGGGGGGGGGGGGAGGGGAGGGGGGAATAGGGGGTCGGCCTAGATACGCTAGATAAGTGTCTTAGTTCTACATCTCATTGTTCACCATTTAACTGTTGTTTATGTGTCATTCTGTAGCTTGACAAAGGAGATTGCCCCGAAAATTCACATGTTGTGTTTTGTCCTAATCAACAGCGTTCTTTAGAAACTTTCATGTGAATCTTGCAGAAAGTGCTTCAACTTAAGCGTTTGTTTGTTTCTTTTCGTCCAGCTTTGGAATCTGACGGCTCCTGATAAGGAGAGAGAGAGAGAGAGAGAGAGAGAGAGAGAGAGAGAGAGAGAGAGAGAGAGAGAGAGAGAGAGAGAGAGAAGACGCCTAGCGGTGGTAATTACCTGAGATAATTTTCCAGCCAATAACCCTTGAAGAAAGACCACGAATAGTGCGGCCTCCTTCTGAAGCATGGAAGAAAATTCTCGCCTTTTACTTCCTAGAGGTTCTCAGCGATGGGAATAGATGAAAAATAAGGCTGATTAGTAGCGGCATAGACTTTCGATGAAATTACCCTCTGATAGTTTAACAGAGACCTGCTGGAAAAGCGCTTAAACATAATTCTGAAATTCTTCATAAAAAGAGGTAACGAAAGCATGCCTTCAAAGGGAAAGTAGGCCTACTACTTCTCTCTGCACAGAGTAACGCACTCTTTTGGATGAACTGGATCTGGTCCGTTGTGTTCTTCTACAGCTAGTGGGTAAACAGTATACCCTTCAAAAGCTGTTCGCACACTAAACAAAAACGAGACAGAAGAAGAAAAAGACGACAAAAAACTTTCATTAAGCAAAACCTACTTGGGAGTACAAAGCCATTTCTTTCTTCTTTTTTTCCCTTTTCTTCTTTTGTTTCCCACTAAGATGTACATCATTATTTTCTTTGACAATTTTGTGCCGGAAGAGTTTCCACCAGTGAGTTGTCGTAGCCGTTCTGAGTGTTGTGTGTGTTATATTTTTCTATTGTGCATTTGCTTTGATATTGACAGTACACAGATTTGAGTAGCTCCGAAGGAATAATAGCAATAAGAATGCGTGAATAAAACTTACATATTTTGTAAATAAAATAAAAAATCAGAGCTGAGCATATATATAAAACCTAGTACATCTGCACATTGTGTTTGTGTTGTTGTATGTACTCTGTGTGTCGCTCTGTCGGTGTTCTTTCGTGTTTGTACGTCACTCGATCTTTTACGTATGTGTTGTGTGTTATGATTTAGACGTCACTATAAGTCTGAGTGAGACAGCGCGAGAGAAGGCGAGAGGGAATAACAACGACCTCTCTTGATCTTGATCTTGATGGTTACGGCGACTTGGGCCATGTCCTGGCATAAATATGTACCATCCAAAAGAAAAGAAGAAATAAAATCAGGAACATGCAGGTCATTTGATTCTCTTCCAGAACCCCCAGTGACGGAAGTGCCACCAGAGGTCGCCAGCGTTCATAAGACGTGGTGTGAACAATCGGCTGTTGACTCATCCCCCTGTGGTGATGTCTCAGGAGACACCGATAGTCCTGTGCAATCAGCAGACAAAGCTGAAGAGACAGACAAAGCCGCTACAACGGAGATTCTTCCCAAGTTGTCCATAGCCGACCTGCATGAACTACAGACACAGGATCAAATCATTGGTCATGTCATTGCAGCATGGCCAGCTAAACCCTCAGTCAATAAGGAACCTCCTATGCGGACGTTGGTGCAACAGTATCCACGCTTGTTCCTGAGGGTTCTTTATCGCAGACAGACAGACCAGTGACGAGGCGTCCTCGAGCAGCTGGCTCTGCCCAGCGCCCTTCGGTCTGACGTCATTGCAGCTGTTCATGACAAGATGGGTCACCAAGGCTACGAACGAACCATGGAGCTGCTGAGATCTCGTGTGTATTAGCCTGGTATGTACAGAGAGGTCAAAGACTACATCGACATCTGTGAGCGGTGCGCCATGGGCCGTGCGCCGGTGATCCACACCACCTCCAATTATCCTCTGGCCAGTCGTCCTCTCGAGATCCTGGCCATAGACTTCACGAAGATGGAAACCGCCAGTGATGGAAAAGAAGATGTACTCGTACTCACGGACGTCTTCACCAAGTTCTCTCTAGCCATCCCCGCAAGCAACCAAGAAACGGTGACAATCGCCAAAGTGTTGGTTCGCGATTGGTTTCAACGCTATAGAGTTCCACAGAGGATTGATAGTGACCAGGGTCGGAACTTTGAATCCAAGCTGGTATCGGCCTTTTGTGAGCTATATGGCATCCACAAATCTCGAACCATGCCATACCATCCACGTGGCAATGCCCAGTGCGAACGATTTAATCGCTCTCTGCATGATCTGCAACGCTCTCTTCCCTCAGAACTGAAGACCAAGTGGCCACAGTATTTGCCAGAGCTTGTACAGGCGTACAACAACACCCCGCATGCCTCGACTCGTTTCTTGCCCCACTTCCTTCTGTTTGGGCAGGAACCACAACTACCAGTAGACTACCCACTTGGTCGCGAAGCGCCTTCTGCAGTGGGACCGACAGACTGGGTAAGACAGCATCGTCTCTGGCTTCAAGACGCAAATGCGATAGCACTGAAACAGCTGAGAGGGTGAAACAGACAGACCAGAGGGCCGCTGATCATCCACTTAACGTTGGTGATCTTGTCTACATGAGAAACAGGGTCGTCGGCAGGAGCAAAATACAAGATAGATGGCGTCCTGGTATTCACGTGTATGCAGTCAAGCCGTTTGCAGGTGGACAGGAACGGACCGTCAGTCGAGACGATCTGTTGCATGCCAGAACCCCGTTGGAGGTTTCCAGAGATGTACCACCACAAACATTAGATGCGTCTATGCCACCAGAACAGCAGTATCCAGACCAAGGAGAATTCTGGTTGGGTCGGCTTGTCAACGTTGGTCCAGCGCCATCATCAGCACCATCATCAGCAACAACAGACGTTCAACAGCCTGTGACTGCTGCTTCCAGCCCTTCACGTACTCCAGACGTCGACGTTACAACGTCTGCCCAACCTGCACTGAGACGCTCTGCCCGAGTAAACAAGGGTATTAATCCTAATGCAGTAAACGTAGCCCGAAGTGCATTGTGGCGACCATATCACAAGTAATGTAACACTGGACTGAACTGTACTGTGCTGAGGACAGTCGGACATTTATCATGCCAATGTTAGCACACACCGGATGCACAGAATCTTAGTTCATGACTCTTAGTGAATGGCGTGTGTTATCTAACCGGTTGTGTTGTTTCTATTATCTGTTTACAATGGTTCTTTATTTTGCACCTAGAAACGTTAGATTTTGGTCTCATCCGGCATCGGTTGTACTGGTATCGTTTGCATACTTTGTTCTACTATTTTGTGGATACTTTTTGTTTTGTTTAGATTGGTCAAGCCTTCAGTAATACCTTGGGGAAATGGAATTGTTGTTGTTATCTAAAGTGGTTTTGTGTGGGTTCTACTTTGAGGATTTGTTAGTTCAATTCTCAGTAGCTCCTGAATAATTATAGTGTATTGTCGATCTGCGTGGGCTCTACTTTGATGATTTTTTAGTTCAACTCTCAGTAGCCCTTGAGTGCATCGTCGTTCTGCCTAGTTTCTACTTCGATGGTTTGTTAATTCAACTCTTAGTACATCTAGCTCTAGAATAATCTTCAGTAGATCTAGCTCTAGAATGATCTTCAGTAGATCTAGCTCTAGTATGATCTTCAGTAGATCTAGCTCTAGAATGATTTTCAGTAGATCTAGCTCTAGAATGATCTTCAATAGATCTAGCTCTAGAATGATTTTCAGTAGATCTAGCTCTAGAATGATCTTCTGTCGTGTGTTCCAGCAATGAGGGCATTGTTAGTCACTAAGTATCGGTAAGGTTCTACTGAGATGATCTGACCAATTCAACTCTTAGTAGCCTTTGAATGATGTTACTGTTAATTAATTCACCAGCGAGGACGCTGGTGATGATTGAGCTGGGGCTGGGGGGTGGGGTGGGGGATGTAACCGAGTAAATCTGCACATTGTGTTTGTGTTGTTGTCTGTGTGCCGCACTGTCGGTGTTCCTTCGTGTGTGCACGTCATTCGATCTTTTACGTATGTGTTACGTGTGGTGATTTAGACGTCACTGTAAGTCTGACAGACAGCGCGAGAGAAGGCGAGAGGGAATAACAACGACCTCTCGTATGTACCATCCAAAAGAAAAGAAGAAATAAAATAGGAACCTCTGGCTGTGGCTCGTTTGTTGTTCCTTACTTCCAACCTGCAACTTCCACCGACCGTTTACACACACACACACACACACACACACACACACACACACACACACACACACACACACACACACACACACACATATGAGAGTCTGTATCGTGTAAGGTAAA
>OY757557.1:14648556-14692051 GCA_963584105.1 Alviniconcha strummeri | reverse complement strand
TCATCAGGGACAGATTTGAAAAAAAGCCGATACGTGCTTAAATCTTTATCCCTGTGTAATAAAGTATTATCTTATCTCTCTCTCTCTCTCTCTCTCTCTCTCTCTCTCTCTCTCTCTCTCTCTCTCTCTCTCTCTCTCTCTCTCTGCCTTAATAACAGGCTGTATGCTCATAATGTATAACTAAGTGATGTATGCATGTGTACATCTGGTGCTGTGAACACGCTATGTTTTGTGTGGAAAATCTGATGCATCAAATTTCACTCACTCACTCATGCCTGTATGTATATAAATTATGCCTGAAATTTTATATTTAGTCATCAGTAGCTTCGCAAGGACTAGTTAGACGGGTTTTTGACTGACAATCCTTGTAAAATAAAGTTTTAGAGCTCGAGTTCAAGTTCTTTGTCTCTCTCAGACAGAGAGAGAGACTGAGGTTTTCGAGTGATTGCCATTGCAATGACTGGTCATTCGAGACCTATTTTATACACCCATACAACTCCGCCCAGTCCTTCCGACTGCCTCCCCCCCCCCCCCCCCCCTCTCCCTGACTGGTCTTTATAAGATATGCATTGACTGCTTCTGTTTTCTTTTCCGATACTAGTCATATGAACTGATCAGATGTTCTGCTTCATTTACTCATAATATGTTCACCGTATGCTCATAATGTGTAACTGAATGATGTATGGCATGTGTTGATCTGGCGCTGTGAGCACGCTATGTTTCGTGTGGAAATTCTCATGTATAACGTTTCACTCACTCATTAATGCCTATATGTTTATAATATGCCTGTAATTTGATATCTGTTCATCAGTAGATTAGCAAGGACTAGTTGTTAGACAGGTTTTTTGACTGAATCTAAACTACAATCCTTGTAAAATAAAGTTTTCGAGTTCGAGTTCGAGGTCTCTCTCTCTCTCTCTCTCTCTCTCTCTCTCTCTCTCTCTCTCTCTCTCTCTCTCTCTCTCTCTCTCTCTCTCTCTCTCTCTCGATATATATGGATATGTGTGTGTGTGTGTGTGTGTGTGTGTGTGTGTGTGTGTGTGTGTGTGTGTGTGTGTGGTTTTGTCTTTGTTTCTTAAATATATTACCGGCATCATAATATACATGCTATCGGTCTGTAGTTTAATTATGGCATTGTTGGTTTATGAGTTTGTATTTTCGGTTTTCCTTGTGTGGTGCAATGGTTGTTTAACGCTGGAGTTTAAAGCCTTCCGTGATCATAATGTGTTTCTATGCTACACGTTTGTTGCCAAAATGATAGTATATTTTCTTCAAATATAAAATTATTAAATAATTATTGTGTTTTAATATCATAAGCAAAATATAATTGCTTATTCCCGAAGTGTATTTTGCTTCAGACGTGGCTGAGATAAGTGTGTTCATCGCCAACAACCACCCCAACAACCTGACCGTCAACGAGACGGACCCGGTCACCCTCAAGTGCACAGCTGTGGGAAGACCCACACCAGCCATGCGTATCGTGAAGAACGGACAGCGGGTGGCCGACAGACCCAGAGGTCAGGTCAGTCCGGAAGACACGGCGACCTTGGTGCACAGGGTGTCATGTGCTGAGTGCAGTGAGACAGGACGGTACTGGTGTCAACTGCTGGACAACGGCAACCCGGCTGGACACGAGGAGAACGTCACCCTTCAGGTCAACTGTAAGCCCACTTCTATTTCGGTTTTGCTTTTGTTACACAGGATTTTAGCATCCATTTGCTAACTAATGTGTTTGATTTGTTGAGACTGGTCATGCTTTTACACTCACTGTCCTCTCACTCACTATGTCTGGCAGAGGTAGGCCTTTTTGTAATGATGGCTAATTGTGAGTCCGTTTGCACTTTACGTTTGATTTTTGTCACCGTTTGGTTGGTGTCGGTAGCCTATTAAATAGTACGTCTGGTGGTGTCTCTAACCACTCTGCGTCTGAAATGTAATCAAACACGTATGTTAACTCATTTCATTCCCATTAGCGTTGGACTGATACATTGAGTGGTTGATGGTGTATGTGTTACATGTGTACATAGTGTGCACATACACATGCAAACACGCAAGCACAGGTCAAATATTAAACCTGCTGTGATCATGTCATTAACTCCACGACACGTTCTCCAGGCGGACCGCGGGCGTCAGGACCTGTCCCTCCCTCCGTCAACTACGAGGGTCGCCCCGTGCACCTGTCGCTGGACCTGCTGGCCTTCCCGCTGCCCCACACCTTTCGATTCTACTTCCACGGTCCTGCAAACAACGTGTCGGAGGCAGTGACCCGTGACCAGCTGCACATCGACTGCTGGAACACCTTCGCTGTCTACGCCGTCACCTGCAACATCACCGTTGACAAAGTCGGTGCCGCGGAGGCTGGCTACTACTCCGTACAAATACAGAACGACTTTGGCCTTGAAACCGTCGTCTTCAAAATTACCTACCACGGTAAGAAGGAGAGAAGAAAAAAGAAGAAGAAAAAAAAAATGAAAAAAAAAAAAAGAAGAAGAAGAAAATACGAGTAACATTAATTTGATGCTTCTGTCTTCTTTTTTGTTTACGTAAGCAAAAATGTCAGTGCATGTATTGAGTAGTAAGCCAGGCTGAATGTTCGTCCACCCACCCGTGGCAAAGTCCAGGACGCTGCGATGTGTCGACGCAACCAGTGTGGTTTGTTTGAAACATTGCAGATAGAACTTGGGGGAGGCCTGGGCCCCATGAATGACTTCTTTATTTTCATTCCAAGACATAAATGAAAGAAACTTCAACAATGCTGAAACAGACTTCAACAAAACGTCAATCGTTTGGTGATAACAGGCTATGAACGATAAAAAAAAGAATCGCGTTCGTTGTGCCATTTTGTCAAAATTTACATTTGATTAACCGCACCTAGGGGTGTTCTGGACAGGCATTTTGGGTCAGGTAAGATTTAGGTGAAAATATACTGTCGGCAGCATTGAATCACTAATACGTATAGACTGATTTATCTCTCTAAAACATTTTGGGGGGGATAATAATCAGAAAAAAGAGAGAAAAAAAAAAAAAAAAAAATTTACGCAGGAATCTCAAATTGACAAGATTCCCGTCTTCTTAGTCTGTCTGACTATTCTTAACAGTCAGCATAGCATCGTTGTCTTTCATAATAATAATAATGAATACTTAGAGCCCCCAACCCGCACAGACCCTAACCGTTTACACACTCTTTCCAAGCACATATTGTCAAAATTCAACGCATACAACATGAACACACACACACACACACACACACACACACACACACACACACACACACACACACACACACACACACACACCAGCCGCATATCAGGACAATAGGACTGAAGAAAGGGGCTTTAAAAAGAGAACGGTTTTCAAGGAAGATTTAAAAGAGCTGACAGAGGTAGAGTGGCGGACAGAAACAGGGATCTGGTTCCAGGTAACTTGAGCCTGGTAAGAGAAAGAGCGCTCAGTAGTCACGCCAGCATGGGAGGGACGCGGGAGTTTAGAAAGAAGATACTTAGGACACCCCGGGTCGGTGATAGCTCTGTGTTTAGAGCGCCGGACTCGTGATTGAAAGGTCGCGGGTTCGAATCCCTGCAGGAGTGGCGGGAGAATTTTCTTCTCCAGGGTCGACTTTCTGTGAAGACTCTTATTTTGGTATCCGTTCCACCCCCGTGTTACCGGAGCAGCACATGAAAGATCCCGGTCATTCTGCCAAAAGTGCAGGTGGCAGGTTACAGCTAAACACGCATACACCGTACGTATGTGGCTTTGCACGAAGTGACATGGTGCATGGTTGTACGGTGTACACAGAACTTGCGCCGAGACTGCTGCAGTTTTATGTGGCACCAGCCATGCCAGCGCTGTAAGTACACCACTACAGTGAATATTAAAAAACAAAAACAAACGCGCTATAAAAAGCTAGTCACGTATGTAGAACCACATGCCAGTGCAGTGAGTCTGCTCAAGAGAGCGGAGAATAGCGCTATATAAGCGACCATCAATCCCCCAGAAAACGCCAAAAGTGAGCTGCAATAATCTAGTCTTGAAAGAACAAACGCGCGCAACAGTTTTTTTGTGACATCTTCGGACAGGCAGTGGCGTTTTGCACTAATCCGACGAAGTTCCATATAGCAGATAGAACAAACGGAAGCTTCATTTGGAAGTTTCTTCTTTGAATGAATCTCTCTCTCTCTCTCTCTCTCTCTCTCTCTCTCTCTCTCTCTCTCTCTCTCTCTCTCTCTCTCTCTCTCTCTCAAAAATGCCTCTAGAATGGTCGAAAAGAGGAACAAAATCAGAAGAACAGGTCAGGATCGGACATTCGGGGCAGCGTTGATAAGCCATCCAAGTTAGCAGACCCCTGGATGTATTCAATCGGCAACATTCCGCTCACGGACATTTAGTCAGGCAACTTAACGGAATAATAGATGGCCAACGAACATAGCGACCGCGCAGAGCTAGGCCTGTGCAGGACCGACTGATGAGGCGTCAGAGTCTTCGAGCGTGCTTTTGCCCAGCCTCACATAGCCAGAGACAGCAGAACAAAGCTGCATGCAGCCACGCATTAGCCCTTCAGTGTGACTTAATTCGCCTCAAAGAGGGCCATGGTTAGTGTCGGAGGTTGTTTCCAGGTATCCCTTTGACTCCATCTGCATTGATCTTCAAACTGGAGGGTATTGTGTCAGCTGCGACTCCGGTGGACAATTCTATGAGAGTGGCGAGTATTGACGTTTAATGATGAGCATCGCTTCTGCGTCAATAGAGCAGACAGCCGAGAAAGGGGCTGGAGAGGACGAGGAGAGGAGAGGGAGCGCCACGGGTTGACAGATGTGTCATATGATTATCGTACCTCATTGCTCTCTATCAACGGAAATCTGAATGCCCAAAGATGATCCTCCAGCTGTTGCAGCATGTGGCAGTGTCTGTTCTCCAGTGGCTGTTCCTGTCATCACTCTGCCCCAGCACGACAGGGCTCATACTCACGTCAGCGTTCCTGCAGCAACACAACGCCCTGTGTGGCCATGGCCAGTGAACTCACCTCGTCTCAACCCAATGAAAGATTTGTGACACCTTCTGGGGCAGAGAGTATCTTGCCAGGCGCATTCTGCTCCCACCACGTGACAATATCTGATCAGCGCCCTGCATACCTTGTGCAAACTCTGCTTATTACTGCAGACTCTAGTGCCACTTTTGAATCCGACCCGCACTTAACTTTAAGCAGTACAATGTCATCAATTGGCCTTTCCTGTTTGTTTAACAATGCCATCTTGTAGCAAACTGATTGGCAAATCCTTGCATACGAAATGCTTATTGATTCTTGTCATAGGTTTGCGCGTAGAAGGAGACCGCAAATTAAGTTTTGCTTTGATCCAAACATAAAAGGTTCAAAAGAATGCATTTTTATTGGGACACAAACACACAATGTGCAAATTCCCGGGTTAATACCCTTTGTCAAGCTACAAAATGACACTTAAACAACAGTTAAATGGTTAAAAACGATGAAAAATGAGATGAAAAGCGAAATAACACCCTTTTGTTTTTGTTTTGGTTGAGCTAAGTTGTTTTTCTGTCCTGTGCTTGGAGGCTTGCGATAAAACGTGAATGAAGAATTGAGGACAATGATGATGATGGCATGGCATATAAAGGACGAGTTCAAAAAGAGATTGCAGTCGTGGGAAACTAACAACAATATGAAACATGAATGACTGCTAGCGTTTTGCTTTATTTATGGAGCTCACCGTTTAACGCAGCCTCTTTCTTTTGCTTCTGTTATAAAAATGCAGTGTCCAAGCAAAGTGAGTGTCGTGTTTTACTGATGCAGCTTCTTAGCATGTACAACAGAGCGGCGAATCCTGTTCTTAAAGGCAAGGTACAGAAACCAAAAACAACTGTAAATAGTGTTTAAAGGACGCTGTGCCGCGTTCTAACTCCCTTCCTGGATTTGCCTTTTCGAGCCTTTCCCAATTATAGAAAACTAACAAAGACCGATAACGTTTATGTGGTTTCAAACAGGCTCTTCCATCCTTTTTTCACAATAACCTTTACGACGTTTCACCGATTCACACGGCAGTTTAGTTGACTGTAACGGACATAATTATGAGGATTATATTGAGAAAGTTCATGTCACATTCAGTGTAAGCCATAATGAACCATGGGTGAATTCGGTTTTTGAATGGACATTCAGGTCTTTACGGCAGCTTATTGTTTTCTGTAAAGACGACACAGCTGCTCATCTATCTGTCGTGAGAGCGCACCAGCTTGACCTGGATCAGCTCCGTGTTTCCCCAGCTCTGTGCATTGGGTAACCTGGGGAGTGATACGCTGGGGGAGGGGTTGCTGATACAGGCTGTACCATGGAGGATAGGAGCTGGACTTGGGGAATTTAGAATTATAATGGTTGTGTGCACTGTGGTTGCTTAGTCGACATTGTTCTTGGCGCTGCTCTGTTTGTCGATGTGACTGTTTTTGCTGTACCAGTCGGACTGTCGATCGCGCTGGTTCTGCTGCCCGTGCTGCTGGGGCTGTGTGGGGGAAGCTGTCTTTGTTGCCAACTTGTTGCTGGTGGTGTCGATCGAACCGCAGTTCATGTCGCTGTTGTTCGCGGTGTTTACGATTCGTATGCGGCCGTAACGTTTGGCACAGCTGCACGTTTTGACGTGAATCACTATTCCCGTTTGATCTTCTAGGGCCGGACTCGAGAGTACTGGCATAGCTCCAGCTGTCTTTCTGTGTGCACCTGGGAGTTGAAGACAACCTGCAGGTCGCGCCAACGCAGTGAGAAGCCCTTCAAGACCACATCTGTCCATTTCAGGATCAGCAACTCTGCGTTGACAACAACTACCAAAAAGAGGAATGCGGCTCATGACGCGAATAATTCTTTGTTGTGTGCTACTATACATCTTCTCAGTGTCTCTGTTGAGTCTGACGATCGTGTTCACTCTCGAGTGCTTTGATGAGGTATTGCCTCTGCCGCAACATCAGCTTTCGGGAAGTTGGGCTGTAATCGCTCACAATACCTTCTCAGCTCATATATACAGCCATTTCCCTGTGTCTTAAAGGCAGTTTCATGAACCCATGTGCAGTTATTTGCAAACGGTGCTTGTTTACTTTAGACACCCATTTTTGTTTATATTGGGATAGCGGGATATTCTTATATTGGGCATAGCTGGTCTATTATTGGTATACGGGTGGTCCAATATAGGGAATAATTCAGCTGGATTGCTGATCGAGTCAAGAAAACTAAAGCCTCATGAGGATCAGAGACTGAGATAAGATTTCTTTTCCAGAAACTATTTCGTGCAGATAAATGAATTTTTTGTGTGTGTATGTTACTGCTCATTAACTTGATTTAGTTCGAAAATTGTCGCCAACGATATATTTTGAGAGAGTTACGACCGTTTGTGGCGGGGGGTGGTGATTAAATAAATTCAAAGTTCACAAATGACATCATGTTCAAGCACAAAATAATAACTTAAATACATCATTACAACTGTTCTAAACAATTATTTTTTTCTAAAAAAAAATTACATTATTTTCAGATTGCTCCAACGGATTCGCCCACACAGCCACGGTCACAAACATACCCCCACCCTCACATACACACGCACGCACGCACACTCATGACTAAAAAACAAAACAAAACAAAGCAACAAAACAAAACAAAAACGTGGGTCTTTTTTGTAGGCTGACACTTTAAAGAAATGTTGAAAATGAAACCCTGACAGTTCAAATTTATTCATCAGTTATAATGAAAAGTTCAGTCAACTTTACAATTGTGTTCCTTAACCTTTTGTTTTTGTTTTTTTGTTTGTTGTTTTGTTTGTTTGTTTTTTGTTTGTTTCTTTGTTTTGTTTTGAGAATTATAAAAATATGTCCTGAATACTTTTTCCAGTGCAAAAAAAGAACTAGACTGGCTATAATAAGAGTGTGCCCAATATTGGCGGAGATGTGGCCCAATTTAGGGAGAGTCTTCCAATATTGGGCCATTTTGAGAAAGTATAACTTATTCAATAAAAAATATAAAAACAAGTACTGATAATATTTTGTTTGTGCAAAAAGCTTCACAGTAGTGCGTACAACCGTCTCACAGCATCTGTCTCGCATTCTGACCATTACATAGCAAACTGTGGCTGGTGAAAAAAAACTGAGTTCAGTATTGGCATACCCCTCCCTCCCTCGCATGCCAGGTGAGAGTTACTGTAAGTGACTCAGGTCTTTATCGTTTAGTTTGTGTGACGTCTTTCGTGCGCTAATTAACTCCCTTGTTTGTTGATTCTGCACTGGCGTTCTGGGCCTCGTTAATTTTTCAGATTATCGCAGGCATGCGTCAAAATGATTAAAATCAGGTTTTTCAATTCGCCATAATCCACTGAAACAGATTGTATGAGCGCTGTTTATGTCCCCAAACCTCATCCCCATCCTCCGTTTTGTTGTTGTTGTTTGTTTGTTAGTGTGTGTGTTTTTTGTGTAATTTGTACTCGGCACAAATGTTTTTGCTGAGATTCCTGTGCATTAATGTTTTCATTAAAAATTGAATGTTTGATGTGTGTGGTACTGGTAGCGTTTTTCTTAAGAGCTATTTGTCTTGCTCCTTTCTCCAGAAGCAGAAAAAGGTCCTGTCAATGAACCCATCGATGCTGCTGTGATTGGAGGCGTTATCGCTGCTGTTCTTGCTGTCGGCGTTGTCATAGCTGGTGTCTTTGTTTTCATCAAAAGGAGAGAAATAGGTATTTACATATCATAAGTCAGCTTGGACAGAGAGAGAGAGAGAGAGAGAGAGAGAGAGAGAGAGAGAGAGAGAGAGAGAGAGAGAGAGAGAGAGAGAGAGAGAGAGAGTTAATTAATTATTGGAATTAAACTTTGCATCACCGGCACAGTATCGCCATAGGACGAATCACACATTTAGAATCAAATACAAATCACAAGTAAGAAGCCTGCTCGCAGTTCCGGACTCGGGACAGTAAACAGCAAGTTCATATAAGCCAAAACACTATTTGAGCAATTGCTAAAAAGTGTTCCCCAAGTTTTATGATCTAATTGAAGTAAATGGCTATCTTTAAAACAACTAACTCTGAAACAAGAATGACTGCTAGCTTTCCAAAACAAGATCCAGATTGCAGATTGCACCGTGTCGGGTGCACATGGTGGTAAGCGACTGACTTTGTGTTTGTTGTTGTTGTGTTTTTTAAGAATCCGTTTTACCGAGTAAAACCCTAAATATCTACTCAGAACACTTTGATACATCTAATTATTCAAATTTTATTGAATAGGAGCCTAAAGAGCGGCGGGAGAATTTTCTTCTCCAGTGTCAACTTTCTGTGCTGACCCTTATTTCGGTATCTGTTCCACCCCCGTGTTACCGCAGCAGCACGTAAAAACAAACAAACACCAAAATAAAATAATAATAAAAGGTCATTCTGCTAAACGTGCAGGTGGCCGGCTACAGCTAAACACTAATATACCCTAGGTATGTGGTTTCTAATAAAGTGACAGTGTAAACTTGTGCATGATTGTATAGTGTACACAGAACATGCGCCGAGACCCCAGCAAAACTGGAATGTAAGCAGGCTACACCACTTCGTGGATATTCCAAAACGTGCTGTATAAAGCCACTAATTTGATGACTCGAGTCGCATACGACTAGAGCGCAGTGGGTCTGCTCAGGAGCAGAGAATAGCGCTATATAGTTACCATTGTGAAGCGCTTAGGGTTCATCTGGAGATGAGGGGCTCAACAAAAGTTCATAAACATAAAATAAACAACAACAATAACAACAGGGGAAAAAGCAGCAACAAAAAAGCAAATCGATTAAAAGCACTGCCTTCGTTGCCAGAGGAATAAGATCAAAGAAAACGCGGGTAACCGTGAGACGAGCTTAGATATTTTTCACATCTTCCCCCAATAATCATCAGTCACAAAACAATGACAATTTAAAATTCATCTTATATCTGTTCCACCTGCTGGACAATATATTTCTGGAGAAGCGACTTTGAATGACGAGTTGACTTAATCTTGCTCAAAACACGATTTTCTTTCTTTCAGCGGGACCTCGCAAATCGGACCCCAGGTAAACTACTTTGTTGTTGTGTTCTTTTTAGTGATTTAATTAGTCACTGATGATATATCTATTCACAGCTACGTAGATGAAGTTGGTAATTGTTAAAATGTGCCAAGAACATAGAGTTTAAAAGAAATGAGACTTTCTAAATTACCGCTTCCCCCCTCGCCCGCCCCCCCCCCCCCCCTCCTGCCCCCTCCTGCCCCCCCTCCTGCCCCCCCTTCCCCTCGTGAATGTCTTTAAAAAAAATTGATCCATTGTCTGCTTTAAGTTCCTTACGGCCATCTCAGTACAAGTGACCCCAAACCGATTTTGATCAAAGGGGAAAAGGTTGACAGTAAGTAACTTATTTTTTAAACCACCGTCAACCAGGACAGCTATGTCAGGGCGAAAGGTTAACAGTTAGTACACATAAGTACTTGGTTGTATAGTGTTTGACAATATACTGTGCTGGAACGAAAACGTCAGTCGTATTATTAAGGAAGAAAATACAAGATTAATTATACTCTTTTAGGAAACTAAGCTCCTTTGGCTTTAGTGCTTCTTTGTTGGCCATCTTCTACAATGCAGTAGTGTCCAGCGCTCTTAAAACTGTGAAAAAGGTGGGCCAAGTTGATGGTATTCATAATCAGAGCATTGAAGAGAACTATTTTGAGACGGTCAGATGTAAACTGGCCACTGTTTCAAACGATTCCACACGTCCTCTGCTCGCTGACTTTGACAGCAATGGAATGGAACGAAGTGGAAGACTGCGCGTTCCACTCGTAAGAGCTAATCATTAAAACAATTTTTTTTATACCATTAACACTTTCCGTGTTGAATGGAAGTATTTAGCATTTGTATGACGACAGAATTGTGTGTGTGTGTGTGTGTGTGTGTGTGTGTGTGTGTGTGTGTGTGTGTGTGTGTGTGTGTGTGTGTGTGTGTGTGTGTATGTGTGTGTGTGTGTGTGTGTGTGTGTGTGTGTGTGTGTGTGTGTGTGACATATTTGAGTGGTATATATATACATATGACATATTTGAGTGGTATCTCTCTCTCTCTCTCTCTCTCTCTCTCTCTCTCTCTCTCTCTCTCTCTCTCTCTCTCTCTCTCTCTCTCTCTATATATATATATCTATCTATCTTGGGTCATGGTACATGGGACATGGTGATGTGAGGTGAGTTTGTTTTCAGTTTAATTGTTAAAAAGGTGGACATTCTAGGTCTGCCTCAAGAGCACAGAGAGGGAGAGAGAGAGAGAGAGAGAGAGAGAGAGAGAGAGAGAGAGAGAGAGAGAGAGAGAGAGAGAGAGAGAGTGGGGGTGGGAGGGGAATGTTTTAAATATCTCTGTGTGTGTGTGTGTGTGTGTGTGTGTGTGTGTGTGTGTGTGTGTGTGTGTGTGTGTGTGTGAATGAGAGAGAGAGAGAGAGAGAGAGAGAGAGAGAGAGAGAGAGAGAGAGAGAGAGAGAGAGGAGTGATGTGTGTGTGTGTGTGTGTGTGTGTGTGTGTGTGTGTGTGTGTGTGTGTGTGTGTGTGTGTGTGTCTGTGTGTGTGTATGTGTGTGTGTCTGTGTGTGCGTTCCATAGTCGTCTGGAATGTATGTCATGTGCAAGAGAGCGTGACGTATAAAAAAATATAAAAAAATATGACGTATCTAATTACGTTTTGTAGGAATCAGTCGAGCTAACCGGGCCTTGATGAAGCCCTCAAGGGCGAAAATTCGGAGTAAAACGTTTCCACTAAAAAACATGCTTGGACTTTGTTATACATTCTCTCTCTCTCTCTCTCTCTCTCTCTCTCTCTCTCTCTCTCTCTCTCTCTCTCTCTCTCTCTCTCTCTCTCTCTCTTTTTCTTTCTCTGTATGTATGTATATATATATATATATATATATATAGAGAGAGAGAGAGAGAGAGAGAGAGAGAGAGAGAGAGAGAGAGAGAGAGAGATTGTATATCTACACTTTGCGGTGATGATTTTTGTTTGTTTGTTGCTACTTTTATGTGCATTTTGTGTGTGCGAGTTGACAGTGCAGTTCCCCGTACTGAGGTGACCCAAAGTAATCTATTCTGTATCTGAAAGACGTCTTGTCCAACACATAAATGGAATCATGCCGAACACAAAATCAGAGAATTTTGTTTTTTAAGTGGCCCGTATGTTACAAAACTTTAAGTTCCACGGTGTCGATGCAACCTCGAGACCAGTTGTGAGAGTCGGATATTTTAAAACTAAATCACTCTTTTGATGTTTACGTTTGGATAACTTCAATATGTTTGGCGAAACGTGCTTTGAGATGGCTAATTCATTTAAAAGCAAGACTCTACCAAGGTTAGGGTAGATCGACCCCGCGCACAAGGCTGATAGACGTACATGATGCAAAGACGTACATGATGCAATATTATGTGGCACTTATGCCATCGTCATTTTGTCATGTACAGGCTCATAGACGTTCAGTATCATGCAATATCATGTGGCACTAATGCCACCGTCGTGTTGCCATGTATAGGGATAATAACATTAATGTGCGTGATGCAATATCATGTGGTACTAATGCCATCATCATGTTGTCATGTACAGACACTACATGTACATAATGCAGTATCATGTGGTAGTAATGTCAACGTCATGTTGTCATGTTCAGGGCAAATAGACATATTATCACGTGATACTGATGTTCGGTTCACACGATCGCAGAAGTTTGCAACTGTTCCCCAAAATGTATTACTACGCGTCGCCTACCCTTAGGTCAGAAACGACGTTACCGTTAAAAAAACACAGCACTTACGTTAAAACAACCACACCATGTAATAGATGAATGATTTTTCTATTAATCACGTACCCTCATTTCGTTACATTTTGTATAGTTTGATAACACCTCGACGTGTTGCAAACTTCTGCGACAGCGTCAAAAAGATTCAAAACCGAGCCAAAAAGTTGCATAATTATGCATTTCTTTTTTAAGCCACTTGTGTCAGAAACTTGCTTACTGTTAAAAATCTAGATCACGGAAAATTTTAAAAGTGGTACCACATAAAAGAAGAAAAAAGGTTGTTCTATCTGTTCCTTACATTCTGAAAATTGTTACGTTTACTTTGACCACACGAAACCGTGTTGTAAACTTCTGCGACAAACATCCAAAATCGAAAAGTTGCAAACTACTTTTCGGATTGTGTTGTTGTTTGAGGGCATACCGCTTAGTAACTATGGAGTGGAATGTAAAAAGAATAGTACCATGCAAAAGATAAGAAAATTTCATATCAGTTACATATCTTTGTGTGTTAAATTTGGTTTTATTTTAAACAGATTGCACTGTGATGCATACCGGCGTGACGGCGTCGAAAAATTTCAAACTCGACCCCAAAAATTGCATACTCATGCAACATTTTGAAGCCACTTACGTCAGAAACTTGCTGATTGTTAAAAATCTAGAACATGGAAAATTTAAAGAGTGGTACCACATGAAAGGAAAAAAGATTGTTCTCTCTGTTCCTTACATTTTGAAAGTTATGTTACGTTTACTTTGACCACACGAAACCGTTTTGCAAACTTCTGCGACAAACATTAAAAAAAGAAGAACTTTTCGGATGGTGTTGTTGTTTTAGGGCCTAACGATTTAACACTACAGAGTGGAATGTAAAGAGAACAGTACCATGTAAAAGATGAGAAAATTTCCTATCAGTTACATATCTTTGTGTTTTTACTTTGGTTTAATTTAAACACACCGCACTGTGATGCATACCCGCGTGACGGCGTCGTGAAATTTCAAACTCGACCCCAAAAGTTACATACTTCTGCAACTTTTTGTTGTCACTTGCTTCAGAAACTGGATTACTGCTAAATAACTAGGGCACTAAAAATTAAGCGATTGGTACCACCAGAAAGATGAAAGATTTTCTATATGTTTCCTGTCTGGTTCAGATTATTCTGTTTTTAATCTGACCACACCAGACCGTGTTGCAAACGTCTGCGACAAAGAGCCAGTTTTGGGAAGTTGCAAAGCTCTTAACGGAGGGTACCGTCATGAATTGTCTACTTGGTGAATATATACTACACCAATGTAAAAATGTACCATATTATATGAAAGATGGATTGATTTCCTATCAGTTTCATATACTGGATTGATTTATTGCGTGCGGTTTGATCATACCTTTCCGTTGTTGCATAGTTGTAAAAGACGTAAACCTTTTCAATCAATGTCGGGATTTTCTGCCTCGAATGTCATCGTCGCATACGTCAGGAAACAAACCTATGCAAACACCGAGTCTACCAATATTACCAGTTGATCGCATTTTTGTGATAGTGCAGTTGTCTATGCAGCCAGTTTGGTTTGTTGATACAGTTTATTGCTTGTCACAGCTTCATCAGAAGTAATATATTTAACGTACCTGCGCCTACTGTGGCAGAATATAATTATTTTCATTGTCAAGTCAGCATATCGAATCTACTAAACCTCACTTACTCGTGTCAGTAATCATACAGAAGAAACTGTCTAGATCCAATTGCTAGATCTAATACAAAACTGAACGTAGTAAACCTGACACAGAGGCTTCCCGCCTAACTACACATCCACCGGCTAATATTCGACATCTACATACTTTTGATTAATGTGTTTTATTCTACCATCATGGCTATGTATGAGTACCTATCTTATCCACAAATATAAGTGATAATTGATCTACCTTTCTCGTCGATGAAAACAATTGAAATAAAATATTATTCTTTTGCAAATGATCGAATAGGAAACCACAAAGCTATTGGACTACCTACCTACAAACCCCTATGATTGGCAGTGGCGCACCTGCTCAGATGACCATATCGCACCTGCTCAGAAACCAAATCGTTAAATAACGTGTATTAGTCTTTTGACGTGTCTATCTGTATGGTCTCCACACCAACAAAGTTTCCCGTTCGTTAAATACAACTGTGCACCACATACATGCCCATTCAAGCTACTGTCTCCTAAACCACAGACCAACCCATCAGTTAGTATGTCAAAAATATAGAACGAGCTAACCGTATACCTGTACACCCAGGTGGTAGTCACAAAACTGCCGGTTTATCCACATAAGCATTTTCTAGCTATTCTTCACGGCTCACTGCAAACATGTCGGCACAGTTATGCCTCTCCCTACCTACAAATATTTTAGATGATTAATACACCTGTGGTATCTTCTCAGCTATCCACATACATATCCACTAAGGTAATTGTCTCTCTAGAATAGGAAGTGAGTATGGTTAACCGGAAAGAAAGGATCAAGATGAACATGATCGGTGGGTATATAGACGGGTCTGTGAGTGGACAGGTAAGTTTACATATCAAGTTGGACGGAAATCATGAATTGAATATGTTAGTTTATGAACGGAATGACCTGTGTACGTCAACAAATAGGTGAGTGAACATCAGGTTGGCTTACCTTGTTAGCTGTAAAGTAAGCATGGACATACTAAAGTAAATTATATGTAAAACATTAGGTGAGTGGACAGGTAGATCATTGCGGTTATCTGGAACGAAAGCATCAAAATTTACAGGTAGGTTGATGAACAGGTACATCTATGAGCCAGGTAGCTGAGTCTTCCTGGTCATTGACCTTAATATAACCGTCCGCACTGAATGGGCGTAAAAGAAAACAGAAAGAAAAAAAAGAAAACTACCTTCGTGGTTAGCCCGAAGGGAATAGCACCAAGATCTGTGGGTACGTAGCCCAGTACATGAGTTGACAGATAAGTGTGCATGTTAAGCCGGAAGGAAAATAATGTCCTGAACAGGTGGGTTAAAAATTGCATAGATCCGTGGATATGTAGAGCAAGAGTTGAGTGGGCAGGTAAGTGTTAGCGGTTAGTCGAAATTAAAATATCAAAATGAACGGGTAGGTTGAAGAGCGGGTGCATTTATGGCCACGTGAAGGAGTAGTTTAGTCTACAGGTAGGTCTTCGTGGTTAGCCGGAAGGAAAGCATCATGATAAAGAGGTAGATTTATTTCCGGGTAGATCTGTATATATGCAGAGCAGTAGTTGGGTGAGCTGGTAGATCGTGGAGATAATTCGGAATGGCTGCATAAAAATGAACGCCGAGAGTTTTTTTGAACGGGTATGGACATGTAGACAGTTGAATCGTCAGGTAGGTCTTCATGGTTATAGCCAAAAGCATCAAAATTAACAGGTACATTCATTTTCGGGTGGGTCTGTCGGTACGCAGATCAGCAGATGAATTGACAGATAAATGCGCATGTAAAGCCAGGTGAAAAACACAAATGGAACCGGTTGGTTGATGAAAGGATAAATCTGCGAATACTTAGAACAACAGGTAAGAGGACAGGTAAGTACAAACGGTTTGTCGGAATGAAATAATCAAAATGAACAGGTAGGGTAATGAACGGGTACATCTGTAGGCAGGTATAGAAGTAGCTGTGGTGACAGGTAGGTCTTTGTGGTAAGACGAAAGAGAAGCATGAAGATAAAAGGTAAACAGGGTGTTGCAGCGCAGTAGAAACGATGACGGGTAGATCTTAGCGGTTAGTTTGAATTAAAGTAAGAAAATGAACAGGTACGGTCATGAACGGGTATATATATGGGTAGGTACACAAGTAGTTGTGATGACAGGTAGGTCTTTGTGGTTAAACGAATGAGAAGCATGAAGATAAACAGATAAACAGAGTTATGCAGCGCAGTAGAAACGTTGACAGGTAGATCTTAGCGGTTAATCTGAATTAAAGTATGAAAATGAACAGGTAGGGTTATGAACGGGTGCATCTGTGGGTAGGTACACAAGTAGTTGCGGTGACAGGTAGGTATCTTTTGATAGACAAAGGAGAAGTATGAAGGTAAACAAGTAAATTTATTTTCGGGTAGATCTGTGTGTACGTACCCTAACAGATAAGCGGAAAGGTAACTGTGAATGTTATGCCGAAAAAGGAGAAATAAACTGAACAGGTATGCTGATGAACGGATATATCTGTTGACATGTAGAGCAGGAGAAACGTTGATGGGTAAATCTTAGCGGTTAATCGGACAGAATAAAAGTATGAAAATGAACAGGTAGGACCATGAAGGGGTACCTTTAAGGGCAGGTACACAAGCAGTTGTGGTGACAGGTAGGTCATTGTTCTTAGGCAAAGGAGAAACATGAAGATAAACAGGTAGATTTATTTTTGGGTGGATCTGTGTGTACAAACCCCCGCAGATGAGTGGAAAGGTAAATGTGCATGTTATGCCGAAAAAGAAGAAATAAACTGAACAGGTATACTGATGAACAGGTGCATCTGTGTACATGTAGTGCAGTAGACATTTTGACGGGTAGATCTCAGCGATTGATCGGATAGGTCACAGGTGATCATATAGAATGTATGACAGGTGCATCTGCGTACATGTAGAGCAGTAGAAACGTTGACGGGTAGATCTCAGCGGTTAATCGGAATGAAGGTATGAACATGAACAGGTAGTGTCATGAACGAGTATAAGTATGGACATGTACACAAGTAGTTGTGGTAACAGGTAGGTCTTTGTGGTTAGACGAAAGAGAAGCATGAAGGTAAACAGGTAAATTTATTTTCGGGTGGATCTGTGGGTAGGTACCCCAGTAGATGAGTTGAAAGGTCATTGTGCAGGTTATGCCGCAAAAGAGAAAACAAACCGAAGCGGTATAGCGATGAACAGGTACATCTGTGGACATGCAGAACAGAAACGTTGACGGGTAGATCGTAACGGTTAATCTGAATGAAAGTATAAAAAGTGAACAGGTAGGGTCATGAAAGGGTACATGTATGGGCATGTACAGAAGTAGTTGTTGTGACAGGTAGGTCTTTGTGGTTAGAAGAAAGAGAAGCATGAAGGTAAAGAGTTAAATTTATCTTCGGGTGGATCTATCGGTAGGTATCCCACTAGATGAGTTGAAAGCTCACTGTGCAGGTCATGCCGAAAAAAGAGAAATAAACTGAACAGGTATAGTGATGAACAGATACATCTGTGGACATGCAGAACAGTAGAATCGTGGACGGGTAGTTCTTAACGGTTAATCGGAATGGAAGTATAAAAATGAATACGTAGGTTCATGAACGGATACATCTATGGGCAGGTACAGAAGTAGTTGTGGTGACAGGTAGGTCTTTATGGTTAGACGAAAGAGAAGCATGAGAGTAAACAGGTAAATTTATTTTCGGGTGGATCTGTGGACCCAGTAGATGAGTTGAAAGGTCATTGTGCAGGTTATGCCGCAAAAGAAGAAACAAACCGAACAGGTATAGTGATGAACAGGTACATCTGTGGACATGTAGAACAGTATAAACGTTTACGGGTAGATCGTAACGGTTAATCTGAATGAAAGTATAAAAAGTGAACAGGTAGGGTCATGAACGGGTAGATCTGTTGGCATGTACACAAGTAGTTGTTGTGACAGGTAGGTCTTTGTGTTAGACGAAATAGAAGCATGAAGGTAAACAGGTATATTTATTTTCGGGTGGATCTGTATGTAGGTACCCCGCTAGATGAGATGAAAGGTTTTTGTGCAGGTTATGCCGAAAAAGATGAAAGAAACAGGTATACTGACGAACAGGTATATCTGTGGACATGTAGAAACGTTGACAGGTAGATCTTAACGATTAATCTGAACGAAAGTATAAAAATGAAAAGGTAGGGTCATGAACGGGTACATCTATGAGCATGTACACAAGTAGTTGTGGTGAAAGGTAGGTCTTTGTGGTTAGACGAAAGAGAAGCATGAAGATAATCAGGTAGATTTATTTTCGGATACGTCTGTGTATATAGCCCAGTAGATGAGGTCAGTGGTAATTGTGCATGAAGTTATGCCGGAAAGGAAGAATTAAACTGAGCAGGCATACTGATGAGCGGATATATCTGTGGACATGTACAGCAACAGAAGCGTTGATGGGTAGATCTTAGCGGCTAATCGGAATAGCAGTATAAAAATGAACAGGCACAGTCATGAACGGGTGCATCTATGGGCATGTAAAGGAATAGTAGAGTCAAGAAGCAGGTCTTTGTGGTAGCTAGGGTGCCGTAATAGGAAAGCATGAATGTAAACAGATTTATTTTGGGGTGCGTGTGTAGATGTGTACAGCATCAAAATAAACGGGTAGTTATGTAACTCTTGTACATCTGTGGACATGAAGACTCCTAGCTGAGGGAACAAGTATCGGTCATGGCTTGCAAGAAGTGAATCATCAAGATGAACAGGTAGATTTATTTTACATGTATGCCTCTGAATACGCAGACCATTAGATGAGTTGACAGGTAACTGCATGTTAAGCAGAAAGGGACAATGTGAATGAACGTGTAAGTTGACGCCATTTCGTATGGCATTTATTTCGTCGCATCATCTTGTAATTTCTGTTAATAATTTTTCATTTATATGAGCTAAAAGTTCTTTTCCGTGTAGTAATTGACACACATGAAAGAAGGGAGCATTATGCTTGGGGGGGGGGGGGGGGGGGGGGCGCACCAGGCGACAGACCTTGTTTGCTTTGGATCTTGTCTAGTCAATCTAGGGGTTCGAGTAAAAAAGCAAGCAACATGGTGACATTTGCTTCACAAAAGTATGCTTATTGTCACATATAAATTAGGACAACCAAAGCCTAGTAGAATATGTATAATTTTCGATTTAAAGCTGTAAAATATTATCCTCATAATATTCAGACCATTTTGGCCTGCGGTAAGTAGATTCGCTTTTGTGTCTGTGTCTGTCGTGCTGGACGTCGCAAAAATAGGTACACTACGTCATAATTACTATTTAGCTCCTCATATTTTACGTTTCTGAAAGCATCTTGACCTAGATGTGCATTTGGTAGGTTATTCAGAAAACCCGCAGCAAATTTGTGAATGCCTGAACAGTGTCGGCTCTGCCGTGTCGGGAAAGGTTTGTGGAGTTCAGCTCGGCTTATGCACTGAGATGGAATAAAGTTACAGATTACCGAGATCGCATAGGACGAGTGGTTCGTCGCTGTAAATGATTGACGGTCCTTTTTGATTTACCGACTGACTGTAGCAGACGATTATTGATGCACGAGTACAATGTGTATCTACTGAGCTGCTTTGTAGAAAGTATGGCAACACATTCTAGTCACAATTCTTACAAAGATGACATGACTGGTCTGCTGGCGGAAAGTAGTGAAGGGTTCCGTAGTAAGCTCTAAGCCCCCTTCTCTCCTCGCAAACTTTCCGTCTGACCATCATGAGGCACGATGCTAACAGGTGAAATGCACGATGAATCGAGTCTGGTGAATTTAATTTTTTTTCATTTCATCGCATTTATGATTTAAGTTTGATGTTAGCATTCAGGTAAATGTTATTTGTTTCATTTGATTGGAGCTGCAGATGTCTTTTGTCGTCAGTAGGCGTGCGTCATGAATTATTTTGACGGTTTTGTTCAAAAGCCAGCTGTCTTTCATTCCGTTGCTCTGCTTTAGTTTGTGGAGCAAACAGGAGAGTCACTTTTCGAGTTTTTCGCGTGGAATATTAGTTGAAGCGTTCTGACTGGCTGAAGCTTCTCGGAAACTTCTATCGTTGGCGTGGGACATTTCTCTTTCTAAAATGTGCGTAAAGAATTTCGTTTGTGGTCGCTTTCTAACTTAACGTTTCACGCACAGCGTTTCCTTGATGCTGCCGTCAGCGCAATGAACACCTCGAAAGCGGTTAGCCTAGCTAACTCTGCCACAGACAGGTATTTAGTTGTTGTTGTTTTATAGTTTTTTTTTTTTTTTATAGGTTTCCTGGGGGGGTGGGGGTGGGGGGGGAGGGAATTACCTAGTCTTAGACAGAGTGGTTTCCAGCCAAGAGCACCAATTTAATTTTGACATTATGTTAATTGACAGGATACAGGAAAGAATAATGCTGAAGGTGATGATACATGTACATTGTCAGCGTTCTGGCGACAGCCAGGTCTGCTGGTAACCTGGTGTCACAGTGTTTGTAAGAAATACAAACTCGTTCATCTTGTCCGTTCCTGCCAAACGCCAGTCTTATAGCATCTGCTTTTGATCATACACACACACACACACACACACACACACACACACACACACACACACACACACACACACACACAAAGCAAGCAATCAAGCAAAACCAGTGGTATTGCCGTCAGTATTTTGTCCTTTTTTTCCCTTCTCCAACGATTTGTCCCTTCTACATACAAAAGCAACCAACAAGGGAGTTATTTAGCGCTTAAAATAAGGCCTCAGCTAATTAAAATTATTTTTAGTAACAGAGAAACAATATTTTTTCCCCCTCAGATTCTGAGCTGTAAGTTGCAAGATGATGACGATGATACAATTAAACCTACATCGACTATACTCCCCCCGCCCCCCTCTCCCCCCCCCTCTCTCTCTCTCTCACACACACACACGCACACATGCGCACGCTAATACCAGTAACTACGAACATATTGTCTGGGCGTCAGAGGAAGAGATAGGGTTGGAAAAAAACATATGTTTAGCGTGTATTAAAACCAGTTTACTGTACCTTTGTCGTGCTGGTAAAGGGATGATTCTGTTCTCTTAATGTTAGGTGTGTGATAGAATGTTGCAAGGTGTGAGGGACAAAAGATCAAGCCATGGAAGGCGGGTCAGTGGTTGGTATGCCCGAAATGCTTTGAACTGCGTACCTTCTCACCCCCCCCCCCCCCCCTTTCTTTTTTTCTTTCCTCCTATTCTAGTTGTTTGTAAATCTATAGTAGCCACGTCATTGACCGTGAGACTTCTGCCCCCGATGCATTTAAAATTATTACCGGTGATTTTAATCACTGTTCACTTAAAACATCAGTCATCAACTATTTTCAACACGTTAAATGTGCTACACGCAAAGATCGTATACTTGACCAGTGCTACACAAATGTTAAAGACACCTATACCTCTCTGTCTCTCCCTCCGCTCGGACGATCTGTCCATAACATTGTTAAGCTTATCGCCAGATGTAGGCCTTTGGTGCAGAGGGAACCGACTGTTACTCGCATTATAAAAGAGTGGTCTGATGATGCTGTTGAAAAGCTTAGAGGATCTTTAGACTGCACTGATTGGGATGTTTTTGTCGACTCATCAAGTGATATCAATGAGCTAACTGAGTCAGTGTGTGGATATACTGATTTTTGTGTAGTGTACAATACCACAGAAAACTAAAAATGTTCCCCAATAACAAACCCTGGATAACTAAAAGAATTAAAGGCATCATCAACACGAAGAAACTTGCGGTCCAAAAGAATAAGGAAGAATAAAGGTGTGTGCAAAAAGAACTGAATGAGGAAATTCGTAAAGAAAAGGAACAGTATAAAAACAAAACAGAAAGTAATTTCATATATATTAATATGAGAAGAGTGTGGAGTGGTATGAAGATGATGAGCAGATATGTAAACGGTAACACACAGAAAATCGCATCAGTGAACACTGCCGGAAAGGTCAGTGAACTGAATCAATTCCTCAATCGTTTTGACTGTCACGATTTTTCGCAAAAACTTAGGCAGATTCATGATATTTTGAATAGAGCGTCTGCTGAGGAGGATGACTTTCAAAGGCTCAATACAAGCGAGGACGAGGTTCGGCGCGTGTTTCAGCATGTAAATCCCAACAAAGCCACTGGCCCAGATAACACTGCTCCACGAGTACTTAAGGCATGTGCAGAACAGCTTGCTTATATTTTTTGCGTTATATTTAATGCGTGTTTCTCCACAAATACTGTTCCAACTACTTGGAAAACTTCATGCATTGTGCCTATACCAAAACGGCCTGTCATATCGTCCATGAATGATCTTCGCCCTGTAGCACTTACCTCTGCTGTGATGAAAGTATGTGAACGAGTGGTCCGCTGAAAATTGGAAAAGTTAGTAAAAGATTACAGCTATTCATTACAGTTTGCTTACAGGAAAAACAGGAGTGCTGATGATGCGGTTTTATACAGTTTAGAAAATATATACTCGCATTTAGAAAAAACAAACAAACAGGAAGTACTGTAAGACTTATGTTCTTCGATTTTTCCAGTGCCTTTAACACAATACAGCCGCATTTACTTGTTCAAAAACTTTTAAACATGAACTACCGTCATCCGTTATTTCATGGATCTTTGCATAGATATCTTGCAAGTAGACTTCAGTATGTAAGGCTAAATGGATTAATATCATCTGCTATTAGAACAAACACTGGTGCACCTCAAGGTACAGTGTTAGCACCCTTTTTGTTTGCGCTGTATACAGCTGACTGTAGAAGCACTGATGAGTCACGTCCTGTAGTAAAATTTGCAGATGATACAGAACTGGTTGGAAAGATTAGTAATGATGAAGATACAATATACCACAAGCAGATCGAAATCTTTGTGAATTGGTGTGATAAAAATTACTTGTATTTGAGTGTTTCGAAACCGAAAGAGATGTGCATTAATTTTAGGGAGAATCAAAGATGCCCCAAACCAGTCTACATTAAAGGAGGAGCAGTGGAGAGAGTAGATACATATAAGTACTTAGGTGGTTTTTGATAGTAAATTGAACTGGAAAGAGAACATCAACTCTGTGCTGAAAAAAGTGAACTCGATAATGTATTGCATGGGAAAGCTGAGATCATGGGAAAGCTGAAATCATTTGGAGTAAATTCAGATATGCTAGTAACTTTTTATAATGCTGTAATATGTAGTATTATTACGTTTGGTTCTGTCTGTTGGGGTGGGATATTTCAAAATTAGATAGAGGGAGGTTGGAAAAGATTGTAAAAAAAAGCAGGTCATGTTGTGGGAAAGCCACTGGACAGTTTTAAGACTTTACACGAAAACAGACTGTACAGAAAACTAATGCAAATATTAAACGACCCTACACACCCAATGAGACACTACTTTGATAGCAGACGGTTTGCATTTGTTCTCGGAAGTAAGATTTTTACTTCCGAGAACAAATGCAAACCGTCAAAAAGCCTCGTTTTACCCTCGGCTCTGTCAGTTTTTAATGAAAATTATACCAGTCATTAACTGAGTGTTCGCATGAGTCAAGACGTCTGTTGAGGATGATAACTTTCTAACGGAGGGTTGGGGATGTGTGAACCTGATGATTTTTATTTGAGATTTTTTTTAACGTTTTGGTTTGACACAGAGAAGGCATTATTGCCGGTAATGTTTGGTTTGCTATTAGTGTATGCAGACTGAGAGAAAGGGGGCGCATGTCTAAGAGTGTGTATGTGCGTGTGGTTCATGACTTATAATTATTGAGATATGTTTTTCGTTGTGCGGTCGAACGACAGCTTTAATTTCCCACTGGGATTAATAAAGTATATTGTTATTGTTAAAATCGACGTATAAGCGTTTTGACTGAAGCGTATTCCACTATATGAATATATTTGCCACCTTCGGGTATTGAAACGGCGTATTCGTTGTTCAAAACGTCATTAAATGCTTCCTTTCTTGGTTGATCACATACTATTTTCATTATTTTCTTTTCCGCAGCTTACAGCCACACGAAGAGGAAAGGATAAACGGAGGTGACTCAGGTTTGTTGCCTTTTTTGTTTGTACTTTGATGATGTGTTAATTTTTAGTATATTCAGGGCTGTCTTTAATGTCGACAGCAGGTCTGTTTAAAATTTTGTGTTTGTCGCTTCTTTCCACGGAGGATATCTGTCTTTTAGATCACTTTAGCTTTATGTGTCTCCCAACTGTCCTCAAACACAGATGTGTGCCATGAACAGTGAATCCCGCTCTTCTGATGTAACGGATTTGCCTTTGCTGAAACATCACCGTCGAGTTTGACTGCAACTAACTGTCCTAGCCTCCTACCTGATGCATGTTTTAATCAGAAGAGAGAAACTCGGTTTCACTTTTAATAAGTCAGTGGTCAACATTAAAACTGAAAATAATAACGTTAAGTGTGCGGTAACTGAGGTAACAATGTTGATGCCAATTTCACGGCCATTTTCCACCCTGAAGGTACTGGGTGTAAATGGAGATCTTATCAAAATGGGAGGATCCTGTGTAAAAATTAATATATGTTCAAATCACACTGAAATAGGTACGTTTTGGTTACTTCGAATTTTGAACTCGGTCTTGATGGAGATAGTGACACGTGTCAGTAGGTCAAGATTCAAGATTACATTACTATCTCATCAGGGAAATTAAAACATTAACTGCATAAGACTGACGATGTGCCTACTTTTGTTGGTGGCAGGTCGTTCACTAACTTGGTCTTTTTTTTTCTTTTTCTTTTTTTGGACAACCAAGCTTTGCCAGAATAGTTCACAAGGCTTAGTTACTGACATTACGAGAGCATGAGAGATCTAGGCACGAGAAGGAGGAAAGAGTTGGGTGGGTGAAAAGACAGATTCAACTGGTGTCGTTGTTTGAGATCATTAATATTTTGTTAATTGTTGTATGAGTGACGAGCGGAGACTGGTGTGCGCTTGTCATTGTGTGTGTGTGTGTGTGTGTGTGTGTGTGTGTGTGTGTGTGTGTGTGTGTGTGTGTGTGTGCGTGTGATAATGCGATAATGGTAATTAAAGCTACAGTAATTAAGGTTTTGTTTGCTGAAATGTATGTTAATGTGGTTTCTGAATAGCGCTTTATAAGAATTATTTATTATTATCATTATTATTTACTATGGAGAACACTGGAAAACACAAGTTCTTCTCAATGCCCTCATTTTTTCTTGGATTTGTGTGTGTGTGTGTGTGTGTGTGTGTGTGTGTGTGTGTGTGTGTGTGTGTGTGTGTGTGTGTGTGTATCTATATCTATATCTATATATAGCTTGTGCTCGTGTGCGTGCGTGCGTGCTCTTCTTTTTCGCGGGTGGAGGTATGTGGGAAAAAACGGGATCGGGAAGGGGGTGGGGGGGGGGGGGGATTTTGATACTAACGAATGATTGTCGTACCCCGAACATTCTGAACTCATCACTGCTGCTGCCAAATGAAAAACAAATGCATTGATGTACACTGGAAAGTTGCTATGAATTACTGACAGGCGCACACCAAAATTAATGATCCTGTGTATGATAAAACGAAGAGGTGATCAAAACATGTGGATTCTGCCCTGAGATGTATTCGGTATTGGTTGACACTGATGACATATGATGCGGCTAGATTACCCGGAAAAGCTTATAACATGTATCAATTAGATCTAACTGCAAAATTAAGTTTGACCGTTTGGTATGGATTCTGGTTGCCTGTAGATGGCAGGAATAGATCACTGTTCAGAATAGTAACAGATGTAGTGTTTACCGGACATTCTGTGAGTTGACAATGACGTTAACATATTGGATCTTGAATATTGAAAGGCATCTTAAATTAGTATGGCAGGGCTTCGGTCGTGTGTTTAAAATTTTGCCGTTCATCATTACTGATGTAAAATGTACAATTTGAGGTGAAAGTATGCAAGAAAACAACAACAACCAACAAGCAAGTAATTAATGCATACTGATAAATACCGTATTTGTCCATTTTGCGAAATAGCGCAACAGTATAGATTACGTTTTACTTCCTACTGATCTAAGTGTTGAGTGATTTAGGAACACAGTCTATAGCAAATTTCCAAACCGTTGTTACAACTTAGCTTATTCTTGCACCCAAAATTTAAAATAGTGTGAACAGTTTATATGCTGTTGTTGTCACATGTGATTCTACATAAGTGACTAGCCTTTAGCATCGCGTTTATAATGTCCGTTGAAGTGGTGTACTTACAGCACTGTTTGGTTGTTACATAGCTAGTGCTATGTGAAACTGCTGCCGTCTCAGCGCTTTCTGTGTACACCATACAACCGTGCACCATGTCACTTCATGCGAAGCCACATACGTAGGGTGCATGCGTATTATTTGTAACCTGCCATCTCCACCTTTAGCAGACTGACCGAGATCTTTTACGTGCTACTGCGGTAACACGGGGGTGGAACGGATACCGAAATAAGAGTGAGCACAGAATATTGACCCAGGAGAAGAAAATTCTCCTGCCGGGACTCGAACCCGCGACCTTTCAATCACGAGTCTGGCGCCCTAACCACTGAGCTATCCCTGCTGTCCCTACCTATATATCTGCACAGGCTTCAAGCGGCGAAATATTGTTAATCATTAACTTTGCTTTAGTTTAGTGATGTTTTTGTGTTCAGTACGTCCGCAGACTCATGAACTGTAATATCGTATTAACTCCAGCTGCATCTGTTCATGAGGAATAATGTATGGCTAAACTCTTTCTGTCTCTGTCTCTGTCTGTCTGTCTATGCACGTGCTATCACTCGCGCTTTAGTAACCAAAATTAAGGCAAAGGCCAACTCATGAAGAGGTTTTCATGCCACCATATTACTTGATTAAAAACTGTTTGTATGCAGGTGCATCAAGTAGTGAGTGAATGAACTTAAATTTTATTTAATGATTATAAATCTGAAACAGAACGAGGCCCAGAACGCTCGTGCAGAATCAACACAGAAGGGAGTTAATTAGCGCTCGAAATACGTAACACATTTACAACATCAAAGACCTGAGTCACCCTAAAGTGAATCTCACCTGGCATGCGTGTAAATACAAGGTACATAAACTCCACCAGAGATACATCCTCTCCTCAGGTATCTCTGGTGGAGTTTATGTAACTTGTATTATACGCATATCAGGTGAGAGTTACCATAGATGTCTCAGATCATTGCTGTTGCGCTTGTGTGACGTCTTTCAAGCGCTAATTAACTCCCCTGTGTGTTGATTAGTCTACTGACCATCTGTGTTAATTTTATCCTTTTGCTGTGTCTCGCCGACTCCTTCACGGGTATCAGTCTTTCACTTTGGGAAGGCGTTTTTCAACAGCTAATTCTTAAATTCGAGTAAAGAGTACGCGTTATGTATAATTATTTGTTAAAAAAAAAAAAAAAAAAAAAAAAAAAAAAAGCATTTAAGCTTTCACCTCAGTTAATCGTTTTAGCACCCTGTTTATCGTCAACAAATGAGTGCGCAAAAAAACAACTTTTAAATCCAGTCTAAATGCAGTTGGAATGTTCGTTTTTCTTTCTTGTTCAAAGAGGTGTTACTTTTTTCAATTAAAATTAGTTCATGGTGACGATGGATGCTATATAGTTGAGCTGTATTTGCCTGTCTCACACTGCAAGAGAAGGGTAACAAAATGTCGATTTATGAACGAGTGTATGCTTTAGATGTAGGATCATGCATAATAAACAAGATTTATAACATTCCAACATCATTGGCCGGGACAGCTCAGTGGTTGAGTGGCGGACTCATGATCGAAAGGTCGCGGGTTCGAGTCCCGGCAGGAGCGGCGGGATAATGTTTTCTTCATACCAACTTTCTGTGCTGAATCTTATTTCGGTATCCGTTCCACCCCCGTGTTACAGCAGTAGCACGTAAAATTCACGTAAAACATCCCGGTCATCCGGGAAAGTGCAGGTGGCAGCTAGATTACAGTTAAACACACGTGCACCCTACAATTGAAGTGACATTGTAAACTTGTGGACGGTTGTATGGTGAACACAGAACATGCGCCTAGACGGCAGCAGCTTCACTTGGCACCAGCCATGTAACAATCTAATAGCGCTGTGGATAGTAAAAAACGCGCTATGAAAGGCGCTCGTTGACTCACATGCGACAAGAGCGAAGTGAGTCTGCTACAGATCAGAGAATAGTGCTATATAAAAGCGATCAGTAATAATTATTTCACACTGGAATTGTTGCTTCAGAGTGATTGCATGGTTTATCAAGTCACAGCATTTGCTTGCAACATGCGGACCAATGGAACACACAAAGGTGTGTTTACTCATAAAAAATATATTTACCAAAAAATAATTTAAAAAAATAAACACACACAACGAAATTAAGAGTTTGAGCGCTTTAGTATCCGAATTAATGCACGAAAATGCGATTTCTTGTTTTTCTCCAGTTGACGAAGTGATGATACAAAACGACACGTACGAAAGTGCAGAGAATACAGGTAAACATCATCTAATGATTTCTTCCCACCTTGTTCACCCCTTGTTAACTAGAAAGAAACAAAGGTTTAAAATACCACATACACACCAGCTTCTTTCTTTCCTTGCCATTTAGGGTGAAACAAATTGGTGTAGTGTGTTCCTTTGGGAACTGGCCACAGCTAGGCATTAATCGAGGCACCATAGATGTAATATCGTTCAGTTTCTCTCCCCCCCCCCCCCCCCCCGTGTGTGTGTGTGTGTGTGTGTGTGTGTGTGCGTGCGTGCGTGCGCGTGCGTACGTGCGTTCGTGCGTGCGCGTGCGTACGTGCGTTCGTGCGGCGTTGCGTGTGTGGGTGCGCTCGCGCGCGCGTGTATGTGTGTGTGTGTGTGTGTGTGTTCATGAAATTAGAGCGTGTGTGTGTGTGTGTGTGTGTGTGTGTGTGTGTGTGTGTGTGTGTGTGTGTGTGTGTGTGTTAGTACTTGGGGTGTGCGTGTTGTCACCCTATTGGTGGAATAAACAACTCTGAGACAAACAGAAAGGGGGAGGGGGGGGAGGGGGGACACAGGGACAGGGAGGATAGTTATGCTTAGGCAACGATTGGCCGGACTTTGTTTCCTTTTCTCTGCTAATGAGTGTTACACGATCGTTAACCGTTTTAGCTTCCCAACGTCAGTGTAATAACACGACTCGACCCAATGACTACGAAGACGTTGACATACCTACAACGAAGCCGGTCATCCTGCCAAAGCCTGCTCTGGGAGCTACCGCAAAGGAGGGCGCTGGGAAGGATGTCTACGCCGTGGTGAGCAAGGGAAGCAAGCTGCAGTCTGTCCCAAGTACCAGTGCAGACGAAAACCTGTACGCCAGCGTGGACAAGAGCAAAACAACCTCTCGCCTGTCCAGACCCACCTCGCCTGGTGCTAGTGGTGATCCCACAGCTCCACCACTGGCTGGTTCTAACACAAAGGCGAAACAAAAGAAACAAACAAAACCACCAAAGGCGCAGCAAGACAAGGGAAAGAAGAAAGATAAAAAAGGTAGAGAGAGAGAGAGAGAGAGAGAGAGAGAGAGAGAGAGAGAGAGAGAGAGAGAGAGAGAGAGAGAGAGTTTATTGCGTGAGCTAGTTTGAGAGCTGTTGTATGTATCATTCTTTAGAGCTCTGACTTCAGCTGCTGGAAGTGCTCATCAGTAATAATGGCCGACTGACGCCACCGCATATGTGGAAGATAATGTTTTACACCCAGTCATCCATTACGGTTATGTCATCTCCAACTATCCCTTGATTAAATAATTTTGTGCAAGTGGTACAGTCGTTATTTTGGCCAGACATACTATTGTGCCGGATTCAGTTCTGGCCCAGAAATAGACATGCTCCAATTATCCTCGTCCCACCACCATCCACCCAATCCAGCTTCATTCCTCTGTTCTTGAAGTTCACCCAACAAAGTACATGGAGGGAAACTTGACAAACGGCCACCTGCAACATGCACCCAAGTATGAATAAAAAATTATTTATAGCGCATAAAAAAACTTCTGCACAAAACCTTGCGTGTTCACAGCGCCAGTATGTATGTTCAGCTCACGGATAAGGTTTAACTTTTCAGACATCTATAAGCAGATGGTGAAATACTCTACTACTACGTCCACGCTTGAACATGCTTAAAGTAGAACAGAACAGAACAGAACAGAAGAAGCACCACAGACACTTTCGACAGGCATAATAAATAAAGGCGCACGGCAAGTACAGTCATGCGTGCTGCTGTTTTGTATTAGCAGTCTGTTAGTGACGTCACGAACAAGGTCGGAATGTTCTTCTGCAGAAAAAAGAAAAGAAAAAAAAAAAGGAACAATACATCACGAGCTAACGTTTTCCTGCTCTCCATTGGTAAAGCGCAAACCAATAAAAAAAAATATGGCTGCTCCCAAGGGGCTTACATTCGAAGCAGTAAAATATATATATTTTTTTTGGTATAAGTATTGATAGAAGAACTAAACGAAAGCTATCGCTGGAAATATTCCCAAACTGTCGACGTTTTCAGGTCATCTTGCGTCATCACCTTGGTTCCCTGTCAAGTTTAGTCCGGCAGACCTGAACACGCCAAATCCCATCGGGAACAATTCCACTGGCGCCCCACAGAGCAAAGAACTGTTAAAATCGTGTCTTGGTTACGTGATTGTCACTGGTATTGGCCCCAGTTGCTGAAGTTGCCCAGAGTTACGGCCCTTCTATGGCCCTGAGCTCTCCTGCTGATGATATAACAATTATTATACGTATAGCTCTGCGTGTTTTGTTCTTCTGTGCAAAGTCTGCATTGTTATAAGCGATGCATTTTGGATTGTCATGTAGCGCTTTATGCATGTCGCTTGAAAGCGTGACTTCATGTGGAAAAAAGAGAGAAACTTAATCATCTTTGATTTACACGAATAACCTACTGTGCCAGACATGGAAATATGTATGATTGTCGTATTATCAGTCGCGTCATAGGAAAACATCGACCAGTTATTACTGTGTTTGTTTTTACAGAGGAAAAAGTGCCACTCCAGATGCAACAGGCGAAACCTGAAGGTAGCTAAACACAGTAAACACACGTACTCAGGCAGGAAGTGAATGATATTTTAAGTGAACGCACGCGTGTGCATTTATAATGGTGTGTATGAACCCACTCACGACAGTGAGAGAACGTGCCTGCGCCACAGTGTGTGTGTGTGTGTGTGTGTGTGTGTGTGTGTGTGTGTGTGTGTGTGTGTGTGTGTGTGTGTGTGTGTGTTGTACACAAGGCGTTATCCGATGTTTAGAATACATCAAACACTGATCTGCCTTGTTTAATGCTATCAAAGCACCCAAGAAGACATCGAGAATTGAAATAAAGCGACCTAATGGTGTTTTCATTTGTTTATATAGTGACCGGCTGTCTGACCGGCTGGCCGATGTGGCAGAACTTTCAGTATTATTTTCTTGAATACCACATATTTGATAAATTTCCGTCTTTGCACACAGGTAACACATTTATATCAATTTCAGCGACCAAATTAAAAAGCCACAGTGTAACATATTTGAAACGGAAAGTTGCATTTCAGCAACTTCGTACTCGATTAATTTAGCCAACGCGTTCTACGATTATTTCTTTTGTATTTCGTATATTTTGTGTGCTTGTATACTATTGATTTGTATAATTATGAGTTTTTGTGCAATGTATGTTTTTCTTTAAGTTGTAAAGCGCTTTGATTTGCCGAAAGCGCTCTATAAGCAGGTACCAGCAGCCAGAAATTGTGATGAAATGTGATGAGAATGCAGTTTGCTTCAGTTAATAGAACATAACAAAATATGAAGAATTAAATTTAAAAAAAACAACAACAAAAAACGTTCGATCTATGAAAGTAAAGACGTTATGGCTATTTCTCTTTGTACAAATTGTTACGGTTTTGCAGTCGTTATGATGGACAGTGTTTGGCAGTATGTCACGCAACTATTTGGACACATTATGTCTCCTAAATCACTCAACATGGCATACTGTACATATGGAGTGAACCCTTTTTTTTTTTTTTTTTAGGGCTGTCATACGGCTTCATACGGCCTTGGCGTCTTCAGAAATGACAAAATGTGCAATTAGCACTTTTGTTACAAAGTACTCGTTTTATGGCATTTTATACCCATATTCAATGAGACATAACATCAGAACCATTCAACCTACCTTCATGAAATTTTTGCAAGAATTAATGCAGCTTATAAATCTTGTTTTAGATGTATTCCTACTGATAGCCTGCACTAACAGAGAAATCAGATTTCTTTCAAAAGGCAAGATTTGTGCCATTTTATCCCCATATTTAGCAGAATATAACCTCTTAACCGTTGTACCTATCTTCGTGAATATTTTTGTATTAATTAGAAGAACCTGTGTACTGTGCCTTACAATTAATTTCTTGACGGATCAGCTGTATTTTTCAACACAGTTTTGGTATGCAAGTCTGCTCTTTGGCAGAGTCCACGTTCCATGTCTTGCTGTTCTGTTGGTTGTCTGCAAGCTGCTATTCAACCTATCTTCATGAAATTCTGTCTTGAGTTAGAGGAAATTGTGTATTTTGCCTTATAGTTACTGTTATTGCATTGTTCATAGACATATATCAGCAGTATTTTGCAACATAGTCTTGGTATGCCAGTCTGATCTTTGGCAGATTCCTTCAAATGATACAGCTGCAGAAGAAGCTTGTTGCCATGTTGGTAACAGTGTTGACAGGACATTTCTTGGGTCTTCCTTTCCCTGTGCGGGTAAGGATTTCCTTGAGAATACTATAGCTGTCATCAGCTGCGAAACAAAGTGCAGAGGAAAAAGTTAAAATACAGTGTTTGCTAAAATTTGAAATCCTTACTTATAATTTATGCATTTATAATTTAAACGAATAGCCAAACTGTGAGAAAACTTTCGTATTTCAGTCAGAACATCGCTTGGAATCAAGCTGACCCACGCGATCGGCATAAAGCGTCGTTGGCTGAACAAGTGGCCTAGGTTTTTGGCCAGTCGCACGGCTGCTTACAGTTATAGCTTCTAACAAAATGTTTTGACTGGTAGAAAATTGACCGCTCTTTCCAAAAATACTTGGATTAACGGTAGTCTATTCATTATTTCTAGACGAAATTTGCTTTCGAAATGTTTAAAGAGCTGTTTCATGTTCATTGTTAGAAAAAAGGGTCGATTGTCTTACACCAAACGATAGATCTCGATCTCCTCTTTCCTATGATTTGGGTCATGACATTGTTCTAAATATGGAAAACTTACGCCCTAAGCGGAAAGTACAGACCCACGTTTTGTCAGCTGTGACGGCAAGCGCTTCCCGCGGCGAAACTCGTGGACGGTACTGTGGTTGGCCGGTGTTTTTGTTGTTTTTAAACCAAAAAGCAAGCAAATTTAAGATCAGAAGTCAATTAACAGGTATTCACAAATTTTATTTCATTTCATGACAAATCAACGAACTTATAGCCAGTTGAAAATGCACAAATTTTCAAAGTCTAATTGCTGAAACATGGCGTCACAGAGGCTGCCGGTACCTACTATAAGTTCCCTATTATTATTATTATTTTTGGAATAAAGTATATATATATATATCATATTCATGTTGAGGCATTTTCATACTTGAACTTTGACCATTGATTTTTTGTTTTGTTTTTTGTTTTGTTTTTGTTCTTGCACACTGACCAACAGTATGATAGTCCATAAAAAGACCACTATTTTGTCTCAAATGAGATTTTTCAAGGGAAATAATAGTCGTATCCTGTTTGCAATTAGCGCCTCCGTCCTTTTTGGCTTTCAGGAATTTGAGCGTTCATATAGCTTGTGATGACTAAATAACAACATAATTCATTTTGTTCCAGGTGCTGTCTACGGTCATTCTCCACTATCGATGGATCCCATTGACACTAAAGTGTACGAAAACTACGCATTCCAGGGAGACGGGACGGAATACGCAAATGGTCAAAATACGGTAAGAATATTGTGTCAGTGGTTGGTTATATCCGGAGATGCCAGGGAATGGGGGGGGGGAGGGGGGGGGGACTTGTGTGGACAGATCTAACTGAATACAAGACACCGGCTATTTTTATTAGAACAGTATCAGCAATGATCAGTTTGCTTTTTTGTGTGCTTTTTTTTTTTTTTTACCCTGCATTGTGTTAATTTAAAAAAGAATGTGTGGCGCATGCAGGCCTAGCCTGTATATTGCTATTGCAGTACTACCTATTGCTTTGCCAGAGAATTGTTCTCGATTCAATGATGAGTGCGTTAAAACTCCGACTACAAAGCACAAACGCTGACGAACAACGTTTATCAGAGACTCTCGCCTCACCGAACAAGAACAAAACTTTTTTTTTTTAAAGGCTTCGGTTTGTCAACTTCTATCACAAAAAAAAAGACCCCAGACGATTCCTCGTGACGCATTCTACGGACACTGTCCGTCTCACAAGTCGATCCCTCGGTTTCCCCTGAAACATAACCTACACGCAATCTTACATCCAGTCCAACGACATTATTATTATTGATCACTTTTATATAGCGCTGTGTTCGGCTGTAGATTAGCATATCAACCTTTTCTGCAGACCTTTTTTATTGTTACGTAGAATAGGACATATCTTAGGAGCGACCTATCTGTTGATGCGACGGAGAAACTGGTTTTGTCTTTCGTTCTGTCAAGGCTGGACTACTGCAACTCTTTGTACACACGTGTTTGTCGCTACAAAACAGTTCTTTTGTCGCGAGAAAAGTATGCTTGTCGCGACAAACAAAATTATGTTTGTCGCGACAAAATATTTTTGTCGCAACAAAAGTTTGGTCGCAACAAACACGTGTTTGTCGCAACAACAAAAAATTCACCACAAGCATACTTTTGTCGCGACAAAAATATTTTTGGCAAACGTTTGTTGCGACAAAAATATTTTGTCGCGACAGACATGATTTTGTTTGTCGCGACGAAATATTTTTGTCGCAACAAACGTTTGGTCGCGACAAACACGTGTTTGTCACGACAAAAGTTTTGTCACCACAAGCATACTTTTGTCGCGACAAAAATATTTGTGGCAGCTCCCGCCAATGATAGATTTCCGCCCTGTGCTATCGTAGCAGAGATTAATCTGCTCCTGCCTACCTGTCAGACCTCTCTTTTTACCAGCCTTCTCGCTCTTTGCGTTCTGCAGGCGCCGGTGTGCTCTGTTTCTATGCATGAAACTCAACAAGTATGGAAAACGTGCTTTCTCAAACATAGGACTAGTGGCCTGGAATTCTCTCTCTCTCCCAACCCCATCTACGCGGTGCTCCAAGTCTTTCCTTCTTCAGATCCAATCCGAAAACGTTCCTCTTATAAAAGCATATGTGCTGATGACATTCACAGCGGGGGCGGGGATAGCTCGGTGGTTAGAGCACCGGACTCGTGATTGAAAGGTCTCGGGTTCGAATCCCTGCTGGAACGGCGGGAGAATTTTCTTCTCCAGGGTCGACTTTCTGTGCTGACTCTTATTTCGGTATCCGTTCCACCCCCGTGTTACCACAGTAGCACGTAAAAAATCCCGGTCATTCTGCCAAAAAGTGCAGGTGGCAGGTTACAGCTAAACACGCATACACCTTACGTATGTGGATTTTATTGAACCGTGCTTCGGCATTGGTCACAACTTGTCCCTAATATGTCAAATGACATCTGAGGACATTAAGCATCAACTCATCGACATTCACAGCAAAGCTGATAGTTTCCTGTGTATATCTATAGTGTGTGTGTGTGTGTGCGTAGCTCCTGTGCTGTTCTATTTTTAGTGTTTTAAATAGGCGTCTGAAAAACATGCAGTCTTGGACTTCTTGCTGGCAGACGTTATTTGTTAGTGGGGTCCCTTTATCGTTTCAGCTGATGTTGCTTAATTGACATATAAATAGAAAATCAGAATTTCTGTACGGGTGCGTAGGAAACGGAACGTCTATTTGCTTAATTGTTAGTGTATTTTAATTTAAACAAAATCAACCAAATAGATTATTCCGTGAATGCTATTTATCATCATTGTTATCATTATTGCTCTTGTTTTAAACTTGTCTGTGTTCTAATATTATTTTCTACATGACAGCCAAGAAAGGAACGAAGTGGCTTTGTACACTTATCTGAAATCATGTGGTGGAAATCATGGAGCTTTAAAAATAAAATTTACATTTTTAAACGCATCACACTCAGAAACAGTCCAATGAAAATGCACCAAAAATTGAAATAAGTGTATGGAACTTCTTGTTCCGAAGACACTCTTTTGTCGGTGGATTCGACATTTTTAAAGAAGCAAGAGAGACGTTAGAGATCAACCACAGTTTGGAGTACCAAGCACTGCCTTGAACGAGAATACCATAGAGTTGGCGAGGCATGCATATAATTATAGCAGACAACTCGTATATCTCAATTCAGGAAATAACTGAAACCTATTATCTTTTAAACGGTATAATTCATCAAATTATCCATGAAAATCTGAAAAAGAGTGGGTACCCCAATTCCTGACGGGCATAAATAGACAGTGAGATGTGATACCAGTAAAGGCCCAACCAACTGACTGACGTTGTCACAGATGATGGACTTATAATAAGCGTTTGTGGCATGACCGCAAAACAAGCAAATATGATCTGGATCGATGAACCTGGTGACAGAACTGAAGTGCTCAGACCTTACTGCAAAGCCAGAAGCTGATCTTCACGAAGTATTTCAACTTTACTGGATCCTTGGTGGTCGACATTCTGCCCAAGAAGACCACAATGACTAGCGATCACTGCACAGGAAGAGTTCCGGCAAAAACTGTCTCGGTTGTCCAGGAGCAGCAGCCAAACGTAGGAAACACAAGAACATTGTTACTCCGTGGCAGCGCTGCTCCCCACAAAGCAAGGGCCTCAGTTCAGGATCTTGAGAGAGAACAGTTGCATGTCTTGACCCACCCACCTTACAGCCCGGCCTTAGTGCCATATGTGACTGACTCGCAGTGGGGTACTCCGGACGCACAAAGAAGGTCCCCTCTTTTGAGAACCTAAAGCTGACAAATGTTCTCCTTTTAAAGCCTGGAATGGGTCAGAGTATAGCCATGCTTGCTTCACCCACTGCCAGGAAAGAAAAAAAAATTGTTCTAATTTCGACCATCCTGGTCCATTTACCTTCCTTTCTTTTCTTCTCTAAATCCATTCCTTACTTCTTAACTGCGTTACTTTTGGATAACGCAGTTTCCCGTGTGGTCTGGCAGAATAAAATAGGTCATCTTCATCATAATCACAGATTTAAGCAGGTTCCCGTGGTAACTGCTGATGAAATATAAATAGGCACCAAGACATTATATTGTGCATTGATAGACAGAGTGTTAGTTTTTAACGCTGTAACATTGCATTAGACTAATTTGTTATTTAGTGACTTAACTAGTGTAACACAATTGTGAATGTGTGATTCGTCTTGAGGTGACCCTATGCGGTAGACGATACGTTTAAATCCAAGAACTAATTAACCATGTAACTGTTGGCTTTCAAAAGTGGCCTTGCAGGAAAGACGAGAGAGAGAGAGAGAGAGAGAGAGAGAGAGAGAGAGAGAGAGAGAGAGAGAGAGAGAGAGAGAGAGAGAGAGAGAGAGAGCTTGCAAAAGCGGTGAATGAATGTCATGCCATACTCTCTTTGAAATAGAACAAGACCTTCCAAAATGGCAAAGACGACTGCAACTCTGTGTGAACAACAATGGAGAGTACTTTGAAAACTGAAAATTTTATTGCTGTAATTCGTTTCATGTTGGAGTAAAAGCATCACTTGTAAATTATCTGGACTGCCTACTGTAACACTATCAAAGCGCTGAAAATCGTCCACTGTCTCACTTCGCTTTCCGCGATCGAGACGGAGGAGAGGAGAGCATGCATGGAACCAGGAGCAACTTTAAACGGGAACGGTGTTCCTGTGCTGATGGCCACTCTGAAGAGATGAGAGTCGAGCTGTAGGAAACTTGTTGATCATGAGCTGGATATGAGACCTCTTGTGTGGCTTCAATAAGAAGGTTGATCTCAGAATCCGCCTTGCACGTCGGCCATACTCAACAGTGCCTGTATGCCTTGCCATATTTTCTGGCAAAAGGGTCTCATAGGGGTGCTTGAATTGTTCGTGTACATTTTTCCCTTCCTTGGTTTAATTGCTTGAGCCCTGTCAGCTGGTATACTGAGTCTTCCAGTATTGACCCTTGTGTATTGACCTTTTTTTTTGCCTTTAGTATCTTTCACAGCGTTATAGCGTATACTATGCTGATATCCGAAAGCACTATAGTACGCTTTGATGCGTTCCACTTATTTCTAGTTTGCCAATAGCAGCAGAGTAATAGCAGCAGCAGCAGTGGCAGGAAGAAGATGAAAAATACCAAGTGCTAGTAAGAATAGCAGCAGCAGGGCAACAACCAAAGGCTATGAAGCAAACAAAGTTTACGAAGCCGTTGTCAGCGTCTGCGTCCCGGAAGCTCCTGGAGGTCATACACTCAGACTTTTCTTTCTGCGTTAGAAAGGGGACGCGGCTGAATTTAACCGAACATATTTTTCGGCAGTAAATCAAGGCTAGAACATTGTTAAACGGGACAACGGCAATAGAAATCGCTTACCGAAGAGACTGCTTTTTTGTCTCCGTTTACCTGAAAGATAAATTTGATGCTGGCCGACATCCTCTGCTTGTATTGTGTCCTGTATTTGTTCGCTCGTTTTCAAATTGCCATTTCAAGAACAATGTGGATTATAACTCTGTTGAAAGTTAATACCGACAGTGATGATTCTAGTATTATAAAACATGTGTTCTTGTTTCAAGGCTAAGTCTACCACATCGGAAGACTCCCGCACAATGAACCCTGACGGCCTGGTGTACACCACTATCGCCTTCTCGGACAACCAGCTGAAGAAGGCCGAGCAGCCCCCACCCGAACGTGAAACTACCGAATATGCCGACATCGACTTCACCCGACACGCCCCGCCTGTACAAGATTGACGAATTTATCATTGACAAAAAATTAAAGCTAACTGTACGGTCATGGTCTCGTTTTTCTCATGCATTGTTTGCCATAAAACCTTACTGTGTATCTACAAACCCTCTCACACCCGAGACAACGAATATACTGAATCAAATAAACTGACTGTGATATATGACAACAAAGCAAAGCTTCCACCTGTGCCAGCTTACCATTGCTGTGTGAACACGTTTTGACACTGAAAATGTACTGTTTAATCCGGAATAATGAAGAGCGCGCGCGCGCTTGTGTGTGTGTGTGTGTGTGTGTGTGTGTGTGTGTGTGTGTGTGTGTGTGTGTGTGTGTGTGTGTGTGTGTGTGTGTATGTGCTTTTAGTGAAATACCTGTCGTTAGAATTTTCCAGTCTTGGAAATTTGTGTCTTGCTTTCTCCTTTTTTTCTTGGTATTAGAAAGAAATGGCTTTAAACGAATAATCTCTTGCCTGGTATATTATCTGAATGATCAGAAAATGTTTTAAATGTTTTATGATGTTTTACTCCATTTTATCTTTATAGTCTTACCTTTGTTGTGTTGAACTGTCCCATTATAGCGTGGAATTCGAGTGATCTAAAAGAAAAATTTCAATTTATGCATTTATTATGAATAATACAATTATTTTGTATTTGTATTGTAAATATTTTATTTGTATGCCCACAGTCTTCTCTCTCTCTCTCTCTCTCTCTCTCTCTCTCTCTCTCTCTCTCTCTCTCTCTCTCTCTCTCTCTCTCACTCTCCCCCCCCCCCACGCCCCCTTTGCTTTTCCTGTCTTTGTAACAGGGATGGGCTGTTTAGAATCAATATTCTTTTATGTTTATTGGGGATCTTAAAATCTGATTTGTGTTAACTTAGAACGAAATGGTTGGATTTAGTTTCAACAAAAGTTACCAAGTATATGTTTAGTAGGGGAGCGGGGTGGGGAGCAAGGGAAGCAGGTTGGAAGCATGAATGAAGAGTCACAAGTCAGAGGTTGCTATAACATAACTTTTTACTTGCACCAACCAGGAAACAGTGTAGGCTCTCCCCTGAATCAGATGCATAGGCAGCAGCTCGAACTATTACTAACCGAAGACCTGCTACTGCAGGGACACTGGGGGAAAGAGGACGCGGCGGGCCCAGCGCACAAGTTTTAACACTTTAGATAATTAGGGCCATAAAAATCCCACCCAATCAAAAAGGAGAAAGGACAGGAAAGAAAGGTTAAAGAGTCATAGCCCGAAACACATACAGTACACTCGGTTACCCCCCCCCCCCCCACCCCACTTAATCACATAGCAATAAATAAAACTAAAGGGTGTAGGGCATCTAAGAGTTAGTTGACTTAACAAACCATCAAAGTGGTACCCAATACATCCACGCACTAAGACTGTACCCCTGTTTACTAACATACTAATAAAGGCCTGGCTAACTAAATATTAGAAACATCTCCAAGCAATGACTGCATTACAGTAAAAGGGCAACGTGATTACTGCATTTAAGCAAAGTAAACCAGACAGACCCACAACACACTCCTTGAAACAGGACAAAAGGATGAAAAAGAGGATTCCTTTACGTAAATTATGAAAACTCCAAAAGAAACATCTGTTCTTATTGCATTTCAAAAAGCTACTTCCATCTGGGACATAAAAATGGAGGACGTTCCACAGTTGGCTGTACAAGACCTCAAAACAACATGTTCGAAAAAATAAAACTTCAACTCAGCGCACATCGCAACAATCGAATGTTACATATTGCATGTCATGTACCACATGAATGGCACACAAGTGATGTCTGCCCTCTCAAACCATGATTTCAATACCAAGCCTTATGTGAAGGCCCCGCGGTACGATAAAACGTCTCGCTAGAGAAACGCACACACGAAAATACAGGGCCTTATATAAAGGTTAACATATACTCGTAATAAACATAACTCTCACTCGCAAACAACTCAAATGAACATATATAATGCTATGAAGTAATACCAGATTAGCGGTCAAACCATCACAGTTCGATCATGATGTAATAAACAAACACTACGGTCACCAAACCGCTCAGGAAAAATGGAAGTTGTGGCAGATTTGGAGTAACAATCAACTATCAGAGATGTAGTCACACTCACTGAGAACCCTAATCGACTGTATAAGGCGGGTATATATAACCATTTGCATACAAATCCACATATACAAAATGGAACACAGTTACCATCATGCATTATAGTAATCTACAGGTAAACTACATGGTTATTGTATTTATTAGATAATTGCTGTTGTCTTAACACTTAGATAATTGGGGCCATAAAACTCCTACCCAATCAAAAAGGAGAAAGGACAGGAAAGAAAGGTTAAAGGGTCATAGCCCGAAACACATACAATACTCTCGGTTACATCTGTATTTGTCCAACGCAATGGAAGTACGCCAAAACTGTAATCATTTCAGCCTAACAGCCTTTATAAATTCCCCTGAGAACTATATATGTTCGCTCAAATTGTGTGGTGGATGTAAAATGCCAAGTTTCTTACACAGATCACAGAACCGTGAATCGCCCTGATATAATCACACTGGTTGAGTCGGCGTAAAACACCAGTTTACTTACTTACTCACAGAACCGTGAGTTCGGAAACTTACCTGTGACACAAATAACTACTTAGTGGCACAGCAGTTTGACGGACCTGTGCACATGAGGACTTAGAAAAGGTCTCCCCGTTACAGATATTGACACGGGAACTACAAATATTACAGATACTTAAGTAAACACATAGAACACAACAAATGTATGTTACAGATCGATTATTCGATGACATTTACATGCTGAACTGATATCGTACAAAGTGGAACTGTTGAAGCTTAAAATTTTTAGGCTGTGAAATAATAGTGGACATTTCTGTGGCGTGGTACTTCTATTTATTTCTGTACACAATGCGATCCCCCCCCCCCCCTCCCAACCGCCAAAAAAAAAAAAAAAAAAAAAGCCCAGACAAAAAATTGTTTTACGAATCTCTGTTACACTCGCGTATACACAATGATCAGTTGTCCTGCGGTGACCCTGTGCGGTTGACAGGACGTTAAAATCGATTACTAACTAACTACAGTAGCCTGTTTTGTTTTTGTTTTCTACGTGTGCCGTTTAAAGAAAGAAATCCGTTTTTACATATCATTGCATCAACGAGTAAGAAATCAAATTAGCGCTCAGCATGTTCACATTGTGTGTTGTAGTCATGAAGTGTAATCGGCCTTTACGCATCAGTGATGACTACAGTTTCAATCAGCGGTTACATGTAATGACTGTGATTTAAAATGACGTGTAGTGACTTGGAGGTTGGGGTACGAGTTACGCTTAATCACTAAACAGACTGTGTCAGCATCTGCAGCGCATTTCATAGTGTCACAATTTTTTTATTTTAATAACGTCTGTTTAGTAGACGATTTCTGGAACTAAGAGGGGACGCAATTTAGGAGTGTTTACCTTATCGCGACAGTTTCGCCCTCCTGAACCCTCATGGGGAGGAAAAATATCGTACTCTCTCCTTTGCTATACGTTTACAACAATGGAGGCGATATACGAAAAGACGTAGATATTTTCGAAATGAACCATCTTAAAACTGTGTGTGCGTGTGTATGTGTGTACTAACGCGCGTCAGTGTATTTGTGTGTTGACGTTTCTGACTCCACATCCTTCCTCTACAAAACATCGGCAGTGTAATAAGCTGCCTAAAGTTGCATGTACAAACACTAAGAAACCTTATTTATAATAATGTAGCGTCATTCCGAGATTCGGGCAATCACCCAAACAAAAACAAAACAACAACAACAAAGTATAACTATAAGCAGCGATCGTAAATCATAATGCAACGACGATCGTCATCGAGTGTATTCTTTATGGTAGTAGGCATAAAAAGTTGATAGACGAAAAATGGAGGTAAGGTGTGTCCAGCTTGTAAGACTTTACAAACCTGTGCGCTCGTAAAGCCTGATCGGTTTCCGAAGATGTACCTTTGGGCCGAAAACCGCTCATGCGCGCTCGTGTCATTCTCAGATCATAACAAATGTTTTGGTGGTGTGACGTCACAGACCATAGCTCCGCACCCATTTTACCGATTCGAAGTTACTTAGCCAAAATCAACACGAAAA
>OY757557.1:14586056-14646056 GCA_963584105.1 Alviniconcha strummeri | reverse complement strand
TCTGGGTGTTAACGTGCGTGTATGCGCGCGCGCGTGTGTATGTGTGCGTGTGCGTTTGTGTGTGTATGTGTGTGTGTGTTTGTGTGTGGGTGTGTGGGTGTGCGCGCGCGTGCGTATGCACATGCGTTTGTATGAACGTTTTGTTATCGATAATCGGCTTCAAAACAAACGATTAAACAAACAAAACAAAACAAAATTCTTGCAGCGAAAAGATGTTTGTGTGGGTGTAAGCTTGTATCTGTGTAGGTCAGTTGGATATTGCAGCGGGCAGCCAATGAACTGACCGCAGGAAACCTGCCAGCTTCTATATTTAGCCTAACCCCAAGTACCATGAGTCATACGGGTGCGCGCGCATCCGCGAGGCATGAGATTCAAGCGGGCCTTTGTGGTTTGCTTTCACTGCAAGCGCTCCAGCAGAAAGGTCACTGGGGAACTGCTCCCCGGCAAAAGTTTTCCCACTTCCCACCCCTCCACAATAGAGGATTTTCGAAAATAACAGGCAAAGATAATTTGACAGTGTTTTCTTACTCCGGGAGAGTGAAGTCCCCTGAGGGGAGGCGGCAGCTGAGAAGAGTCGATCTGCGACAGTTTTAGATCTTCAGGCATGGCCCTATTATAGTTTATAATAGACTACCAGCTGGGGGAACCTACTATCCGATCTGCATGTTCCCCACGAACAGTGAGCGCTTGATCGGCATCCCTGATGCCTTTTCTGCCTTTTGTTTACGGGTACCCGTCATCTTCCCCACGTGCTCACTGTACCCCCAACAAAAACGTGACTACTCTGCGCTACACCCGCAAGCATATATAGGCCATGCCTGTAGGCATTTACCGAGTGCAGTCCCCTGGATTTCCAAAGATCGTCTATTACTACTGGAGAGACGATCCTCTAACCTGTCTTAGGCATTCTTCAGTGAAAGTTTCGGTATTATCTATTCTAGGCATTATAATGCCTATCGTGTAGTTAGACTGGGTCATATACACAACCAGGCTCTGGGGTGGCCTGCAACTAAGTCATAAATTCATCTTGCAGGTACATGTTGTAGAGTAGCCATGTCAAGCTTCGTCCAGGGGTGAGTCAACACCACACTTTTCAGCCTTGGTGCAGGGCACCCTGAAACCTGCAGGGTACATCACACTGTTACTGTGATCTCTTACATTTAACCTAGTGTGCATTGGGCAAATCCTGCTTCACCTTCTCCTCATGAGGTTTGGGTTGGAGTAGCCGGCAGCTCGGGTTCCTGGGATTTTTACCAAGCTTGACATTGAGTAGCATCAGCGCCTCTCGAACAATACCAATTTGTCGGTAACTTCATAGCAATGTCATAAATTCTACCTATGTCATGTTGTTGTTTTTCTTAACTTTCTCTATTTTGGTTGCACAGCTTAGTGTAAGGCGTTGTTTTCCCCCAAAAGGACAGTCCAGGGGAGACAATCCATTCAGCTAGGCAGAAATGCCTTTTCTAATCTAACCAGTTACAAAAGTGTGAAAGCAATGCTCTTTGTACATATTAGTTTAGAAGGGAAAGAATGGTTCTCATGTAATGATGTTTCCTGTATTATGTAAACTTACGTATCAATGTGTATAGTTCACAGTGGCATGGCTTATGCCATTCACATTGATATCTTTATAATCATGCTACTGATTACATGTCACAATGCGTGGACTGAACTGCAACCCCAGTGTCGATGTGAATTTATGAGAATGCGAGTGGAAATGACACAAAGGCAATGTGATGTCCTATATCTTAGCATCATTAGGCTGGGGCACACACAAAAGGCATTTTAGCATGCGTTTAAGATGGAGCACAGTTCTGTTTTTACATCGTTGTCTACGGCCCACATAGGATTTTTCCGCTTTTACATTATACTTCTTACACTGAGTTCACGATTGAAAAGAAATTAAACTAATGGCGTACTACATCTAAATATACCAGTATACATTTTTGATACTAATATTAGATGATTACTAAATTGGATCGCTGTAAAGGGTTGGCTGTGTCCTTTATAACCGAATAACATATCGTTCACGGTTAACTTCAATTTAATCTCAAACTTACGATAAACCTTTTCCTCCATGTATTCCCAAATAGTTGACATCTTTTTACACGTAAAAATAATTTAAAAAAATCAGGATAATCTGTTTGATTGCAGTCAAAGGCACAGTTCTTGTTATTAGATATACCCATTTTATTCAACAAAATACTAGTGGGATATATATTATGGAGTATCTTCATATTTTGAGGTAGACGCAGTCTGGTTTCAGATGTACATTTGCTTTCAGTGCTCTTTTTCGACCCTGAATCCGCATTTATTTCGCCAGAAGATTACTACGATTGGTTCGGTCTTATTTGGTTCCACTAAGCGCAAACGAAATTGTCGGGGTCTGAATATTGACTGAGCGTGGTTATCTGTAGATAGCTTGGCGTTCTGAACACACGGTTCAGTGTTTGCTGCACACGCTTCTATAGCAGTGCGCACTGCTCCGTCGTGTTGGCGTATGGCCAACCTTTTCGCGAATTGTTTTAAGAGTCATAACTGTGTTGTCATTTTTCGAGAATATCTTTGACAAGAGAAAAGCCCGAATCAATCAAGTCTCGAAAAAAAAAAAAAAAAAAAAAAAAAAAAAAAGAGGCTGCTTTCTGTACGAGATGTTTTAATTATCCCACAAACATTATTTCTCTAATGCTATTTTAGCTGGCGTCTCAGCAAATTATTTTTGTTTATTGTCCAACCAACAGGATAAAACCTTTCTCCGGAATGTGTTTTTAATCAACCCCAAACCTTTAAAGTATTTAACAGTTAAATCTGACGAAAAGCAGCATACGTTTTCACCTAGCTTGGACATCATTTCAGTTGGAATTTGTTTCCTTTTTTTCATCTTTTTCTATCATTAATATGTTTGCCCAAGATAGCAAAAAGGACTTTTGCAAGTCATCTACGTTAATCATGCTTCCATCTTTTGACACATAATTCTCCTTTTTACCTTTTCAAAGGCTTTGGTATTAGAGTATTTTTTCTTCCAAATAAATCTTTAAAAAATAAAAATAAAATGTATTGAGCTTTTTAATCATTATCCGCTGGCGCTACAAGTGCCTAAATAGCGAAGATTATTTGCGGTAGAAGAAAGGACTTTACAATACAAATTGTACCCGTTATACTATAGTTTTTTGTTTTGTTTTCACCAAGTGACTGGTACGCTGTACGTTTTCTATACGTGGTAGCCAGTTATCATTAATTTCTGATGCCGGTATAGAGCTGCTAAAGTAAATTCCTAAGATTTTTAACCGCAGTTTCCATTTTATACCGTGGTATTCATCAGTGCAATATATATATATATATTTATTTATTTTTGGAACCGAGCCACATTGCCTCTGTTTTGTTTGTGTTCATTGCTAGCCCTGGGAATTTGGAAAAATACACTAGCTTCTGAAGCGCATTTATTTTTTAATCATCCCTGTCTTGAAGAAAAAGCATTATATCGTCAGCGTATAGTAACAGTTTTGAAAAGCATTCATGATTTCTTGGAACTGATATACCTTTGACAGATGGACCTGCCCTCATTTTTATAGCCAATAATTCTAAGGCAAGGATGAGGGATGCTGGTGAAAATCGACAGCCCTGAGAAAGAGGAGGCAGGAACTTACTTCAATACTTTGGGAAAGCCAACCTATGTAATTAATGCAGCTTTCTGTGTTGTTCATTAATACCTCCACCCAGTTAACAAAGTTCTCCCAAAATTGAAACGCTTGAATGCCCAAACCATGCGTTCTTTCGATACTGTATCGAAGACAGCTTTGTAATCGAGTGCAAGCAGGAGTCCTGGTCTGATTTGTCCAGATAATTAATCGTATCATCTGTAAGTCTAATCACAGTGCTTATATTTCTACCTTTCAAAAATCCGACTTGGTCTTCGTTGACAATACTGGATATAACACTGGAGAGACGAATGGCTAGACTTTTAGCTAAAAGTTTATAGTCAGAATTAGTTAAAGGGCCCCTGAACACTGATTTTGACCGATTTTAGCTTTAGATCTTCTGTTTGGTATATTCCACCGACTAAATATTTTCACACAGTAAATACAGGTATAATTATATCCCATGCCTCAGTAATCATTTCATATTTTTCAAGTGTCTTAAATGCTTATGAATCACAAAACAAGACCAATATGTCACGGCAGAATGGGCAAGGGAAATAACCGCTGCAGCCGCGTGATCGTACGTGTTTTGGCCGAGAGTTTACTTGGAGCCGTAAAGTCAAAGGCTAATCGTGACGTCACGATAAGACTCGACTGCCATTGGCATTGTTACTTCTACAGTTTCAGTGCACAAAACTCCGGATAAATTTGCCTGAAAAGTTGGAAATGGCAACTGGAATATGGCCATTCCAGTAATATGGCCATTCCGCCAGTTGCGGATATCAAGTTTGGCATCGACTGGGAGAGTTTCAAGTGACGAAGAAGTATCATGAGAATAGTGCTGGTTATTCTTTGTGTTTATTGTATATTGTGATGTGTGCGATACTACGTGTTGTTGCGTACTTCTTAAGTGTTAATCTTTTACATATGTACACTGTCTTTGTGGCTTTATGTGTGGCACATTTTCCTTTGAAGGAATAAAGAAGTTCTTGACTTGACATAAGAGCACAGAAGCAAAAATAACTGTGTCAACGACAAACAGATGGAAAGCCAAACTAACCATAACTAACTCCTCACTAACCCGGCCTCCATCTAGAAACACAATGGCTGCAGACTGATAAAGCAAATCGCTAATCAGGACTACTGATGACATAGCATCGGGATGTAAACAAATGCAGACGAAAAGAGAAATTCAAAATGGCTGCCCTAATCAGGCAAGCTAACAACGGTTACGAATTGGCCAATAAGCCAGAGATAAAAACGAAAGACGTATGGTGGAAGAGAAGAGAGGGGAAAAAAAAAACGACAACAACAACAAACAAACACTTTCTGAAAAGAAAGAGGAGGCAGGAAATGTCAGCGAGCAACGTGACAAAGGCTGGATACACGTAATCCCTGTACACGATACAACCCACTTAGCAGTGACAACAACATTGCGGGGCAGCAGACGCTCACGAGACTACCCCCCTCACTCGTACATCGTAAATCAACGCTATAACCCGAGAAACAAAAGGAGCTGAAAGAGAAAAAACAGTCAATGGCAAGGACCGACCCAACCCCAAACCATAACCCAGGGAGGCCACGAAATCGCTCGTCTATTGAACTAGAACGAACAAAACTTTTTCATCTTTACGTATGATGAAACAAACACGGATAATTTGGGAAAATAAAATAAAACAACCAATAAAAGGCAGGCTCCCTGATGAGGTCTAGCCTGTTGTGAAAGCTAGAGTAAACACAACGAAAAAGACCGAAATGCCACGCACCTAACAAGGCTCGAGAATGATGGAATGACAAGGCGGAAATAAACAAAGGCCCAACTACTGGCAATGGCGTCGGAGCTTCATCCTTGGAGATTCGAACTGGAAATCTTTCCAAGTCGTTTACCCTGTGGACATGTATTTGAGCCCAAACTGAATGCTCAGCAGAGTGCGATCTGTGAAGCTTTTTTTTTTTTTTTTTTTTTTTTAATGCTTTGAGCAGAGCACATCGTGGTGTTTTGGTTCCCACCTCTTTGTGGCTAGGTCCCATCGATTCATTGCCGTTTGCCACTGTCGTTTTCTGGCTTCATTAAAAAAAAAAAAAAAAAAAAAAAAAAAAAAAAGGAGCTGAAAGAGAAAAAACAGTCAATGGCAAGGAAAAGCATGGAAGGAAAACTCCTTTGTCAACTTTTTACAGCAACCAACTGCAGCATACTCGCTCAGCATGCTTTAAAACTGATTTGCCAGACCACTTTCGATTCAATTTTGTTCAAGTCGTTACTGAGCCATGCCGGTCAGTTGTCTTGTTGTGACGTCACGGAGGTCACGTGACCGAAAACGGGATTTTCAGCTGCAGACGACGCAGATGCTCGAAGCGTCGTGTTTGTTTTCATTCAAATCAATACTTTTACGTACCTCAGGAAAATGTCAATCTATCAAACGAACAGCGTGTATGTTAAATTTTGTTTATATAGTACAAAGTAAGTGATATCTACGACTTAAAATCAGTGTTCAGGGGCCCTCTAATGAAATAGGGCGCCTATTATTAAGATCGTCTCTAGGCAAATGTTTTCCTTTGTGAATCAAAATTATTACTGCGCGTTTCTGAGTAATCGACATTTCACCCTTCGTAAATGTAGCAATAAATGAGTTCAAAATCATATCTTAACACCAGAAGAATATTATAAATGCTGTGGTTATTCCGTCCAACCCGGGAGATGAAGCATTCTTCATACGTTTTAACGCACGGGTGAGCTCTGCCTCGGTTAGAGCACCCTCAGTACTTGTTTTCTGTCCATCTGACAACTGTGGAACATCTATGCCATTTAAAAATGCCTGAGCTGACGGCTCCTGGAAATCAACTGTCTTTCTATATATATCGCTATAAAATATAACTTGTTCTTTAATAATTTCTTTTTGGTTTGTCGTCGCTCGTCCTATCAGTTATATTCACGTCTGACTGCGCCTTTTCAAGGTTCAAAAATATTCTTCTGTTTTTCTCCCCTTCCTCGATGAATTTATCCCGTGCACGGATTTGTGCTCCCTTAGCCTCCTGTACCGCATCAGTTTCCATTTCCATTTTGACCCTTTCCCTGTGCTTAAGTAACTCGCTGTTCTGTGGCTCAGCGGCAATACCCGCATCAGCTTTGTCAAGATCCTCCTGGAGTTTTAAGTACCTACTTCGCTGACTTCTTTTCTTGACTTTATTGTACTAAATACAAAATTCTCTTGTTTAAATTTTACACAAATCCCATTTCGTTTGTTCTTCAATATCAATGTTATCCTTTTTAAATTCTGCAAAAAATGAATTAGGTCGTTCGACAAATGTTTGGTCATGTAGCAAATTTTCGTTAAATTTCTAGTATGAGGGGTGACCCCTGCTGAACATGCTACATATTATAAAGTTTGTTTTAAAACTAATCGGTGATCTGACTGTGCCATTGAATGAATTGAACAGTCGTGAACATTACTGAAAATGGTGTCGGTCGACAATATATAATCCACTCTCCGTGCTGTAAAAGGTTTTTTCCTCGACCATGTATACTCCTTTTGTTCCGCATTGAACAATCTCCAAACACCATTTAGTTCGGATTTCAACACAAAATCATTAAACTTGTTTAACATCTCTTGCATTATGTTGATCACCACTGACAATGTCCCGCTCTTTATCAAGCACACAGTTAAACTCCCCACACGCAATCTGATAGGTGTTGTTCAAACTATTTATAAGCTTATATAAATTATGAAGAAAAATTCCCTTTTCGCTGGACATAGTTGGGGCGTATACAATTACTGAGCATGACGCGAACCGTCAAGATTCTATCATTTTTGAAAATACATTGTACATCAAACTGAAAAAAAAATCCGAACCAAAATTTGTCCCATGCAGTGAACAGTTACGCTTGTATAAAACAATGATCTTCCCCCTTCTCATTTCCACATCTCCTTATCAGCATCAGTAATATATGATTCCTGTATGCAGATTATGTCAAAAGCCCCCTTTTTAGGTATCGAAAAAATGTGTTACGTTTTGTGGAGTTTCGTAAAACATGGATATTAACACTAGCTAATTTAAGGCTGTTCATCATAGACTATATCGTGGCATCTGAGTTGAAATCGTTGGAGACAGAATCATAGTCCATAATAGGAGCCAGGAAACGTTACCGTCTGTATCTAGCACCGAAGGAAACGACCCCTCACGTTACGGCTGGACCTCTCCCTTCCTGACCTTGCGCCTCCTGGTTGTTGGGGCCATGGGGCTACGCGGGGAGGTCACCCGTTCTCGTTGCCTTGGTGGAGTCGGGTTGCTGCGTGGGCGTTTCTCCCGGGGCACTGACTGAGACCTGCCCTGGAAGATGAGAGTCGACTGTTGACTCTCGTCCACGTCGGCTGTCAGGCCTTAGTGGAGTGGCTGGAGGGGCCAGCGTCGCGGTGGTCGTGGTGGTTGTCGTGGTGGCTGCTGTTGTTTCCCCCTGGTTAGGCTCGACATCACCTGAGTCGGATGATGGCATCGGTGTTCCTGACGTTTGTAGCCTCTCAATCACGGTGCTGCTGCTGATGCCGTCAGGTGGTAGGGGGCCGGAGGCATGACCACTCTTGTGGCCAGGCTGTTTGCAGGTCCTGCAGACGATGTCGTTCGTGCAGGACGCTGCTACATTCCTCTGGTGAAGCACCTGGAGCAGGTGGCCGCGTTTTCGGGTTTGTTCTTCTGATCTCGATGATACAGTGTTACTGTTGCGCTGCCAATACTGATCTTTTCCGGGAGAGCGCGATCGGGTGTCGTGATGTAGACAAACCGCCTACCTGTAAGCCATCTCGTCAGACCTCCTCTCTCGTCCCTCTTTCCATCATCAGCTTTGACTGCGATTCACGTCAGAGCTGTACCAGTTTCCTCTCGATCTCATCATTGCTATAGCTGATCGGGAGGTTACCGATGATACGTTTTGTTGTTTGTACTTCCGTCTCCCCGTCTGGTGTTTTCGCCGTGTATGGATTTTTGTCAAATAGGTTCAAAGTGAGTTTCGTACTTCAATTCCTGTCAACAAAAGCATTGCACGATTGTCAACGCTCTTTGGGTATATGTGCCACAGCCCTCCAATTTTCTGTGCGCCGATGACAGAGTTATAGCCACGTGACTGGTCTTTTCAGCTGCAGTATATAGTTCATGGACTGTGCATTGAATTCCATTGCAAGTGTTGTCGGGCAAGTTTCGACACGGTGTAAACACAGGACTCGGGGAGGTGTACCTCTTCCTTGGTCTGTGTTGTTGGTTGCCATCATAAATCCGTACAAAAAAAATAAAAAATAAAAATCACTCGACAGCAAAACACTTCAAAAAATTCTAGTCCTGGGAATGTCTCCGATCGAATAGTATCCAGATCAATGCACAAAATTATATTAATATTTACCACTAAAAACGAAGAAAATCAAAGAAGATCGGCAGCGGGAAGAAAAACCCAACCTGCTAGCGATGTGCACTCTCGCTCACTCGTCTACTTAATTTCTAACGCCAGTGTCGGTGCAAACCCCAAGGCCGACACAATGGAGTGACATCATATAATGTGCAGGGGAGGGAGGGATGGTGGTGCATGAAAGCACTGAAGGTGCCGGGGTGTCCAGAGGACAGGAAGTGGGATGGAAGGAGGGGAGGGAGAGGTGTAGAGGCGAGTAGGGGATGGGAGGGCCGATAAGGGGCCGGTTATTTAGGTGAGTAGGCGGAGAAAACGGTGAAGGGAGAGGCAGGGAGAGACTCTGGCACTCTGGGCAGCGCCAGCTATGTAGACGATTTAGTTTTGGCTTGTGAGACCTACGAGGAATGCAAGGAGGCGCTGCTGTACTTGATCAGCCTTGTTAGAAAGCTAGGCTTACGAGTGAGTTGGGAAAAGGGGATTAGTCCTACCAAGCAGGTGACATTCTTGGGCGTAGACATTGATACGAAAGATTGTGTGCTGTCCTTGGGGGCAGACAAGCTGAACATGCTGCATGAAAAACTGAAGGCTTTTAAGCATAGGCAAAGGGCGACAAAAATGCAACTGCAGAGCCTTGCTGGCTCGTTGAACTGGGCCTGTCAGGTTGTCAGGGGAGGCCGCACACTCCGAGCATCGCTTTCCGGCACCCAAAGGATGTCGTAAACCAATGATTCGAGTTTGGGTAGGCCGCTTCCTTCTCCGGCGCATCTTAGCGTCAAGCCTTTGAGACACGCAAAACACAAGACAAAGCTGAATGCAGAATTTTGCAAGGACTTGGCATGGTGGCTAACATTTTTAAGCACTTTCAACGGTAGACAGTTTTTCACAACATTCCCAGCCAAATGCCGGGTGCGGCCATTGATGTTACTAAAAATAGAATTATGAGCCGACTTCCGGTCAGTGTATTTCGAAGAGCAAGTTATGATGGCCACAGAGCAACAAAATAAGCAAGGTAGTGGTGCAAACTGCGCAGTTATCGGCTGCAGCTGGAGCCAAAGGAAGCTGAAAAGTTTGCTGAATTTGCCTTGTTTCGACCACAAGTCTTTACTAAAGAAAGACTGCTCATGCGCTCCACCGTACAAGTTGCATCGAATACCGGACGACCCTGACAATGGCTTGCAGCTTTGAAAAGAAAACTTCCACCGCAGAATCTGTTTGTTTGCTCGTATCATTTCGTTGGCAAGAAGCCGACCACTGCAAATCCTGGGCCTGAACTTTTCTTAGGGTACACAAAGGTTGTGAAAAGCAGACGAGTGTTAGTTCGCAGCCGTGGTAACACCGAGAACAGTTCGGCTGTCCTGTCCGTCAGTGGCCAAAGAAAACGAAAGTCGTCAGGTTCAGCTGTTCCTGTTCTGTTACCAGCAAAGCAGCTTTGCTTGTTAGTTTTTGAGACTAACAGCTCTACAAATGACAAGGATCGTCATGATGAAGGTATGTATCATTATCAAGTCTTGAACTTATAGTCATACTCATAGATTCATACTCATCTAGCCATGAGACTCCCGATGCAATATTTGTAGCTAGCCACATATTACTAAAAAGAAACGAAAGGGGGACAAGGAAAGATCTGCAACAACATAATTAATTAGAATGTGTATAGCAACCTTCAGTAGTATCTGTGAACAGTAAGTTATGCATGTAGCTAGTGCAGTGGAAATAATAATCAGTGAAGTCAGCATAATCATACTGGTAATTTTTACACTCTTTGAGTCTTTTCTTTAAATTTGGTCTGTAGTCAATAGTGCTCAACAAATGCAGGGATACGAAATAATGTGTGATTCGTGATTCACTGATTATGAAAAAATTATCTAGTCTGGAATTTGTTTTCAAACAGGTTTAGACCTAGAGTGTCAGATTACAAGTTATAGAATAAAACTTAATCAGATCAAGCAGGCAAACGACAGAGTGCTCAGCATCCATTCATTTTATTTTACAGGCACCTTCATGCCCGATTCTTCAGACGAGCTGCCAGAGGGAGTCCCAAGCTCAGCACCCCTAGATATCCCAGAGATTGAGACGGTTGATCGACATACACAGTGGGTGGACTTCAGCCTTGAAAACTATGACTACTGCCAAAAACCACAGTTGACATGGGCTGCTTTTATAAATTTGCCAACAATGTTAAAAGTTGCCTGGAGACTTTTTTCTCTCTCTTAATTTCTCCCCCCAAAATGTTGGCACTACAGAATAGTGTATTGAGCTGTATAAGTATGACTGACGTTTTTGCACTCTACTGAAGATATATGATCATGACACTTTCCAGGTGGATAGTTAGTTTACTGGGCACCTTAAAAATAAAGAAGAAGAAAAAGCAGTAATTCTTACTTTCAGTAAGGATCTTTCAACTGCCAGCCCAAGAAACAAACTTTGCCAAGACCTTGTTGTTGTCTTTTTAATGGATCCAAATTAATGCAACTCAGCATTGTTCAAAGATAAATTTGTAAGTGCACTATTCACTAATTATGTATGCATACATGTACACACTATGCCACTCACTGACCATGCTTCACACTAGTTTGAATAAATGCCCAATAACTGTATAGAATTAGCTGGGAAATACATGAATCATGGTGTTGCTGTGCATGATAAAAACACACAAATATTTTAATAATCAATATAATGCTGTAGTCAGTAACTTGAGAGTAAGACTAACACTTGTAACAGAAGAAACTGATGAACAGCCACTGCGTTGACAACAGGCATCCTGACAAACATCTGACAATATCACAATAAGATATAACCTTTCAGACGCAGACTGCCTACTTTGACAAAATGTCTTTGTAGCGTTTGGTTAGTTTTAGTCTGCCACCCTTGAAGTCATCAGCCAGTCTTGGTAACATAGATGCAAAATAAAAACACTTCAGTCTACGTACATCATGTACATAGTTTTCATCATAGACAACATCCCCCAGCACGTGCTTGTGCTCAGTCCACACAAAAAATACACTTTCTCAATCCAGTGCAGAACATGGTCATGTGCACTTGCATGTAGTAAACTCTGGGACTCTTTACACTGCAATTCTGGTTTGCACTCAACAAAGGAAATGAAACATAATCATGTATTTTCAAAGTCAACATCTTTGTCCTGCAAAACTGGACATTTTACTTCCGCTATGGCCCCGCATGCAGTCACACCATCAGGACTAGCAGAGAGCCAAGGCTCATCCACAGACACAACAGTACCCTTCGGAGAGATCACAAAGCCCATTTCTTTCAATGCTTGCAGAGCCTTGGGCTTACTGGTTCTGCCATGTTCAGTTGCATAATTACCTCTGAAGGATGGATACAACTGTTCCCTGAGAAAGGTTTCTGCACTTGTCGTTGCACATACAGGCACTTTCTTTGCAGAGCCGTCTGTGATGTGCAAACGTTTGGCATCACGCCAGACTACTGAAGTACTCTGTCCTTTGGTTTCCTTTTCCAGATTACACTGCTGACTGCTTAGTATGTAGTCAAAACAAAAAAACAAAAAAATCTTGCATGGCGCACAAAAATGTTTATCAGAATGTTCACTGTATACCAAGTCTGGGAGCACAGTGAATTGCTGAGGTTCAGCTATGCAAGCTGCGTTGATGATGCTCTGTGGCAATTTAAACAGTCCACTCACAGATGATGTGTCGACAAATTTGACAAAGTCCTCATGTGTAAGTGGTGCTGGCTGATCTGGCAAGTTGCCCCCTCCAGTAGGCTGTACGTCACAATCACCCAAGGTTGAGGGATGTCGTTTCCGCTTGAAGGAGATGTTCTCCAGCCGCCGTGCTTCCAAATTCTGGATAGTGCCTTTGTTCCATCGCTGATGTTCATCTGTGCAAGATTTTCCCAATCTTCCCGTTGCAGTGGCATACTCCAGCTGTGAACAAAGATAAAAACAGATACACAGTAGTTCATTACTCAGTAATTTATTGTGGCATATACCCAGGATCCACCATGGGTTTTTAATTCTAAACTCAAAACTGATGTTTTTTGTTTTTAGCTTAGTTGGTGCTTTGAGCCCAGTCAACCACAAAGGATTACATCAGAGCTAAAAACAAATTTAGGTTTATCTCCTAGTTATTCATAAAGCAGAGTGTAAAACATTCTACACAAACATTACTTTAACACACTTCATATTTTGCAAAACACACCACAAAATGGATGTAAAAGATAATTAGTCAAGTAGTACTTACAACTGTATACAAATGAACAACTACATGATAAAAAATGAAAATAAATTAAAATAAAATCAAATCAGATGTAATAATTATAGCTATGCCATCTTGTTTAATCTTTATGCAATGGTGTTGTCGTTGCAACCTTAAGGCACATGTACCACGCTTTTAGGAAAAACAAAAAAAACAGTTACAGTGCAAATCGGTGAAGTTTTTATATTTTTATATTATACCAGATGTATTTTTATATTATACCAGATGTAGTTCAAATAGATCCATATTATTACATATATTTGATAAGATCAAAACAAAAACAAAAAACTAACTATATCCTGTTAATGTATTATTGTGTTATACTGTTAATCATTATGCGCAAATGTGCATATATATATAAAACTTAGTGCCAAAAGGTGCGCGAATGGGGGGTCGGATTTTTGACTGTCAATAAAATCCGTTTCAAACACTTTGTTTTGTTGTTGCTTTGTGTTTGTGTTCATAATTGGTCAGTATCACAGTGGAAACAATATGAGCTCCAAATCTGGAGCAGCTGGAGAAATATAAATTTTTGAAAGTGAAAAACGCCACGAAATTCGACCCCTGAAAACGGACACGCTCACGGTGAGTGCTTTCGATGGTTTCATTCACTTACATGACGAATCAAAACATTACCTCAGTCACTGATTGCACAGAGGAGATATCGCTTTACACAGTGCATATAAAATCGATTATCACTAAGTTTTGTTTTTGGAGTTAGAGGCTCCGAAATGTCCCTCGGTAGAATGTTATGTGTTTAGAAATGTTTCATGACCAGCATTCGCAGACAATCTAGTGAAGAACTGACTTTCGTCGAAACTTTACTCCAGTCACTGTGATACATCACTGCATCAGGCGCCAATGTTTTATTTTACTGCCAGATGTCTGGGTAGTTTTTAAAATATATTTTGCGATTCTTCATAAAATTGTTGCAATAAATAACATTCAACAAAGTATTAGATTAAACAAGCAAAAAAAAAAAGTTTTTTTTTTCTCTCGCGCTTTTGCACTAAATCCGGTTAGCCATGTTACACATCCGGGTCATTTGCTTTGAGCACATGGCCGCATGTAAGAGATGTTCTGATATGCGAAAGGTGTGTGGTAATATTTTTGAAGACCGTAAAAGGCGTAACGTTCAACTTAATTTAAACGTTCTATCGGAGATTTAGTCAAATCTTCCGGTTATACGATGATATTTATATTGGTATATGCCGAATCTTTTAAAAGTATCGGAATGTTAGCATACAGAGCGAGTTTTTGTTATGCTGTCGATCTAAAGTTTGTTCAGATGCTTTCGTAAATTTGTTTTCACTGAGTTTCTTACGACATGGGTGCGTGTTGAAATCGTAATGTGCGACAGCAGATTGGTTATAAACAGTATATTCTGATCTTACTCTTTAAATTTTTTGCTTGCATTAACGCAGTTCGTTTTGTTTACAAACTACGTCTTCAAACAAATCATCATATATGGTAGTCAATTCAAATTTACACAGGTTAAATTTGTCAAGTTATGTGTTGAACATTACGATTACAACGTGCGCTGTGGAAATAATAACGTTTGACATACTTATACTGACCATGCCTGTCTATCTTCCAGAGTTCTGAAAATGTAAGGTACCGATCTTAATAGCATTATTCTTTGGCTGTGATTTTTTTAAGTAATATTTATTATGATTTTTAATATCTTATTATTATTAATTCTTTCACTTTGAAGTTAACTGTTCAACTATTTTTGTCCTAGGCACCCGAGTCAACATGACCAAGAAATGCACGGATGACAGGTTGCATGTGTGTTTTCCTGTGACACCCAAACGCAGCAAAAGTTGCAATCACTCTTACTTGCTCCATTTTCTCTTACAAAACACTTACTTGTTTGTTAAATAATAAGTATTACTTATTGTGTTATGAAAAACAAAGTACCATGTTGTGTCATTAACGTTATGTTATCCACCACAACAAAATTAATGCAGCAAAAACTGTTCACATGACAATAGTTATGTATCTTTATACTTTTAACCTTACAGTAATAAAAAGTTACTGATTTATCATTTTCATCAAGAAACAAACAGCATTGTACATCGTGTTGAAATAGTAGTGTACGAAATTTGTTACATCATTTGCTGTTTATGTCAAGAAAGCTTAAATTTGAGAGATTTTTTATATATATTTTAAATCATCAAATCTTCATCGTCACATATTGTTCTATTAAAGAATAACTGTTTATGTTTCAAAATGTGTTGCTTTTTATTCATTTAAAAATGTTCAACAGTTCACTTGGTAATACTCATGTGGATCACATCTTGTAAGATCGGTTGGGTTTTCGCAGTTAACTGTATGATTAGCAGCACAGTGATGTAGGCTTGTTGTAATGTGTAATGTTCAACATATTGTCACAAATCACACTGAAAGTCACATTTCTCAGGAACGAAGAGCAGCACTGCCTTCTCTCTTCACTGGTGGATGACTTCACATGTGTTCATTCAAAAAATGCATTACTTACTCATCCTGTCAACTTTATTTTTTCAGTACCTTTGTCCTCTTTTCAAATTTTCTTGCACACCTTTTGGCACTATATATATACATACATACATACATATATATGGGAATAATGCACTAAACTTCCAACCGATGTGTCACCCAGGTGCAAAAGACTAGACCCAGCCACACTGAACCTAGCAGTATGCATTTACAGTATATATGAGTATTGCTCAGTGCACTGATCAGTCTTTGTCATTAGTGTGTGCCGTGTGTGATAATTAAAGTCTCCAAATCCAATACTGTCCGCAAAGTAAAATCGGTAATGGTTGCGACACTGTCTGAAATTGCACTAGAACCTCTACACAAAATTTACGACTGCACGCCAACGCTGAGTCTGGCCACCTAAACCGTTCTTCGACTAAGACTGGTGTTTCACTAGATGATACTAGAAAAAAGATGAAAGCAAAACACAAGAACCGTATTCAAGCTTACCTTCCATAAAATCGCAGCAGCATGGCTGCAGCTTTCACCCTGTCCAGCAACGCAGGCGCAGCCTGCTGTCTCACGGCTGTTCCACAGGCTTAAAATCGGGCGCTTTAGCGGCTCACTGGCTGAGCTATTTTTAGCTCCCCCGATAGCTGCTCTATCAGTGGAATCTAGGTCAGTACCAGCAGTACTAGCCGGCTGCTTCTAATTTTTAAGTTGTGGACTGCTGAGTGTACACGGTGCTTTCTGTATTTTAAGTGAGTGTTTCCAGTAGTGAACATATTCATGTTGTGATGCATGTTTTCTGTTTTTCAATGTTGCTTTGTTTTGTACGTTTTATGTGTGTACTGTGCACATTTTCATAGTTTGCATGAAAGGCCCTCTTGCGAAAATGGTATACTAAGTTTACACCCCCTGTGAGTTTTTCTTTGAGAGTTGGGCCTGATTTTAAATGAGTGCTTCCTGTAGCAGATATATTAATGTTGTGATGTATATATGTTATTTTGTTGAGAAAAAAAGCAGCACCTCACAATAATCGCATACGTTTCGTACTTTTTTTGTGTGTACTGTGCACAATGTGATGTTTTGTGTGATTTTTGCATGAAATGGTTTTGTTGCTGCATGAAAACTAAAACTATTGTACCAAACGTATTTGGTGTTTGTGTAAACTTCAAAATAAGAACTTTTCAATGGTCTGCTGTACAACTCTGTGGTGAGATTGCGCTGGGAAAGGGAGGGGGTGAAAGACGGCTGCTATAATTTACTGCTGGCAGCAGCAGCGTGTCCGTGGCCGGACCGCTCAGCTGTCGGATATCTCAAGTGGGGCCACCTGTGTAGCTGACCTAGATTCTCGGGCACTGGCTCTAACTAAAGAGGCGTCTGGGAACAGCCGTGGTCTGCCCCACGCCTGCCGGTGTTACCAATACCCAAGCTGTATGCTTTGTGGCCGTCACAGCTTGACTCGGTGTTACTTCAGCTTTAAGGAAGCACATGTCACTGGCCGGCTCCTTGAACATTACTGCACCTACTTTAAAGGCATGGAAATACTGGTACTACTCCAGACTTTTAAAGTTCTCCATGGCCTCTCCATCAACACCCACTGACAGCACCAGATAGTTGAACATATTCTTGTACTCCACAAGAGGCCACCGCTTCATGTTGTCGATCCACTCGCATGAAAGGATTGTTGATGGGTGCTTCAATGTTAATTTGCTGCTCACATTTTCCAGTCAATCGGACTGATCCAACGATGATTATGAGAAGTTGACGCCATTGTACAAAATTAAACAAGGCCTGCGTAGTACACATTTACTAGTTGTCGAATAACAAAGAGAAGACTATGAGCGGAAGTGCGTCGCATATCGCGCCAGCAGCGGTTTTGGAACTTGGCCGTATGAAGATAATCACTTTTAGGAGCGTGAAGTTGTGAATTATACTGACAGGCGTGATGTGCATGTGCTAAGTGACGCTTGCCGCACGGCCAGCGGCACACTCCGAGCATCGCTTTCCGGCACCTTCCTCCAAACTCTGCCAGATTTAGTTACGCCACTGAAGGGGTACTCTTTAAATCCGCGCAACTGTCCAGCGAAAGGTTCCGGTACTGTAGAAGCAACCTAGCGCCAAAGCACGCATGTAAACATGAGATGCATCCACCCCGAGTAAAAAAAGAGTTCCGTTTCGATTCAAACGATTGTGGTTTTATTTGTGCTGGTGTAAACTTTGTTGGCGGCTATAAATGACACGCCTTGTTTTATCTGAGTTGTTTGAAACAAACTTACTACTGTTTGAGCACCAACACTGTGGTTTTATTTGTGCCTACGGCCAGGTCTGACACGCTAAGCTGCTACATCGGAAACTCGACAAGATCGGAATTTCTGGCAACATGTACGACTACATCAGATCCTTCCTGAGCGACAGATCGATGCAGACCAGGTGGAAGGGAGCCACGTCGACCACCAAAGGAGTACGTGTGGGCGTTCATCAGGGATCAGTGATCGCCCCCCTGCTGTTGAACATTATGGTCCACGACGTGGACACAGCAATGAAGAGAAAGGTAGTGCTGACCATGTACACCGACGACCTGGCGATATGGATGGACACCTACATCAGACGACTCCATACAAACAGCATGTACTGATGTGAAACAAAAGCATGAAACTACTCCAGGAAGCTGTGAACGGGGTGGTCCATTTTTATGCAAGTAAATGGATTCGCTGTCTCTTCCCAGAAAACTGTGTTCGTCCCGTTCCACACCAACATCTCTCAGAACACGGAGGTGCACATCAGGCTGAACGGGCAGTGCATCTTTGCATCGAAAGAAGTCAAGTACCTTGGTGTACACTTCACTCGCTGGGGGCGTACGAACCAGCAGGTCGCGCACAATGCGCGGAACGCCTCCCGAGCCCTCAACGTGATCAAGGTGCTATCTGCTCAGCCCTGGGCGAACACCCCCAAGATCCCCGTGAACGTGGTGCGGACCCTGGTGCGCTCACGCCTGTCGTACGGACTGGAAGCCATGCCCCACCTCTCGGAAACGGGCCTAGCCCGTCTCACCGCCATAGAGGTGCGCGATCTACGACTGGCCCTCGGGCTACCGCAGTCCGTGCCGCAGTGCCTGGCGTACAGAGAGGCCGGGCTTCTCCCGTTCCGCCGTCATATCCAGCTCAACTAAGTACGGTTTTAGATGCCAGACTGTTGACAACTCCACCGTCGACGAGATAACTGCTACCTTCCGAAACCCCTCCCGACTCCAGTCCTACTCCTCCATCTGTGACCTGGTCTGCGACTTGGTCCGGAGCGCGGGACTGGATGGTGTTGAGGTGGCGACGAGGCCGATGCATCCCTATCCACCTTGGCTCCTGGAACGAGCGCACGTTGAGGTGGACATGGAAGGGCTAAAGAAGGACCAGAATCCACTCGTTTTAGCAGTGACAGCTAGGCTATGCCTGGAAGAAAAGTACCAACACCACCTGAAGATCTTCACTGATGGTTCTGTGATGGAGGATGGTGCAGCTGGAGCTGCCTTTGTGATCCCAGAGTTCAACAACCTCACACACTCCTATTCACTACCTGCAGTGTCGATCTTCGCCGCTGAGCTGCTGGCTATCTCGATGGCCCTGCAACACATCAGCGCGATACCAGTCACTCCCTCCGCCATTGTTATCTGCAGCGACTCCAAGGCGGCACTGGCAGTCATCAAGTCCGACTCTCAAAACGCACGGGAGGATCTCGTGCGTGAGATCGCGACAACTACCCACCAGCTGATCACCCGCGGTACGGAACCAGCGCACATCAGCCTCTCTGGAAACGAGAAGGCGGATAGAGCAGCAAAAAGAGGAGCCAAGGGAGTTGACTCCTCGACAGTGACGATGAAAATCGGCCTGGCCGACGTATATGCGGAGCTAACCAAGCAGGCGTGGAAGCAGTGGGAGAAGGAGTTCCACTCAATGGCCACGGCCAAGGAATGGGACGGTACCTCTCCCCCCAGCAAGGCAGGAGTCTTCTTCCCTGGAATTCCGACCTACCTAGCTCGCATCATGCATCGTCTGCACGTGGGTGTCTGGAGATGCATGTGCGTACCGACGAAGTGTGAGTGTGGGATGAGCGTCTCGTTTCACCACGTGATGTTCTCCTGCACCTCATGTTCAGATCACTTCCAGCCATTAACTGGGAAAATACGCAGCGTTGGACTGCTCCTGTGTTAAAAAAAAGCAGAAAAAAAAAAGAAAAAAAAAAAAAGCCTGGCAGTGTGTGACCAGCGTGAAGGGTGGAGCCTCTTACAGGCTGCAGCCAGACTGGTCTACACCTGTCCATTGGCAGCCTACCTGTAGTATGCGGGACAACCAGCTACGTTCAAAGCTTTCCCGCAGCTCGGGTTAATCCCGGCGACGGAGGAAGGGGCGAACGTCTCCGTGTTTTCCGTACCCAGTTCTAGTCTGCTGGACCTGATTTCAGCGACCACATCAAGTATTTTTGCATACCCAAGTATTTTTAGCCGCCTGATTACGGGCCTCGATTTTACTATAAGTGTATTTAAACTACAATGTGCGTCTTCGTCGTTTTTAACTATAAATAATGTGTGTTCTGATTGTATATATTACATGTTATGTAGCCCGCCGACATAACCTGGCAAGTTTTTTTAAATTTATTTTTAATCTGCAGCCCAGTTTTTAACAGTAAATAAGGGACGACGATTTTTCACCGGACCCCTAGCGAGCTGCTGAGTTCTATGAGTGAACGCCCCAGTACAGCCAAGACGACACAGTACCCTCACCCTAGTATTGATCCGTAGGTGGACCCATCTCATCTCTCCCCTCACCCCTCATCCCCCCTTTGTTCCAGCGACCTCATGTCCCGATCCAAATATTGATCCGCAAGTGGACCAAGCTTACTTCGCTCCCCATCCCCCCGTCTCCCCCCATGGTTTTAACTATGATACATCCAAGACAAGCTTACTTTATAGATTGTCCCTAATATGCTTTTAGCATCTGAGGACATTAAGCAAAAAGAAAGAACGAACAGTTTCTGTACAAGGTTCCAGGCGAGATCAAAAGATCAAGAGATCAAGAGGAGGGAGGTGGAGCTGGACCTTCAAGTTAGCCCAGATGAGATCATGAATAGGGAGGTGGAGCTGGCCTGCGAAAGTTGGACTTCTTTCACTTCGAGTTGTTCCTCAACAGCAGTGCAACGGAAATTGTCCTTGTGACTCTGCCCAAGCACGGCGGCTGAACCAGCAATTGGGCAGTGCACTAGTTGCTGCACATTGGCGAGGGGACACCGCCTTAACACTTACATTTTTCTGGCGGCGGTCCACGGTCTCTCCGGTCTTTTTCGGGCGGTATCCGCGTTCGAGCCTTCACTCTTTCGCCCCCTTCCCCCCCTTCCCCCCTGTCCCCGTCCCTAATAAGCCATCTCGCTTCTGTGGACGTAAAGCAAAATGTACTCGGTTTCTGTACTTCACAGTTCAGGAGCTGTGTGAGATTCGAGGTGGCCATCCTGTGCTGTCCGTCCTTGCGAGCCTTATGGTTACGTAGACGTGAAGCTATATTGAACCATGCTCACGCACTGGTCTCAGCTTGTCCCTAATATGTCAACCGACATCCGAAGACACTAAGCATCACCTGAAAGAAGGAAGGAAGTTTTCTGTACATAGTTCAGGAGCTGTGTGAGAGTCAAGGTGGCCGTCCTGGGCTGTCCGTCCTAACGAGCCTTCTGGTTTCCGTGGACGTAAAACAATATTGAATCATGCTCACGCACAGGTCTCAGCTTGTCCCTAACATGTCAACCGACATCCGAGGACATTAAGCAACACCGGAAGAAGGTTTTTGTACCATCTGCTGAAAAGTATTGGTCAACAAGCCCACTCTATCCCCCGAGTCTACATGCTGGAAAGTATCATTGGCGGGAGCTGCTACATGTATCATTTTTGTCGCGACACGTGATTGTCTCGACAAAACACGCCTTTTGTCGCGACAAAAGTATGCTTGTTGTCGCGACAAAATATTTTTGTCGCCGGGCACAAAAGATTTCCCACTTTTGTCGCGACAAAATTAGGACGACAAGAATGTGTTGTGTGACGTGTTGTGACGTGTTGTGACGAAAAAGACATATCCAATTAGGATTGTCGTATCATAAGGTGCGCACATGGGCCATAGCTTTGGCGAGAACAAGGTACAAGGCGAAAGTGACTGAAATGGCAAGCGGACGTTTACTAGATGTCGTCCACAACATTAATGGCCATGGTGGCCCATCTGGAAACTGCGACGGGTACATGTATGACTTCTTAGTTTGCAACTCTCACCCGAGCAAGTTGCCGATGCATGAAAGTGACGTAGGGAGAGACTACAAAGACCTAGACGAGTGCGCTATATTTAGCTGAGGGAATCCCAGCCACTGCGCAGGCGACAAAACGGTATTTAATGCACTTACTGCAAGAATGGCTACAGAAGCAAGTTCTGCAGTTGTGGAAAGACTGAAAAAAGCCAGTTTCTCGATAGAAAAAATACACGTTTGTTGGAAAATGTGCATGGAAATTACGGCTATCTAACGCAGTCATTAAAAACTGGCAGCGTTGTGCTAAAGAAAAGAGAGGCGTGGACGAGAATAGCTGAATCCGTGAATGCTGTTGGCGGGCAAAGGAGGGCGGTCACTGCCGTCCAGAAACGCTGGAAGGACATGCGACTGGGCCAAAGGCAGCGACTCGCACTGGTGGTGGACCTCCGGAGCCACCTGCACCATACGAGGACTTTATTCTCACTATCCTGGATGAAAACAGCAATCATATCAACGGGACTGAGCAGCGTGAATACCGTTTGATTTGCTCGACCAGTTTCTGTCCTCGCTAGTCAAAGTCACCACTTGTAACAATAACAGTGATCAGAAATGTTCAGATTTTGGTACCATCTGCTTTGTGTTGAGACAGAATAGTGAAGTGACTATGTTCATTATTACGCCAAGCTGCTTGTGTATTTACATGTAAAAAAAATTAAAATTAAATGACAAAAACAAAAACATGTTCATGTTTAACCCACATGTACAGGTTGCTTTGAGTTTCTATAATTCTAAATGTATTTCATCTTTTATTTTTATTTTTATTATTAACAGTTATTAAATGATTACAGTGCAATACAACTTTATTGTCTCTGTGTAGAGAAATTTGCCTTCTGGCTCGTCATTTAATGACAGCTGTATTATTGTCGTGAATGGTAATGGTGAGAGTCAAGGGAGGGAGGCACATCTTTTGTGCAGTTGATGATGTTGGTGGTGACACCTTCCTGTTCCCAGGAAAGAGTCTCTTCTGAGTGAGAGACAAGGACTGATTCGCAAGGTACACTATGTAGTGGAAATATTTTCATATAATTTATAATGATAACACATTCTTTTCTGTGTCATCTCCTTTTGCTTGCAAGGCCCATTGCAACAAAGTGAGTTTTCAAAAAAAGGGATCAAAAGTACGGAGGAAGGAGGGACTCACATCTCACATTATGCAACAGACCAATAGGTATCTCCCTCCCGCAGTCTCTCTTTCTCTCTGTATAGCAAGTACTGGCTGTTAATGTGTGGATGAATACTTGAGAATGGAACTATAGATTGATGCTTTTTATCTTGTAAGCTATTGCTAATTGAATACATACAGGTATATTACATGTGAACTGTGATAACTGATATAATATGCTGGGCCCTTTTGCCACTGATGTTCATAACCAATTAATAACCAATGTATGTGTGATATTTAATAGTATACAGGTGCTGATATCAAATGTCCCCAAAACCCATTTATTTATTTTGGTGTTGAAAATTTACTGTAGGAATGAGTAGTCACTGAGTACACAATTGAAAATACTATTATATACATGTTTTATACATCTGTTCTTTATGTGTTATACCTGCTTCTGTTTTTAATGTGTTTAACTAATGTTAATGTGGCAGAGCTGGTGTGAGCGAAGAAGAATTTCCGTTTAATTGTTATGGTTGCAACGGACAATAAAGTATTTTGAATTTGAATTTTTGAACTGAATTTGAATAGATAAGTCCAAATGGACCTAACGCTACTATCCTTGAGTATTAAAGTTTTCGAGTTCAAGTTCGAGTTCTATCTCTCTCTCTCAAGGGAAAGATGGACGTATGACAGTGTTGTATTGCCAGTTGTCAATGTGTATAAATATTTAGATGTTCTCCACGAAACTGGGTTTTACTGCATCATTTTACGATCTTACAAGTAAAGCTAAGAATGCGGTATTATGTATTATGCAGAAGTTGCGAATGTTAAATAATACAAGTTTTGAATTATTTTTGAAATTATTTATTCTCAAGTGCAACCAGTCGCTCTCTATGGCACGGAGCTATGGGTTCTCGAGACAACAGCTGTTCATTGTGAAAAAGTACATATATTTGCGCTGAAAAAGATTTTAGGAGTTGAGATGCAAACGCCAAATAATCTTGTCTATGGTGAAACAAATGGGTATCCATTATTTGTGAACTCTGCAGTAAGAGGCATACGGTATTGGTTAAAATTAACGAGAATGGAGGCGTCCAAGGTACCAAATAAGGCTTATAGGATGTTATATGTATTAGATGAACGAGGTAAAGAAACTGGGCCTCAAATGTTCGTTGTAAGTTGTATCAGTATGGATTTGGTTTTGTAATGGCTGAATGAAGGTTTGGAAAAAAATTAACCAGTTTTTACATGTTTTTCGTAAAAGATTAATTGTTTGTCAATGGCAAGAATGGCATTCCCAAGTTGAGACTGGCGACAGGTTTAATGTTTATAGGACATTTTGCACTATTCATGATATGAAAACATATCTGAAGATGAATACTGACAGGCATTTGAAATTCATAATGACGAGGCTTCGATTGGGTATTTCAGACATTGCTGTACATCATTGTCAATACAAAAGACAGACTGATAAAGACCTGATTTGTCCATTATGTAGAGTAGCACAAGAAACTGAATTACATTTTGCTCTATGTTGTTCTCTGCTAAGAACCTAAGGACTAGTGAGACACCAAAGTGCATAGAAAAATGGAGCAAAGTCCTTGCTGTTGAAACTGGTACTAAGGCAGTCTTCGATAAAATTTTCAGGACTACACGTGAGAAATGTCTCATATGGTTCCAGTACAAATTGTTATATAATTTGCTACCCACTGGCCGCTTCTTATTCCAGCGACAGCTTGTAGACTCACCTGTCTGTGTCTTCTGCAAAGATGCTGAAGAAACTTTATTACACGTGTTTTGGGATTGCCCAAAAATCCAGAACTACTGGTTTGATGTACAGGGATGGCTTCATACCAGCTTCACACATTGTACTGATATAATTTTTTCAAAAGAGCTTGTTATTCTTGGCAGTAAAGCGAATGTGGTCACTGACAGAATACTGGATTTGTGTATCCTTATAGCTAAATACAACATTTTTATTGCAAAGCTGCATGGTACCATCCCACACCTAAATGTTTTTACTCTTTTTTTGAAGAATAGAGCTGTTCTGGAGAAATATTATTACACGTTAAATGGCAGATCAAACAAATTTCATGCTGAATGGATGCTGTACAGCTCACTCTTTTCATGAGTAGCTCACTCCTTTCAGGAGTCTTTAGTTTTTACTCAGCCTTGCTATTTAGTATAAGTATTGCTAATTATGTACTAAGACTTTTGATAATACTTATTGACACACTTGCCAGATAGCACATAATTATATACATATGTGTACATCTCTCTCCCTCCCTCCCTCCCTCTCTCTCTCTCTTACCCCTCTGTCATTCCCCCTCTCTCTTCCCATCTTCCTCACCAGAATGTAAGATGAATTAAGGTTAAAAAAAATATTAAAAAAGAACCTTAAGAGCGCAATTTATCGCGTTAAAATTCTACAGATTTCCAAGGCTTTTTCGATTAGGCCTGCTGCTGGCATCCACCAATGAAAACATTGTGAGAAATATGTCAGTATATTTGTACAAAGCCTTTAAGCTGCGAAGCATCTCAATGTCATAATTCAAGCACACTGTCATTATTAGTACCTAGTCAAATACATCGTCGTTAGTTTGATGGTTTTCTTGCTCACAGGTATAATTAGAGTATGTACTGTGAGGTGGTAGGTCATCTACCTGCACCCTTTCATGAGGGGCAATGGCCTAAATGAATAAATCATCCGTGTCCTTATCCGTCCCCCCCCCCCCCCTCTCTCTCTCTCACACAGACACACACACGCACGCTTGATATGTGCGCTTGACGCACAATTTCATATGATACAAAGGCTTAGGTATGCTGTTAAAGACTGACATTTTGGCCAGTGGTTTACACCTACACTACATAATTATAGTTATAGTATAATTTATTGCTTATGATTGCAGTTTCTGTGATGAAAACTCCTCAGGTGGAACACATTGAGTATTTTGACGACATTGCCTCCAGTTCCGCTCATGAGATGCTGGACGAGAACAATATAGAAGGTAAACATTAGAATAAGTAACACAAGTCATTTATTTAACATAAACGTCTTTCTACCAACCTGATTTGTTCTGCAAAGTGATCTTGTTCTTTTCTAGAATGATGTTTTGGTTAGTTACAATCTGAGGGCTGCAAAACTGAAACTTCTGTTCTTTTTGCTTATGAAAACCTTTTCGGTGTCTAAATTACACCGACATTTAATCTCCAGCACACAAAAACATTTAGCGTCAAGCGAACATGATCTTATTATCAGTAGTGTTAGCGATTCTGTCTGGTTGCAGATTCACAATCACAGGTGTACAACATTTCTTTGATTCACTCTGGGGAGGCTGTGTCACTTGATTGTGTAAACAGCAGCTTCAGTTTCACCCAAACAGGTAAGGTTTCCGACTAGGCAACCAGATTTCTTTAAGGTACTACTACTAGTATAAAGCCAAGCAGTTGCTTTACTAAATTTAACTGTCTCTGAGATGTGCCTGTGTAAGTAAATATGGCATGTAATTTGTATGCAAGTGCAAACATATCTGTCATGATAGTACGCAAACAAACACATAATCACAAGACGGGTACATACCAAAGAGATGATAATGATTCTCTGAACTTTATTCAAAATAAAAGTCCCAAAATAAAAGTGGTGCTTCTATATTCCAAGTCCCAATCACTGTATTTAAGGTTGCACTATTCAAGATTATTATCTCATCAGAGAAATTAAAACGTGGCTGAACATTAACCACATCACAGTACACAATAACACATATTTTATATTTTAACTCAAAGAACAGCTGTTGAAAATCAAAAAAGTACGTAATAAACACACACACACACACACACACACACACACACACACACACACACACACACACACACACACACACACACTGCTCTGACGTTTGGAAAGATTTATCTGTTCAGAAATGCTAACGTCTGTATTTGATTTAGGTACGCGAAATCGTCTACCAGATGGAAGAAGCTCACAATGTTCAGCAAGGACATGGCTGTTGTCATCCACAATCCCCTAGCCTTCCGTACCATACGTCGTTCATACAACTGATTTAATTGTTCTTGTCTTTCACCCCCAGCCCTGCCACACACATTCACCACTTTTATTCAGGACATTTTTGCGTTTCACATTTAAGCCTCCAAACCTGCTTAGGAACGAAAATGTTAAAACTGATTCAATACATCCGGTAGAAAGTGCGTAAAACAGCAGCACTGAAATTAAGAGATATTAGCGTCTGAAGGCAAAATCTTCTTGGCTGATATCTCTTGTGAATAAAGTCAGTGTTTTTGTTAAAATTCAGCTTGCTGTCTAAGATATATATATCCCACAAAAAATTGCAGTTATTGGGTTTATTTGAAGAACACAATCTCAGGTTTGTGTACCAATCACAGCTGTAGTGTACATATACAGTTAAGTTCCTTGATTTAGTATATCATGAATTTTGAAACTGTATGAAGTGATGGCACACCACATTTTGAAAAAAATCTCTCAGCAGTGACTCAGTGTCTGAGAAAAATTTAACATTTTGTCAAGTCACAGAATGTGTCAGTTATTTCTCTTGACTATAACATACAAGCCAAAGTGAAAAAGCAGCATTCTAACTTTTAACTTGATCAATTATGAGCCTTCCAAATTCAGTTAGAATGGTTCAATGCTGTTTTGACCTTGAAATAAGTTCAAAATCAGTATCTCTCTCTCTCTCTCTCTCTCTCTCTCTCTCTCTCTCTCTCTCTCTCTCTCTCTCTCTCTCTCTCTCTATATATATATATAAGGTCAGTACTCTAAAATATAACATTGTTTGTAAATTTCATAAACAGTTTGAATTTTTTTATTCAAATTTAAATAACATTGTTATTTCAGCATCAACAGGACACCTGCTACCACTGGAAGTTCCAGTACCCTTCTCTTCCATGCCAGGCAGAGGTATGATGTAACAGATTTTATGTGAACAAATGTACAGAAAGCTACCTTAGTTTAAGGGGAGTGGGAATCAGCTTGACAGAGCTCTTTTCTTCCAATGAAATTTGAGTCTAATCCTTTTTAAAACATTCTCCCCCCTACTCTTGACCACCAGTGGTCATTATTTCCTTATGAAAGTTCTCTACTTTTATTTTTAAACCTCCTCACCCACCTACCCCCCAAACAACACACCACTCAGTCGACCTTTGATCAGCCCTCGGGGAGGGGGGGGGGGGGTATAATTATTTTGCTTCGGAATTCACCCCAACCTACCCCGACCCCTCCTGATCATAACAGCAGTAATGATCATGTTGATTTCTGATGTAATAGGAACTTAGTCATATTTTTGAATGCTCGAGAATTGAGATCCTAGGTTTAGTTCTTTGCAAGCAAGGAAACATAGTCTTTGTTTTATTGTTGAGTTAGTTTTACTTTATGATTTTAACAGACAAGAAAGCCTTAAAAATAAGTAAAGGCCCAGAAAGTATTAAAAGCTATGCAATTGTTGGTCATTCGAAACCAGCCTTGTTTATTTTCACCCTACCCACCACCCCAAACACATCAGTAATGTCAATGATCGACAAGTTGATTTTGGATGTTTAAGGAAGAAAAACCTTTTTCATGTCTGTACATTTTTATGTTTTGACAATACACATAACTCAGCAACTGCTGATCTGTGTCAAACAAAACTTGTTGATATAAATGCAGTATTACTTTTACGTCCAACAATGGCAACAACGCTAACACTGTCAAAGATTTAAACTTCATTGTATTGGAATGCTGAATGCTATGGATGGCACACATTATATATATATTCCCGTCCCTAATAAACCTTATGGTTTCTGTGGACGTTAAGCACCATGTTTACGTTACGTTATATATATAAATATATAATTGGCATTTTGTGGGGGGTAGGGGTGGCAAGTTGATGTTCACCAGCAACATCCAGAATGTTATCTCTGAAAGCTGTAACTTCATGATACTGCAAGCTGTTCACTTTGAGGTGTATGAAATATCAGTAATGTTTTCCTAAAACTGTTTCAGAACATCGTGCTTCTCACAATGGTGGCCAGTCACAGCAAGCAGGCAGCAGCCGTCCTTCATGCTCCAGCCAACTTCAGAATCATAGCATGAACAAGATATCTATTAGCGCCAGAAAACCAAGCGGGAAGACCACATCCAAGAGCAAGTCCACGTCCGATGACCAGCCCATCAGCAAAAGACCATCAGCATCATCAAGCCTAGCGCACCGAAGCATTCTGCAAAAAAGAGAGAGAGAGAGAGGGAGAGAGAGAGAGAGAGAGAGAGAGAGAGAGAGAGAGAGAGAGAGAGAGAGAGAGAGAGAGAGAGAGAGATTTGTGACCAGCAAGGTGAAGAATAAGATCTGGAGGATGAAAAGATCCTCAACAAAACGTGGCTGAAGTCTGGAACTGCCTTGAATGTAGCCAAGCTGGAACTGATACAAATAAAGAAAAAGACTCTTGACTGGAGACACAAGCCAAAGTAGAACTGATGCAGCTAGAGAAAAGGGAACTTGTACTGCGTATTAAGAAACTGGAACAGGATACAGCAGACAAAAGTAATTGTTAGAGAGCATATATTTGTTCAAGTTTCTTTCTGTGCATGTGTTTCACTTTGATAAGGTTTTAGAAGAAAATATTTCAAGTTTCTTTCTGTGCATGTGTTTCACTTTGATAAAGTTTTAGAAGAAAATACTATCAGTTTAAACGACTTTTCATTGAATATGGCTTTTTTTCACCCTCAGCACTTCGGGAAAAGTTCCAAAATTCATATTCCTCATGCAGTGACTGCTCATCTTGATTGAGACCGTTTTGTAAATAAAATATGTGAAGTGAAAACAGTTTCTGAAAGTGTTTTTTGAAAAAGTCTCATTTAGTGAGATATCTCAGCCCAAATATCTGTAACACTACTACACATTCGACAACAAAACAACTGCAGTCTCTCAGACAAAATTTAAGTCAAACGCCATAATAGTCTAGAGGTTCTTTTTTTCTTCTTCTACAAATACAATTCCATTTCCATAGAAAATCAAAGAGACCATCAGAGCCTAATCTGTCCCCAAATGTGAGCCATCGCTGTTGCTCTCTCGCTGTAGCTCTCTCCTTGGGCTTATTTCACTCCATCTTTTATACTCTTTTGCCGTGTTTTCGAAGTTAAATCCCCCGTCACGATTTTAAAGTAACTTCCTCCAATACGAGACTGACCGTCCATCGTATGGCCTTGTAGGTGACGCCGATGGCTATAGTCAGAGAGTGCACCGGCCATACCGGTCACGATTTTAAGGTAACTTCCTCCAATACGAGACTGACCATCCATCGTATGGCCTTGTAGGTGACGCCGATGGCTATGGTCAGAGAGTGCATCGGCCATACCGGTCACTCGCAACATCACGTTTTGTGGTACGACAACCTTCTTATTAAATATTTACATAAAAAGGGCATGTTTCTCGGAGTCAAGGAGGGGGGGGGGGGGAGGGAAAGTTCAATCGTCCCGTTCAAGGTTGGGGGAGCACTTGTGGATTCGTTGCACGTAGCGAGGACAGCCAGCGCGTGCGGTCAATCAACCGTATAACCCCGCAAGGCTTTCATCGCTACAGTCGGAGGGGGCACGACACTATTGTGTTACACCCCTCCCATAGCACATGAGAATTTTACCCCAACAAAATTCTCAGAATTATTCCCAGAACCAAAAACTACTATATGAATTGGTTACATCTTGTCGAGTACATATAAAATGATTACATCCCGTAGAATACACCTTCAACCGTAGGCCACCAATAAACCCAATTAAATGTCTTTTAAGCTTTTAAATGCTTTCGGACAACGCCTGGAACAATTCTCTGGCATCATCCGATACAGATGTATATGTCCCCAAAGCAATCATATACCATGCAGATGTCTCGTAGAAACATCCTGTAAAATATTATTAGTTTATACGTCTCTGGCATCATCCAATACAGGTATATATGTCTTCAGAGCAACCAAATGTAAAACCAAACTGACGTATAGGTTATTCCGGAGCTCTCCGGACCCGGTATATTTCCGGAACCATCTTCGCAAAAATAATCATAGAGTCCTGTCTCTAGGACAAATGTATCTCCAAATACATTACATAAAATGAAGAGTCAGGTCTCTCGAAGAGATGTATCACCAGGATACATTACACACGATCAAATAAAGAGTCATGTCTCTGGAACAGATGTATCTCCAGATACATCATACTGGAACAGCTAAAAGAGTCACATGTCTCTGGAACAGATGTATCTCCAGATACATCATACTGGAACAGTTAAAAGAGTCACATGTCTCTGGAACAGATGTATCTCCAGATACATCATACTGGAACAGTTAAAAGAGTCACATGTCTCTGGAACAGATGTATCTCCAGATACATCATACTGGAACAGTTAAAAGAGTCACATGTCTCTGGAACAGATGTATCTCCAGATACATCATACTGGAACAGTTAAAAGAGTCACATGTCTCTGGAACAGATGTATCTCCAGATACATCATACTGGAACAGTTACTGGATCCGGGTGTCGTCTCCCTTGTGCCGGTGGACACAAGACATCGCGCCCTGACGGTCCCAGCCACAGACGCCGCAGTCCCCGGAAGGCCGTCGCTGTCGCCGCCTCGTTGTTGGAGTGCGCCAGGTCGGTCGAGAGAGGAGTTGCTCACTCCCTCGGTTTTGGCATCGGCGCAGAGGCGTTGGAACCACCGCCCCCGAAGAGTCTGGCGAAGGGCAGTGGCCTGGGTTCGGCCTCCGGTGGAGTGTCGACGTCCATCGGCTCCTCGTCGCGGCGCAGCAGTGGTGCGGAGGGTACCACCCCTCCCAGAGCGTTGTCACCGCCCCCGGTCGTCGTCACCGACACCATCTGCATCCCCGGGGCCTCGGCCGCTGCCCCGGAATTCCCTCCGCCACCCCGCCGTCTGGCTGACCCTCTTAGACACCTACCCTTACATTTATAAGTCAGTGCTGTTAAAATCATGACCAGAACGAGTGTTCCTACAACCGCATACAACCAGGCCGGGTAACTGCCGGCTGTATCTTCTACCAATTCGTTTTGATCGGCCAGTTCCGTTATCAATCTTCTTAGTGGAATTTGTTCTACGGTCTGCAGACGATCGGGAAGTTGGATCGAGCTGAAATCTGGCAGTTTTTCGTGGAAGGGTTTCCAAATGGTGGTGTTAGCCACTCTGGCATTTAGGAGTAACTCGGAAATAGAGTCCTCCACCTCAAATTTACTCTCCTTTTGATAGTAAGGCATGAGTGACATATATTCGTTTGATGCCGAACACGACATAGGCAACCTGATTATATCTAAGGGTGGCTGTACTTGTATTTCCCTGGTCCCTCCTTCATTTTCCTGACATACCAGTGAAAATACCAGTTTCCGTTGGGTGGTTATTATCCAGTTTCCATCGGTCAGATAATCTGCCATCGGGAGAACGGCGTTGAGTCTAACCATTGGCCGGCAATTCTGTTCGACAGTTTCAGTGTTCTTCATAAAGAGAGCCGTAATGCAAAAACGATTTAAGCTAATCGGATATACTGGACTTCTGATTGAGCAGAAACCAATCGAAGGTTTTGAACAGCCCTCGAGTTCCCTTTGGGTCAGAAGCACGAAATTGGTGCGCTGGGTGTTGACTGCTATCGCTTCAGCCTCTAGTTGGTAGCTCGCTACTGATCCCGACATCACCCCATCACTAGCATTGAACGGTATGGGAAGATTATGTACCCGATAGGCTTCAAAATCATCACTGGAGTCCAAAAGTGGGACCGGCACTACCACTAAAATTTTGTCTTCTTCTACGATAGTAGTGCATGTCAACGTCTTATAAAAATGCCAAAGGTCTGCTTTTGGGTCCCCCGGCAGCCTGAGCGGTGCCGCTATTCTGGTTTGGACATCTATCAAAAGGTCCCGGAGCTTGAGCGGGGATATAATACTGGGTGACAATTTACCTATACTCAGCATATTTAACTGTAGCTGGAGGTGTTCCACATAGATGAGAGCCTTCTGCAAGGATTGCTTGATCTCTTCGACCAGGCCGTCCAGCTGTAGGTACATTGGTAGCAACGTCTCCAACTGAAAAATCCGATTATCTAGTTTTTGCGTCACATTGGCTACCTGTTCATTGATGGCCCGCATATCCGAAACTATCAAATTCAGCGTCTCAAGGACAAACTTTCCTGAACGACATGAGCCAGTCCTACCTGATTACTCCTCAAAATGTGCAAATTACGTCTAATCGCCCCCAGATCTCCCTCAGAGACTGTCCCAAATAGGAAACTAAACGCTTGCCCAATAAAAGGAACCAGTGAGCGCTTGTTCCTAGGGTGGAGTGCATGGTACGCCGCTAGTCGAGCGTTCACCCCAAAATACGTTTCGCGCAAAGTTTCGAGCTCGTTGGATAATCCCCGAAACTCGTTCACCAACTCATTTGACCCTGGAGCACGATTCTCTACCACTGTCCGTATAACACCTAACAAGTGGTTTATGTTCCCCCCACAGTACTCATTACTGTGACATATGGGTTCAGGTCAATCACAAAGGTGATTGACCAGCGTGACCTAGTTGTGGTCACCTCACTAACCTTGCGGAACACTACGTTCTGTCTAACCTGGGTAGCGAGGGTCAGTCCCAGAAGGACTAGGATAATCGGAAGCCGTTGCATCTGCAACACATCATTAAAACACCTTTAATTACGACGACCCCATCTCCAGGAAGCCATTACAGGACACTGAGAATTGCGCTGAGAAGATTTCTCACCCTACCTGAGCTCTTCCCACGTCCCCTCTTCTTCATAATTCCATCGACCGACATCGCCTCATCAGAGACCGCTGATGTCTCGTCATCGGAGATCTTATGTCGTTCGACTGGTCCCTGTTCTCTTTCTAGCCTCCGTTCCCTGGCTTTTATTCTTCCCGCTAGCTCTGCCAGAGGTATGTTCTCCTCCTCTGAAGAATTGTCCCTTTCCCGCCGATACCACCGGGTAATCTTGGGTAAAGGGTCCCCGCCCTCTGATTCACTGCTACTACTCTCCTCGGAGCTTTCCTGAGGAGGAACCACGTAAGCAGCCCTTCGATAAGGTTTCTTTGAATCATTGGTTGGAATTTCCCATTCTTCAACTTTAGCCAGCCTTAAATGTTCAGCATGAACTTTCACAGCCACCCTATCAAGCTGGTTCCTGATCACGTACGTGACAGGAGAGGTCTTCTCCACAACTCGATAGTATGGTTGCCACTTGCCCTCCAATTTATTCCTACGCTGGTGACGCTTGTAATACACTGGATCACCCACCTGGAAGTCGACCGGTTTACTGCCCCTATCTACGTACTTGGCCTGTCTCTTCTTAGCCCGTTTCATGTGACTGTGCACCAAAGTGAACAGTTTGTGTTGCTGTTGCAAGGCTATCTTATGCTGTTCCTCCCCCACGTACTTTCTTCTTGGCTTAAGGATATTGTCTATGGGCAACACTACGTCTCTGTTATACACTAAGAAGAAAGGTGAAAATTTGGAGCTATCGTTGTGATTGAACCTGATGGCGGCCAAAGCCTGGTTCAAATACAGATCCCACACGGTCGAATCGTCCTTTAGGAGTTTTGAAAGGACGTCGTGTAAGGTTCGGTGGAACCGTTCGACCTTGGCGTTGCTCTGAGGATGGTAGAACGACGTAGTTACATGATGAATGTTTAATTTAGCAAACACTTCCTTCATCACTTGGTTTTCATTCTCAGTACCATTGTCTGTTATGACTTCACAAGGGTTGCCAACCCTGGGAAATATCTCGTCAACCAAGATATGTGCGACGCTCTGCCCACTTTTGTCTGGTATTGCAAAAGCTTCCGGCCAGCCAGTATAATGGTCAACCACACTTAAAATATACCTGTTCCCTGACAATGACGTTGGGTATGGTCCTGAAATATCCATACTAAGTTTGGCGAACGGGTATGGTGGCTGTTCTATTTCTTGTAGTGTGGGCCTCTGTTTTTTCAATGCTCGCGTCTGACAGGTCACGCAAGCGTTCACATAACTGGTCAACTTTTGGTACAAGTTTGGAAAATAGTACTTCCTTTTGATGGACTCGAAGGTCTTATCGATGCCCATGTGCCCGTTGTCGTCATGGTACTGTTTGATCACTGCGTCCTGAAGCTGTTTGGGTATGTACAACCGGGGTGTGGGGTCGTCATCGGGGTCAGACAGATAATACAGCAGCCCTCCCAAAATGAGATGCCTATTCTTCAAGGCGCCGACTGCTTTTCCCGAGTCTAATTGCTCTTTTATGCCCTTCACGACACCATCCTTGTCTTGTTCTTCTACCATGTCCATCCCTTCCCACGTGGTTTCTGGCTCCTCCTTCCCACTTGCGCCCGGGTTCTCCCAGCCTGCGTAAAACTTAGGATCAAACCTGTTTGAATTGAGCGCATTAACCTCCAGAAACTTGTCGCTGATCTCCACTTCCTCTTCCCCCTGTGTCTTATTCTGAACCTTATGACACCCCTGAGGTGTACGGGACAAAAGGTCGGCTACTGTGTTGGCGACTCCCTCTATGTATTCTATCTGACAATTGTAGCCCGCTATTGACAAAGCCCACATCTGCACCTTCCGATTTTGCATCGGCGATTCCAACAAATACTTCAGCGGCTTATGGTCTGTGCGCACAAAGAACTCTGCCCCATGTAAGTAATGATCTAACTTCTGCAGGGAATAATGAATAGCATAAGCCTCCTTTTCAATTGTCGACCACCTACACTGGGTATCACTCAGCTTGTGAGACAAAAAATAGATGGGTTTTTCAACTTCCTTCCCTTCTTCATCCTCCCCTTTTTGAGTGAGAACCGCCCCTATGCATGTGTCACTAGCGTCTGTGTACAAAACATAGGGCTTCTGGGTGTCTGGGTAGACCAGCAAAGGGACCACGGTCAAACTGTCCTTCAAATAATCAAAAGCCTTCTGGCACCGGACTGTCCACTTGAACCTAGCAAATTCTTTCGTAAGCTCAATGAGGGGTTGTGCTATCTCTGAAAAATTTGGAATAAATCTCCTGTAATAGCTACACGTCCCTATGAACCCCCTCACCTCTCTGACGTTGCTGGGCGCTGCCATTTCCCTGATTGCCTCAACCTTTTCTGGGTCCGGCTGGATCCCTTCCCCGTTAATGGTGAACCCCAAGTACTTTGTCTCTGTCTGAAAAAAATGCACTTTTTCAGTTTCATTTTGAGTCCATGTTCCCTTATTTTGTTGAACACCGCACGTAGGTGCGACAGGTGCTCATCTGGAGAGGCACTGAAAATTATGATGTCATCAAGGTATGGAATGGCAAAATCCTCTAACCCCTCTAGCACGATGTTCATCAATTCCATGAACACTGGAGGTGCTCCCGACAAACCAAAGGGCATGACCAAAAACTCAAAAAGACCTCTGTGGCATGCAAAAGCAGTTTTCTCCCTATCTCTTTCGTCCATTAGGACTTGCCAATATCCTGATTTCAGGTCCAGTGTGGTGAAGTATTTGGCTTTCCGTAACCTTGCCAAAATGTCATCTATCACAGGTAATGGGTAGGAAATGGGTTTGGTAATTTTATTCAACTGCCGAAAATCGACACAGAAGCGCTTGGACCCGTCCTTCTTGTCTACCACTACTACTGGGAAGCTCCACGGTGATCGCGACCTCCGATTGATCCCTGCTTCCAACATTTCGTCCACGGCGTTGTCTATCACTGCCCTTTTGTTTAATGGAGTTCTGTATGGTTTCATCTTGATTGGCGGATGCTCACCCGTATCTAACTTCATCTTTACTGTATCTGTGTGTCCCAATTCCGCATCCGTCTGCGCGAACAGATCCCGGTTCTCCGTCACCAGTTTCTTAACACCACCCTCAAAATCTCCCGGCACTGAGAGATCATCTAGCCAGTCATCCCCTGCGTTCCCTTTCTCTTCCCCCGTTTCCCGAACTGAGTTCACAATATTCTCTTCTTTCAACCTTTCTAGCTTCCCAATGACGCTGCCTCTTTTAACCCTAAAAGTCCTACTTGTACGGTTGGAGATCAAGGCGGCAAACGTCCTGCCCGCCTTCACCTTGACGACCGATTTCTGCAGCTGCAACCCGGGTTCCATGCTAAGATAACCCCGATCTGTGGGAGAAATCTGGCAAAGCTGCTTTCCCTCGGAATCTAAAACACCACTGGTTTTCGCCTTGCAGACCACAGCCGTGTGAGGTTTAATGACCACCGTACTGGCTGCTCGAACGAGGGCCGAAATGTGGATGTCCTCTTCCAGTGGCACATACACCTGGCCTATTTTCATGCTGCGTAACTCATTAAAGTACAGCACGACCTTGTTGTCAATAATCCAGTCCCTGCCCAATATAACGTTCCTGTTCAACCCGTCCACCACGTAGAACGTATGTTGGAATTTCCGACCCCCAAGCTTAAATTTAATAGTAGCGCACCCATCTACTTGCAGTTTATTCCCATTGACCGCCTGAAGATTGACCTTTTGTTTCCCCAAATCATAACCATGTTTTAATTTATCAAAAACCCTCCTATGCACCAGACTAACCTCGGCACCCGTATCCACCAATGCCCTGTACCGCTGTTTCCCTAATTGATCACACAAGAGTTTGGACTACCCGCTAAATTGATAGAGAAATTCTTCTCAGGCATCGCCGATGCCCTCTGCTTCCTCTCACTACTGGCTTCTTTTAGTGGAGGTGTTGGCCGTTTTTTGGTTTCCCATTTCTGCAGTCCTTCTTGAAGTGCGGACCCCCGCATTCCCAGCATTGGACTGACCGATTCTTCCTTTCCCTAGGAACATCCCCTGCAGGCATTGCCCCAGGCTCCCTGCAGTCCTTAGCCTTGTGAGGTCCACCACACTTAAAGCAACGGAGAGGGCGCATGTGTCCCACCTCCATGGGCTCTTCCCGTCTAACTGGTTCCCCCCTGTATCCTTGAAAAACGTCAACCCTCTCTTTCTCTCTAGCGGGTTTACCCAGTCTCAGCTGAATCCTATCCTGGACGTTTTGTTCATTCGCAGCGCACGTCACTGCTGCCCTAAACGTGGCTGGGTTCTCCCGGAGAATCTTCGCCTTGAGATGATAATCCCACAGCCCATCAATAAAATAAGCCACTAACTGCTGTTCAGCTCCCTGCCCTAGTGCTCCTGCACCATCACGATCAAACGCGTCCTCTGACAGGGTGAGCAGACGTTCTGCGAACAACTGAATTGATTCCCTGGGCTTCTGTTTAATTTTACGCAGCAAGGTCAGCGCATGTTGTTGGTCCACTATCTCTGAGAACCGAACAGTCAGCTCCTGCTTCATTTCTCCCCAGGTAGCTTGAGGGCGTTCCCTAAGAAACCTGTCAATGAAGTCGCTAGTCGGACCCTTACTTGCCCTAAACGCTATCAGCTTTTTCGACTCATCCTGAGCCCCTGAAAACAAAGCACTTTTCTCTATCTCCTTTATCCATGCCTTAAACTTTGAAGGCTCCCCTTCAAACACCGAAACTGAGTTTGAAATGTCCCTTGCGGCTATAAATGTTGAAACATTTCGCAGCTGTGCCGCTAAGTCGGCAAAAGCCTCCCCAACGTCTTGTTGTGCCATTTTTTTTTTTTTTTTTTTTTTATTCTCCTCGCTCTTCCTAGAAGCAAAGCCACCGCAACGTTATCTACGCTTTTCGTCACACTTCCTCATTTTTTAAAAATATTCTTTCCTATATTTCCTTTTTCTTTCAATCACGACATCCGATCAAAACATTTATGTCCACCCCTACACATCTTGATAAAAAGTCAACAACAGCAACATCTGTGTCAGCCAGAACGACAAGGTAGGACGAAGAGAAAACGAGACCACTTACCTCGACCCCGAAGCGCAGACGTGCCCGGCCCTTGTGCCTGTGTCGAACTCGGTTGTCCCCGAAGCGCAGACGTGCCCGGCCCTCGCGTCTGTGCTGGCTTCTCTTTCTCCGATCCTAGGGCTCTGTCTGGGTGGCCTTTTCTTGAGAAGACCTCACCCCCCACCTTCCTGCTGGTACCTCACGAACTACATTGACCCTATCGTATCTATTGACCTGTCTTGACCTAAAATTGTTTCGGAAGCAAGTGATCTTCAGAGTCTCTTTTTCCAGTGTTTCTGACAAAAATGATGAGGGGAGTATTGGCAATTCTGCTGCCCTAATCCTATCCTTCTGACCTTCCATTAACTTTTTCCTTAGGACCTCTTCCATCCTTTTTTTTTTTTTTTTTCTAAAAAAACAACAACTTGTCTACCTGTTCTAATCCTGGTCACGGCACCAAATTGTCTAACGTGTAACACTACTACACATTCGACAACAAAACAACTGCAGTCTCTCTGACAAAATTTAAGTCAAACGCCATAATAGTCTAGAGTTTTTTTTGTTTTGTTTTTCTACAAATACAATTCCATTTCCATAGAAAATCAAAGAGACCATCAGAGCCTAATCTGTCCCCAAATGTGAGCCATCGCTGTTGCTCTCTCGCTGTAGCTCTCTCCTTGGGCTTATTTCACTCCATCTTTTATACTCTTTTGCCGTGTTTTCGAAGTTAGTCCCCCGTCACGATTTTAAGGTAACTTCCTCCAATACGAGACTGACCGTCCATCGTATGGCCTTGTAGGTGACGCCGATGGCTATAGTCAGAGAGTGCACCGGCCATACCGGTCACGATTTTAAGGTAACTTCCTCCAATACGAGACTGACCATCCATCGTATGGCCTTGTAGGTGACGCCGATGGCTATGGTCAGAGAGTGCATCGGCCATACCGGTCACTCGCAACATCACGTTTTGTGGTACGACAACCTTCTTATTAAATATTTACATAAAAAGGGCATGTTTCTCGGAGTCAAGGAGGGGGGGGGGGGGGGGGGGGGGAGGGAAAGTTCAATCGTCCCGTTCAAGGTTGGGGGAGCACTTGTGGATTCGTTGCACGTAGCGAGGACAGCCAGCGCGTGCGGTCAATCAACCGTATAACCCCGCAAGGCTCTCATCGCACAGTCGGAGGGGGCACGACACTATTGTGTTACATATCAAACAAAAAGACAAATACACACTTGCATACATGTGCATGTGCACATGCATACATACATGCATGCATGCACATGTGCACATTCCTCCCTAACATGTTAAACATTCCTCAGTCAGAATGACTTTGAAAGCAACAAAAGCACATTTGCAAGTTACTTGACAATTTACCTCATGAGAAGTCAATGACGATTCTTTCTCGGTTCCTATTCCCAGCTGCTGTTCTTGCCCTTTCAGTTACATTCTGGTGGTAATTTTATAATAATAATAGACTATTTATGGCGCCCCATCTCGTAAAAAAAGCCCAGAGCGCTTACAAAAACATTAGGATACACTCATTTCATCACACCCACAGACCCATGCGCACACGCACGCCCACACATACACTACATATACTTGCATTACTGGTGATGGATCGGTAAAACGACAGATCAGTATGCAGACGAAAACAGATGGGTTTTCACCATTTTCTTCTTCACCAGCATCATCATCTTCCCAGTTGCTGTAAGAATCGTGAGGAGGAGGTTGGAGTTTGAGATGTCTGGCACAGTTGTGCAGCATGAAGCAAACCAGGATAACCTTGCATAACAGTTGTACGTGTAGAACTGTGGGCAAAGTTGTTTCGCCTTTGTGGCCGAGTTGTTGGACGTTTTACAGGTGTTATGAGCCAGGGTCTAATATATCCACTCGCCAAGGAGTCAATCCATGGGAGGCCTGTTTCCTTCAAAGGCAGCAAAACGGACAATTCCTCAAGATTCTGGCATCATGCACTGACCCAGGCCATCTTGCCACAACACTGATACATTTGAGATCTGCATCACAGATGACCTGAAAACAAACCAATTACATTGTCAACTCATCATAAAATAATGCTACCACTGTACCAGCTCTAATAACTTCTCACACAAACTTCTGTCCATCACCTTTGCATACATTATCAAAATGTGCTGGAGATAAAAATATGCTGGTGACGATTGTGTTTTTCTCACATCTACTGCATTCATACTGTTACACTTGTATTTCATGGTAAAGAACCTAAAATTTGGGTGAGGAAAGCACAAGGAACTATCTACTTAAGTAATACTAACACAACCCAAATGGGACCAAAAAACAGACAGAAGGCAGGAATAACAGAGTGAAGAAGCAGAGAGCTGTCATGGCAATTTATAGAATGAAATACAGCTGAAAGGGCCATATGGGAGAAACGGACACACAAACAAAAGATATATTACAAAAACCATAGTTTTTAAATGTAACTGTTATGTGAGAAAACAGATGGTACAAAAGGTACAAGTATAGGGGGGTTGCATCATGAGAGTAAATCTGGAAGGAAGAAAATTTATGATTGTTAAAATAAACATACTGGGGCTGATGTCACCAAAAAGGAGACTAGTTATTTTAATGTTGTGTGAAATCAAGACTGCCCACATATTGTATAATGAAGCAAAATTGCCTTACCTGAACATTTATCGAATGATAATTCTTCCGGTTGACGATTTCATATTCCTGTTGGTTTGGCCTTGGATGCGGATGTCTGTGCCATCAAAGCATCCAATGACACCTGGAATAGCTCTCATGGCATATAACATTTGCTTTTGGCGATTTGCTTCCGCCTGCGTTGGCATCTTGATCCAGTCCCGCACACGCAGTATCAGTGCATCAGTCACCCTAGTGATGGTACGGCATGATGTTGACTGATCAACACCGATCAGTACTCCCATTACGCTTTGAAAACTTCCAGTTGCGTAGAAACGCAGAGCAAGACGGGTGTTAGACTTTCAGAGACCTTTTTTCGGCAATTAGAATTTAATGTCCCGTGACATTTCTTCGGCCAACTCAAATATGAACTGCTGGTGGAACCGGAACTTTTTGTACACTAAGTGGTCGTTGTATTTCTCTAAGGGATGCGTGCGGTCTCGAAACACCCTCTCTCTTCGCCTCGCCCGACGTCGCATAAACACGTATGCCGCCGCCAGTTTTGTAGGTCGAAACTGTGCCGTTTAGGTCAGCTTCGGCGATGGTGCTGCTTTTGATATAACTCACGTACGTAATATGTCATCATGACTTTCAAAAAACCCTTTCGTTTATCTCGCTGTCGCACAGCGACAACCAATCAGAGTCGGCTACAAAGTTCTACAACTCCTTCAAAGCGGGTGTAGGGCGGAACATGGTGACACTGACTTAGAGCGTTCTGAGATTTGACCGGGCTAAATCATTTTAGATGCCCACAGACTTCGTAAAATGTCCAGTTAATTCAATCCGTTGACTGACAAAGAAGCTCCGGCACCTGGCTGGCCGTTGTTGTCATTATTATTTTAATGTTTTTCCCTTCGGGGTGAGCCGGTAGGGTGGGGTAGGGAGTGGGGGGCATTTAGTGTACGCCAGCACACGGATGTGCGATCCGCCTAGGTGTGTGTGTGTGTGTTGGTGTGTGTGCGTGTATGTGGGCGCGTGCACGGAAACTTGCGAACACGTGTGTGTGTGTGTGTGTGTGTGTGTGTGTGTGTGTGTGTGTGTGTGTGTGTGTGTGTGTGTGTGTGTGTGTGTGTGTGTGTGCGTCAGTGCGAGCGCGCGTGCGTACGCGTACAGGCGGCTCTATGAGTGCGGGGTATTTCTGTTTCAGTGTGCGTCAGTTTCACTTTGTTTTGTATGACTAAGTATGTGTAGTGATGTATTATTATGCTATTGCTTTTGTGTGTGAGTACTTATGCATTCCATACTTTAATTAAATAACAAAGCTCTTCGAGTCGCTCAACTCGCACCCATTATTTATTTGCTGCAGGCTATAGTCTTTTGACTGTTGTGGTTTGGTGGTGTGTTTACCATTAGGTTTGTCAGTAGTCCGCCGTTTCTGTTAATTTTGTCAGGTCACGCTAAGTACTTCTTTATTCCATTTAAAGGAACAAGTAAACCAAAACCAATCAAAATAACAACAAAACAAGAACATATTAAATAAAAATTACTTAAAAAATATATATATAATTAAAAAAATTACCATGTAAAAATGATTCAGAATTTAAGAGAGCGCAGTGACAGACAGATATTACTGATATCATAAACATTATAAGATAGAATTATACTGGTAACAGAAATGCGCTGTAAAATAAACAGTAGCTCACGCATTCAAATATGATTAACAGGCTATATACTCGGCACAAGTATAATCGCTGTTCTCATCCTGTTCGCCTTCACACCCACACCCATGTACCATATCACCACCTCTAACACATCCACACGCACACATACATACACCCACCCTCATATCTCGGTCTCTCTCTCTCTCTCCCGGCGCGCGCACACAAATAACTGACCTCATAAATTGTTCCTAAAACAGGATGAAAGTCATGAAATTAGTGAAAGCTGTTACAGAGAGAGGGGGGGGGGGCACGCGCGCGCGCGCGCGCGCGCGAGAGAGAGAGAGAGAGAGAGAGAGACAGAGACAGAGACAGAGAGACAGAGAGACAGAGAGAGACAGAGAGAGACACACAGAGAGAGAATTAGCCTAAACGATTGTATATAATTATAGTAAAATTTAATGTAAGATATCAGAAATGAAAGGTCTCAACACAGCAACACACTCACCCTCACATGCACACGACACTAGTGACACGTCCTGCCGGCAAAACAGCCTAATCAGTGTAACACAATGGCCTCTGGCCCCCCTCCCTCCCTATATTGTTGCGTGTCGGCTGACTTCTTTTTGGAGGACAGTCGATTAAGCAAGTAAGCGAGGCCCGTCAAAGATGACGCAGTGTCAGTGGCGATAGCAGGGGTGGGGGGGAGGTAAGTCGTGAGACTACTAATCGCCCCTTATTGACGTTGCCCTGAGGAGCTGGGGAGGGGGTGCATGATCTACGGTATGACGCCGTGACGGTATGACGCCGTGACGCGCTGCCCCGAGTGTCCGCTGTCAGCGATTGACAAATGGAGGGTGGCAGCGGCGGCCAACGTCTGCCACGGGTCTCTTTGATAATTAACACTTGACAAAAGAATCTGTTCTGATTTATAAGATCGTGATGAGTTTTGTAACTCAGCCACCCCATGCCATTCGGCGTCCGCTGTCGGGCACTGACAGATGACAGGTCAGTCACGGGACAATGGTGACCAGCGTCCGCCGCGGGCCCTCGTTTGCGTGTTGACATTTGACAATATGTTCTATTTTGATCCATTTGATCGTGATGAGGGAATTGGCTCCCAAATGTATATAAACTCTCGATTCTTTGAGAGGGGCAGCGAAAGCTCAGCTTAGATCAGAGAGATAGGATAGGGGTTATTTTGAATTACTTTTTGATTTTCTTTGTATGTGGAATTGATGCAGAAAGAGCTTTATATTGAAATTGTGAACTGTTGATTTTATGAAATGAAATAGCAAACCAAGAGAGAAAAACTAGAGTATCGTGTTTGTTTTAACTTTGTTGTTCGAAAGTTTGTTTTTGTTTTATTATTGTCTTGTGTAGACACGGCTTTGTTACAAAGACAGTTTGGTGCCGTTTAGACCAGGATCAGAACGGGTAGAGTAGTTGTAGGATTGTTGATGGACGAAGTGTTAAGGAAAGCGTGGGTGGAAAACCAGAGTGGCATAATTAGAAGTCTAGGGCAACTGCCAAATTTACCGTCAAACTTTTTGAAAAAACAATTAGAAAAAGAAACCTTAAAGATTATTTGTGAACGGTCGATTTTAAAGCCACGGCAAGTAAGAAGATACGATAGGGTGTTAATAGTTAAGGAAGTACCAGCGGGAAGGTGGGGAGTCGTAGGGCAGACGGAGAAAGCCACCCAGACTCCGCCATTGAGCTTGAGCCGCGGGGCACGACAGACACAGCAGACAGCAGTACGGCCACTCTCGAGGCAGGCGCCCCAGTAAAGAGGAGACCAGGACACCAGGGGTCAAGGTAAGTGGTCTCGTTTTCCTTTTCGTCTTACCTTGTCATTCTGGCTGACGCAGATGTTTTTATCAAGGAAGTGTAGGTGTGAACATAGATGTGTTTGATTCAATGAAAAAAGAAGAGACGAGAAAAAGATGAGGATAAAAAAAGGGCTGGAAGCAAAACAAAGGGGAATGAAATGGAATTGTATTTAAGGATGTGGTGGCTTTGCTTCTGAAGTTAGAAGACTTGAAAAAAGAGAAGAAGAAAAAATGGCTCAACAGGACGTGGGTGAAGCGTTTGCCGATCTAGCGGCGCAGTTGCGGAATGTTTCAACATTTATGGCCGCGAGGGACATCTCGAACTCAGTTTCGGTGTTTGAAGGGGAGCCTTCAAAATTCAGAGCATGGATAAAAGAGATAGAGAAAAGTGCTTTGTTTTCGGGGGCGCAAGATGAGTAAAAAAAATTGATAGCGTTTAGAGCAAGTAAGGGTCCGACTAGCGACTTCATTGACAGGTTTCTTAGAGAACGCCCTCAAGCTACCTGGGGAGAAATGAAGCAGGAATTGACCGTTCGGTTCTCAGAGATAGTGGACCAACAACATGCATTGACCTTGCTACGCAAAATCAAACAAAAACCCAGGGAACCGATTCAGTTGTTCGCAGAGCGTCTGTTCACCCTGTCAGAGGACGCGTTTGAACGGGATGGTGTAGGAGAGCTGGGGCCGGGGGCTGAACAGCAGTTAGTGGCTTATTTTATTGACGGGTTGTTGGATTATCATCTTAAAGCAAAGATTCTCCGAGAGAACCCAGCCACGTTTAGAGCTGCAGTAACGTGCGCTGCTAATGAACAAAACGTCCAGGATAGGATTCAATTGAGGTTGGGAAAACCAGTTAGGGAAAAAGAGAGGGTCGACATTTTCCAAGGAAACAGGGGAAAACCAGTGAGACGGGAAAAGCCCATGGAGGTGGGGCACATGCGCCCTCTCCGTTGCTTTAAGTGTGGTGGACCACACAGGGACAGGGACTGCAGGGAACCTGTTACGGTACCGGCAGGGGATGTCCCAAGGGAGAGAAAGGACCGGTCAGTCCAATGCTGGGAATGCGGGGGTCCGCACTTCAGAAGGGACTGCAAAAACAGGAGTTCAAAAAACGGACAACACCTCCACTAGGTGAAACCAGTAGTGAGAGGAAACAAAGGACATCATCGATGCCTGAGAAGAGTTTTTCTATCAATTTAGCGGGTAGTCCAAACTCTTGTGTGATTCAGTTAGGGAAGCAGCGGTACAGGGCATTGGTAGATACGGGCGCTGAAGTTAGTCTGATGCATAGAAGGGTCTTTGATAAACTAAAAGACGAATATGTTTTGGGGAACCTTCAGGCAGTTAACGGGGACAGACTGCAAGTTGATGGATGCGCTACTATCAAACTCAAACTTGGGGGACGAAATTTCCATCAGAAGTTTTATGTGGTGGATGGATCGAACATGAACGTTATTTTGGGCCGGGACTGGATTGTAGACAACAAGGTCGTGCTGTATTTTAACGAGTTACGTTCTATGAAGATAGGGCAAGTGTATGTGCCACTGGAAGAAGACATCCACATCTCGGCGCTGGTAAGAGCCGCCAACACTGTGGTCATTAAACCTCACACGGCGATCGTATGCCGGGCAAAAACACAGGCTGTACTAGACTCTGGGGGTAAGCAGCTTTGTCAGATTTCTCCCACGGACAGGGGTTATCTTAGTTCGGAGCCAGGGTTGGAACTTCAAAAAACGGTGGTGGAAATGAGGCGGGACATAATGTTCCCCGTTCTAATTTCCAACCGTACAAACAAGACTTTTAGAGTGAAAAGGGGAAGTGTCATTGGGAAACTGGAAAAGTTAAGCGAGGAACACATTGTGAACTAAATTCAGGAGATGGGAGAGGAGAAAGAAAAGGCGAGAGGTGATTGGTTAGGCGATGTGACAGCGCCAGAGGCTTTTGAAGATGATGTCAGGGACTTAGTGAGAGGGAACAAGGACTTATTTGCGCAGTCAGACGCAGAGTTGGGGCACACTGATACAGTAAGGATGAAGATAGATACGGGCGAACACCCTCCTATTAAGATGAAACCCTATAGGACCCCACTGAACAAAAGGACAGTGATAGACAACGCAGTGAATGAAATGTTGGAGGCAGGGATCATTCGGAGGTCACGCTCCCCCAGGAGTTTTCCGGTGGTGGTAGTAGACAAAAAGGACGGGTCAAAACGTTTTTGCGTCGACTTTCGGCAGTTGAACAAAATCACCAAGCCCATTTCCTACCCACTACCTGTGATAGACGATATTTTAGCCAGGTTAGGGAAGGCTAAATATTTTACCACACTGGACCTGAAATCAGGATATTGGCAAGTTCTGATGGACGAAACAGACAGGGAGAAAACAGCTTTTGCTTGCCACAGGGGACTCTTCGAATTCTTGGTCATGCCTTTTGGGTTGTCGGGAGCTCCTCCTGTGTTCATGGAATTGATGAACATAGTGTTAGAAGGACTAGAGGACTTTGCCATTCCATATCTTGATGACATCATAATTTTTAGTGCCTCTCCAGATGAGCACCTGTCGCATCTACGTGCGGTGTTCAACAAAATAAGCGAACAGGGACTGAAAATGAAACTGAAAAAGTGCATTTTTTTTCCAGACAGAGACAAAGTACTTGGGGTTCACCATAAACGGGGAAGGGATCCAGCCGGACCCAGAAAAGGTTGAGGCAATCAGGGAAATGGCAGCTCCCTGCAACGTCAGAGAGGTGAGGGGGTTCATAGGGACATGTAGCTACTACAGAAGATTTATTCCAAATATTTCAGAGATAGCACAACCGCTCATCGGGCTCACGAAAAAGTTTGCCAGGTTCAAATGGACAGCACAGTGCCAGAAGGCTTTTGACTATTTAAAGGACAGTCTGTCCGTAGTTCCTTTGTTGGTATATCCAGACACACAGAAACCCTATATTTTGTACACAGACGCTAGTGACACATGCATAGGGGCGGTTCTCACTCAGAAAGGGGAGGATGGAGAAGGGAATGAAGTTGAAAAACCCATATATTTTTTGTCTCACAAGCTGAGTGATACCCAGTGTAGGTGGTCGACAATTGAAAAGGAGGCTTATGCTATTCATTATTCCCTGCAGAAGTTAGATCATTATTTACATGGGGCAGAGTTCTTTGTGCGCACAGACCATAAACCGCTGAAGTATCTGTTGGAATCACCGATGCAAAATCGGAAGGTGCAGATGTGGGCTTTGTCAATAGCGGGCTACAATTGTCAGATGGAATACATAGAGGGAGTCGCCAACACAGTAGCCAACCTTCTGTCTCGTACACCCCAAGGGTGTCATACGGTCCAGAATAAAACAAAGGGAGAAGAGGAAGTGGAGATAAGTGACAAGTTTTTAGAGGTCAAAGCGTTTAATTCAAACAGGTTTGATCCTAAGCTTTACGCGGGCTGGGAGGACCAGGGCACAAATGGGAAGGAAGAGCCAGAAACCATGTGGGAATGGGTGGACATGGTAAGAGAACAAGACAAGGATGGCGTCGTGAAAGACATAAAAGAACAATTAGAATCGGGAAAGGCAGCGGGCACCTTGAAGAATAGGCACCTCATTCTGGGAGGGCTGCTGTATTATCTGTCTGACCCCGATGACGATCCCACACCCCGGTTGTACATACCCAAACAGCTTCAGGACTCAGTGATTAGACAGTACCATGATAACAACGGACATATGGGCATCGACAAGACTTTCGAGTCCATAAAAAGAAAGTACTATTTTCCAAATTTGTACCAGAGATTGGTCAGTTACGTAAACACTTGTGTGAGCTGTCAAACGAGAGCACTGAAGAAGCAGAGACCTCCTCTGCAGGAAATGGAACAACCATCATATCCTTTCGCAAAACTGAGCATGGATATTTCAGGGCCATACCCTACGTCACTATCTGGGAACAGGTATATTCTGGGTTTTGTTGATCATTACACGGGATGGCCAGAAGCTTTTGCGATACCGGACAAAAGTGCGCAGAGCGTCGCACAGATCTTAGTGGATGAAATATTTCCTAGGTTTGGCTGTCCTTGTGAGATTGTGACTGAAAATGGCACTGAAAATGAAAACCAAGTAATGAAAGAAGTGTTCGATCAGTTGAATATCCATGTCACTACGTCGTTTTACCATCCACAGAGTAACGCAAAGGTCGAACGGTTTCACCGAACCTTACACGACGTCTTTCAAAACTTCTAAAGGACGATTCGACCGTGTGGGATCTGTACTTGAACCAGGCTTTAGCTGCCATTCGGTTCAATCATAACGACAGCTCCAAGTTCTCACCTTTCTTCTTGATGTATAATAGGGATGTAGTGTTGCCGATAGACAATATCCTTAAGCCCAGAAGAAAGTACGTGGGAGAGGAACAGCACCAAGTCGCACTGCAACAGCAACACAAACTATTTACTTTGGTACATAATCGCATGAAGCGGGCTAAGAAGAGACAGGCCAAGTACGCAGATAGAGGCAGTAAACCGGTCGACTTCCAGGTGGGTGATCCAGTGTATTACAGACGCCATCAGAGAAGAAATAAATTAGAGAGTAGGTGGAAACCCTTTTATCGGGTGGTAGAGAAAACATCGCCTGTTACGTACGTGATTAGAAACCAGCTTGATGGGGTGGTTGTAAGAGTTCACGCTGAACATTTGAGGCTGGCTAAAGTTGAAGAATGGAAAATTCCTCCCATTGATTCAAATAAACCTTATCGAAGGGCTGCTTACGTGGTTCCTCCTCAGGAGAGCTCCGAGGAGGGTAGTAGCAGTGAATCAGAGGGTGGGGACCCTTTGCCCAAGATAGCCCAGAGGTACCGACGGGAAAGGGACAATTCTTCAGAAGAAGAGGACATTCCCCTGGCAGAACTAGCGGGCAGGTTAAAAGCCAGAGAGCGGAGATTAGAAAGAGAACAGGAAATGACTGACCGACGAGAGGCCTCCGAAGACGAGATGTCAATGGTCTCCGATGAATCAATGTCGGTTGATGGAGTCAAAGAGAAGAGAGAGTGTGGGGATGATTCAAGTAAGGTGAGGAATCTTCTCAAAGCAATCCTTGATGTCCTGTAATGGCTTCCTGAAGTGGGGTCGTTGAAATTAAGTGTACTTTCAATGTATATGTGTGTTGCAGATGCAACGGCTTTCGTTTATCCTAGTCCTTCTGGGGCTGGCCCTCGCTACCCAGGTTAGACAGAACGTAGTGTTCCGTAAGGTTAGTGAAGTAACCACAACCAGGTCGCGTTGGTCGCTTACTTTTGTGATTGATTTAAACCCATACGTCACAGTGATGAAAACAGTGGAAGGGAACATAAACAACTTGCTGGGTGTCATACAAACAGTAGTGGAAAATCGTGCTCCAGGGACGAATGGATTGGTAAACGATTTTCGGGGGCTAGACAATGAACTCAAAACTTTGCGGGAAACTTATTTTGGGGTAAATGCTCGACTAGGAGAGTACCATGCGCTCCACACTAGGACTAGGCGCTCGCTGGTCTCATTTATCGGGCAAGCGTTTAGCTTCCTGTTTGGAACAGTCTCTGAGGGGGATCTGGGGACGATCAAACAAAATTTGCACATTTTGAGAAATAATCAAGTTGAACTAGCTCACGTTGTTCAGGAAAGTTTGTCGTTGATAAACGTTTCTAGGGCACGTATAGCGGAAGACAAACAGACGTTGAACTTGATAGTGTCAGATATGGGAGCCCTCAACGACCAGATAGTTAACGTGACACAAAGACTAGATAATCGGATTTTTCAATTGGAAACGTTGTTACCAATGTATTTACAGCTGGATAGCATGGTCGAAGAGATCAAACAGTCTCTGCAAAAGGCTCTGATTTACGTAGAACACCTCCAGCTACAACTGAATATGTTGAGTATAGGCAAGCTGTCACCGAGTATAATATCCCCCCTCAAGCTACGGGACCTTTTGGTAGACATACAGACCAGAATTTCCGCACCACTCAGGTTGCCGGGGGACCCAAAAGCAGATCTTTGGCATTTTTATAAGACGTTAACATGCACCACTATTGTGGAAGAAGACGAAATTTTAGTGGTGGTACCAGTACCACTTTTGGATTCTAATGACGATTTTGACGTCTATCGGGTGCACAATCTACCCATACCCTTCAACTCTAGTGACGGGGTGATGTCGGGGTCGGTAGCAAGTTATCGATTAGAGGCTGAGGCAATAGCAGTTAATACTCAGCGCACCAACTTCGTGCTTCTGACCCGAGAGGAACTTGAGGGCTGTTCAAAAGCTTCGATTGGTTTTTGCTCAATCAAGAGCCCGGTGTACCCGGTCAGTTTGAACAGTTTTTGTATTACGGCCCTTTTCATGAAAAACACTGAAACGATTGAACAAAATTGCCAGACAGTGGTTCAGTTGAAAACCGTTCTCCCCATGGCTGAATATTTGACTGACGGAAACTGGATAATAACCACCCAACGTAAACTAGTATTCTCGCTGGTCTGTCAGGAGAACCAGGGAGGGATCAGAGAAATAGAGGTACAGCCACCACTAGATATAATTCGGTTACCGATGTCGTGCTCGGCGTCAAACGAATATATGTCACTGATGCCATACTATCAGAAAGAAAGCAAATTTCAGGTGGAGGACTCTATTTCCGAGTTACTCTTAAACGCCAGAGTGGCTAATGCCACCATTTGGAAACCCTTCCACGAGAAACTGCCGAATTTCAGTGCGATCCAACTTCCCGGTCGGCTGCAGGCAGTAGAGAAAATTCCGCTAAGGAAACTGACAGCGGAACTAGCGGGTCAAGATGATTTGGTGGAAGATACCACCGGCAGTTACCCGGCCTGGTTGTATGCGGTTGTGGGAACACTCGTTCTGGTCATGATTTTAACAGCCCTGATTTATAAATGCAAAGGTAGATGTCTACGAGGGTCAGCCAGATGGCGGGGTGACGAAAGGAATTCCGGGGCTGCGGCCGAGGCCCCTGGAATGCAGCTGGTGCCGGTAACTGGGAAACCCCATGCAAACCCCTGTGTGTGTGTGTGTGTGTGTGTGTGTGTGTGTGTGTGTGTGTGTGTGTGTGTGTGTGTGTGTGTACACGTGTGTGTGTGTGTGTGTGTGTGTGTGTGTGTGTGTGTGTGTGTGTGTGTGTGTGTGTGTGTGAAACCCCATGTAACTCAGCCACCCCATGCCATTCGGCGTCCGCTGTCGGGCACTGACAGATGACAGGTCAGTCACGGGACAATGGTGACCAGCGTCCGCCGCGGGCCCTCGTTTGCGTGTTGACATTTGACAATATGTTCTATTTTGATCCATTTGATCGTGATGAGGGAATTGGCTCCCAAATGTATATAACCTCTCGATTCTTTGAGAGGGGCAGCGAAAGCTCAGCTTAGATCAGAGAGATAGGATAGGGGTTATTTTGAATTACTTTTTGATTTTCTTTGTATGTGGAATTGATGCAGAAAGAGCTTTATATTGAAATTGTGAACTGTTGATTTTATGAAATGAAACAGCAAACCAAAGAGAAAAACTAGACTATCGTGTTTGTTTTAACTTTGTTGTTCGAAAGTTTGTTTTTGTTTTATTATTGTCTTGTGTAGACACGGCTTTGTTACATCAGTTAATGCCGCAGTTACTCCCCCGCCTCTCTCACGAACACACATTCTCTCGTTCTAACGACAGTGGTATATACTGTAGTAATTAAGTGCACAGTCGGTACACTTGAATAAGACGGAGAAAAAATAAACGTAAAAAAAAAAAAAAAAAAAAAAAACGAAAGCTATTCTCAACAGACTGGGCCTGGGATCATTCTCGATCAGTGCCGCGGAATACAATATATTTTGCCTTTTTACTGAAACTAAACGACAGACGTTCCGCGGGATTCCTGGCTTTTATTCGATCAGTGGTGCAGTGGATTATACAGCAGTGATCTTTTGTGCCCATCTTGTCGCCGTGAAATGCGAGGTTTTCACTACTACTAGTACTAGGGAAATACAGCTATGCGCTCGGCCAGCAACCCAGCTGACGTGTACCCCTGCTTCCGATAGATTTCACACGCCAGTCCATTGCGCATGCGCGAAAATCTAAGTGGAAGGGGTCTGCGGCAGTAGCGGATTTCAGCCTCTACCCTTCATAAGAATATATTTGTCTCCCCCTCCATTTTCAACGGAAGCACCAGAGCCATAAGTAAAACTGATTTCGATTGGTTCTTGTAACTCCGCCCCTTCACAAGTATTTCGTCACAACAGTTGAACCTAGTGTTTGTGACGCAAATATTTATACCGCTTTTGGCGTGACAAAAGTCTGTCCCAGTTTTTGAAGCGACAAAAACATGCACAATTCATTTTGTCTCGACAAAAGTTTTGTTGCAACAAATAGAACTTTTGTCGCGACAACTACAATGTTTGTCGTGACAAAAATGCTACTTGTGGCAGCTCCCGCCAGTGATAGGAAAGTGTGTTGCTCTTCCCTTAGTTATTAGAGACCTGTGCTGCAAAGTGCAGGCGTGCATGATTAGTTAAGAAACTTGTGCTGCAAAGCACAGCATGAGTTCATGTTTGTCTGTCTTCCTGTGCCGCAAAGTGCAGGTATGCATGATTAGTTAAGAGACTTGTGCTGCAAAGTGCAAGTATTAGTTATGTCAGAGCAAAGGGTGCAAATTACTTGTGTAAGTTACTGGCACTGTGCCTATGCGGGCAGCTAAGTTGGCTATGGTTTAGTGCATAGGTTAGGCATGGTTATGTGTTAGTTTGGTTTGTTCATGTGTTTGTTGTATGTGTAACATGCGGTAGTCTAAATAAAATTGCATACATTTCTTTATTTGGTTCGTCAGTATAATAGGAGTGAGAGTATGTACTAACACGGAGCGTGGTCTGTGTGCACATCTGTGAGCGTGCCTCAGTGTTTTCGTCATGTTGGTACATGTGTACAACTTCTGTCTCCCCTTATCTTTTGTCTAGTGTCTGTTTTAATGTGCATAGTGAAACGGCACACCTACCTCTAAGGAGCAGACAAGCAACCAAACACTAACACAAGTTTTTTTTTCTTTTCTGGATACCAAGTCTGGTCGATTGTAGTGATTTTGAACACAACGCGAGGAACATTGAAATGCACACTACATGAAGAAGACTAGAGACGATTGTGTATTCCATTGTGAGTGTCTCTCCTTGGCAATCTCCAGCCTCCCTCTGAACCTAAAATGAGGAACGCAGGTCCGGTTACAGGAGTTTACGTGTTAGATGCATGTTAACTTATAATGCCACTTGTCTAGTCTATGTACATGTGGGGAGGAAAGGTGTTGTTTGGAATTATATATATATTTGTTTTAGTGTTGACTGAGTGTTTGCATGTAGGGTATGGAATAAACAACTTCTTGTTGTCTCGCCCGAACGAGGTGTTAAGTTAGGTGATGTGTGCGTGCGTGCGTGCGTGCGTGCGAGCGTGTGTGTGTGTGTGTGTGTGTGTGTGTGTGTGTGTGTGTGTGTGTGTGTGTGTGTGTGTGTGTGTGTGTGTGTGTGTGTGTGTGTGCGCGCGCACGCGAATACAGATGCTTAACAGAACGGCAGGGTTTAATAATAATATCAAAAAAGTATCGGCGGAGTTTTATTGTAGGTAAACGGATAAAAGTTGGTCGGGGTTGTGATGGTTTGCAAAAGACGTTTCACCACACTGTCTAAATGGCATGAGAGTAACCAGGAAAAATAATAAAATCATTAATGCAGAAAATTTGTACCGTGCTTTACTAGGTGCTGCACAATCAAACATTCTGCCAAAAGGCAGTCATCATACCCAAAGTTAGTCCCCATTTACCTTCAGCCTTATCAAACCTTACCACTCATTCTACCACAACATTATACACAACATAATTATGATCAAACCACATGATCACTGTCTCAGCATTATCGTATTTGACTTGGCTCACAGAGCTATGGGCAGCAATAGCCTTGTAGCTGTAGTCTATTCAATGCATCGCATATTTCAGGTAAACATTGATTGACGTGGGGATATTAAAACAACATACACATAGACACAAACACGTGCGCCCCCCCCCCCCCACACACACACACACACTGACACACACGCACACATCGACACAGATTATAGTGGTGCTGCCGAAGTGGCGACACAGCGCGCAGCAAATGAACCTTTTGGCACCATTCGTTACTACGTGGTGACAAAACTAGCAGGCAGTGCATCAGATTTACACATTTTATCACCTTGGTAACAACACTTGCGCAACAAATCCTTCGCTCCATAGACCATGAGCCAGCCTATAACCGCCCCCCCCCCCCTCCACCCCCCTATCCCCCTGGGGATTTTATCACATGGTAATATCTATGTACCTTGAGCCATCAAAGTACACAGTTCAGGTGAGCTGTTGCTGTTTGTGTCTGTGGTGCTTGTTCTAATAAATGCACTATATGGAATCTAAACTGCGACGACCTTGTCTCTTAGCAACTCATTTATTATGACAAAAAGGGTCATTTCCATATATTATTTTATTGTTTCAACAGTTTGAAATGTTGTAGCTTTCCGTTTCTCTTTGTCTTAAATGTGTCCTTGTTATTGGGCACTGCGGACGCAGAAATATTAAGGTCCCCTCTGTTAAAAACCCAGAGCTGATGAACGTTTTCCCTTGCACGGAGTAGGTCAGAATATAGCCAAGTATACTTAGTCAGTGTCATCATTTCTTCCTTGTCCTAATTTCCGCTTCCCAGGTCTTTTCGCCTTCATTTTTTCCAAATCCTCTCCATACTTTTCAATTGCGTTAGTCTTGGCTGAAGCGAATTCCCGCGTTAGCCTGCGAAATATAATAGGTCACACTGCTCATAGTCAACTGATTTGATCAGGTTCTCCTGTTGAGTGCGTGCAGAATATAAATAGGCACCAAAACGTGTGTTATTGTGCCTCATTTTTTTTTTTTTTTTTTTTTAAATGGCATACTTGTGATCTGATCAATTGTTCTTTAATTTTGTACTGAATGCGTTGCAGGAATCTGGCTGGAAGTATATATTGCAGTTGTAGATAGTGATATGTGCTAATTAATTATTGACCGTTTTGGCTGTGATGTTTGCTATTGATTGTATTCTGTGTAGAACAGTGAACCAGCTTTTTGCTCGTGTTTTGGTTCCTTGCGTTTCGAACTGGTGTGAAGAAACTGTAACTGTGATTTATCCTGAGGTGACCTTGTGTGGTTGACGAGACATACAAATCCAAGAACTAAATAACTTAAACATGTGCAATGGTCCAGTCCTAATATGGTGGATGAAATATAAAATTATGAGTATGTAAACGGTTGGTGGAAGTAGCAGGTTGGAATTAAGGAACAACAAACGAGCCACAGCCAGAGGTTCCTGATTTTATTTCTTCTTTTCTTTTGGAGGGTACATACGAGAGTTCGTTGCTATTCCCTCTCGCCTTCTCTCGCGCTGTCTGTCAGAATTATAGTACATCTAAATCACAACACGTAACGCATACGTAAAAGATCGAATAACGTACACACACGAAAGAACACAGACACAGCGACACACAGAGTACATACAACAACACAAACACAATGTGCAGATGCACTCGGTTACACACTTAAGTTTAGCAAGGACTAGTTGTTCGACGGTCTAAATGAACCGAAACTACAAGTACAATCCTTGGAAAATAAAGTTTTCGAGTTCGAGTTCGAGTTCTCTCGCTCTCTCGCTGAGTCGCTCTGTCAAAGTATTTTCAATGATCTTGTTGTACCTGTATGTTTATTACTATTAATAGTGGTATATTATATTTTATTTGTGTGGATATTGTTTAACCTGTTCAAATATTAATCGAGTTTGTAAAAAAAAAGATAAAAAAGAAAAGAAAAAAAATCTCCATATAATTGTTTCTCCATTTTTCACTTATTCAGTATGTGAGCAAGTGCTCTTTGTATACGTTTTACAATAATCCCGCCCCGCTTAACGGATCAACGCAGTTTCATTACTGTACTGATAGTAACCCGGGAACCGGAGCAGACGACGCTTTTGTTTTGAAGCGCGGCGTGTGGCGTAACATGGCCTTCACACAGCCGACCGGCGATAGCCGCCAGTGCGCGCCATTTTCAAATCTGTTTTTCTCCCTGAATATTTTGACCGCTTGTTTGTTTACCTACTCTTTGTTTACATAGTCCTTTTTATGCACCAAGCCATGAGTAATATATTTTGGCATCTTAGAATGTTTATCTAACGTTTATTTAGACACAGGATCGAGCTTAATCAGTAGCCTATGCCTCTTTCGTTCGTTCTGTTTTTGCTTAATGTCCTCAGATGCCAAAAGCATATTAGGGACAATCTATAAAGTAAGCTTGTTTTGGATATATCATAGTTAAAACCATGGGGGAGACGGGGGGATGGGGAGCGAAGTAAGCTTGGTCCACTTGCGGATCAATATTTGGATCGGGACATGAGGTCGCTGGAACAAAGGGGGAATGAGGGGTGAGGGGAGGGATGAGATGGGTCCACCTGCGGATCAATACTAGGCCGATGCCTCTTTTTGGGGGGGCTTTTATGTTGCTTTACGTCCACGGAGGCGGGATAACCTATTAGGGACGGGGACAGAGTGGGAAAGGGGCCAGGGTGATTGGCTCGACCGCGGAAACCGCCCGAAAAAGACCGGAGAGACCGTAGACCGCCGCCAGAACAATGGAAGTGTTAAGGCGGTGTCCCCTCGCCATTGCCCAGCGACTTGTGCACTGCGCAATTGCTCTTTCAACTGCTGTGCTGGACAGAGTCACTAAGACAATGTCCGTTGCACCGCTGTTGACGAACAACTTGGACAACTCGAAGCAAAAGACGTCCAACTTGCTCAGCCCAGCTCCACCTCCCTACTCATGATCTCTCCTCTTCCGATGCCTCTCTAGGTCCATTCTTTTTATAGCCGTCGTCTGCATGGCGCGCTTTGTTTAGTACTAGTGAATAGTAGTGAAACGTTGTTTTGATTCAATTAAAGTAATCCTGTGTTGATCAATACTTTGCCGTATAGAATTTTGCTTAGCTGACTTCATGTTTAGTGTTTATTTTGGGTTGAAATTAACTTATTAAATATTGTGTACTGTAGAAGCTAAGTTGTATTCATGGACTACTTAATATCACTATCAGCGCTGCTGCGACTAAGATACCGACTCAAGATAAAATAAGTCATGTGTGTACATTTTGTTTATACGATTTAAAAGATTGTAACTGTAGCTTTCATTTGATGTTTTTCATGTTTTAATTGGTTTAGTCATTGTAGAGGAAACTGTATTTGTGCGGGCCAAGGAAACACAATCGTCAGCCATTTTGTGGTCCAGAGGGCCGTTTTTACTGTAGCGATAGCGTGTGTTCCCTGTGGCCCGCGCCGTTCTCTTATCTATGCGTGAGCGTGAGGATTTTGGGGCATAGTTCAGGAGCTGTGTGGCGGAGTCGATGTGGCTGTCCTGGGCAAACTCCACTGAAGCACTGGTTTACGACATTCTTCCTTTGGAGGAAGCTGCCGGAAAGCGATGCTCGGAGTGTGCGTCCTGGGCTGTCCGTTCTCAGTAACGAGCACGGTTTCCGTGGACGTAGAGCAATATTGAACCATGCTCACGCACTGGTCTCAGCTTGTCCCTAATATGTCAACCGACATCCGAGGACATTAAGCATCACCTGAAGGAAGGATTTTGTGTGTGCTGAAACTTGTCTGCGGCTGAGCAAGTAAAACCTGATTCTTCCATACGCCTGCTGTGGTCTCCATTTTTGACCGACTCCGATGCCTGAGCCGCTGTCCTGTTCTACGCTCCACCACACCATTACAACTTTGTTTAGCAAGGCCTAGTTGTTAGACAGGTCTAAATGAACCTAAGCTACAATCCTTGGAAAATAAACTTTTCGAGTTCGAGTTCGAGTTTGAGTTCTCTCTCCATCCTATTCCCGAAACTCTGCATTCGCTACCTATAACACATCGCATTCAATACAAAATGTCAGCTATCTGCTTCAATTCCATCTCTGGAACAGCCCCTCATTATCTGTCTGATCTCTTTCAACGACACACAAAATTATATTCCAGCAAGACAATTGCAATCCGCATCCGACACACGAACCTTTGTCAGCTCTCGCGTAGGCACAAAAACATTTGGTGAAAGATCTTTTTCTTATGCTGGCCCATCTGTCTGGAAAATTTGCCTCAAACACTCCGCCACTCTGATTCTGTCTCCTTTTTTTTTTAAAGCCACCCTGAAGACGCACCTGTTTAATAATTATTTATAAATTGTTTTTCACAGCCGTCTGACGAGTGTGTGTGTGGGGTGCGTGCGTGTGTGTGTGTGTGTGTGTGTGTGTGTGTGTGCGTGCGTGCGTGCGTGCGTGCGTGTGTGTGTGTGTGTGTGTGTGCGTGTGTGTGTGTGTGTGTGTGTGTGTGTGTGTGTGTGTGTGTGTGTGTGTGTGTGTTTGTGCGCGTGCGCGCGCCCGCGCGAGCGTGCATGTGCGTGTTTGTTTGTGTGTTTGTGTGTGTGTGTGGGGGGGGGGGGGGGGAGGGGTCTGTGGGGGGGTCGGGGGGTGAGTGTGCGTGTGTGTGTGTGTGGAGAGGGGTGTCTGTGGTGAGTATGTGTGTGTGTGTGTGTGGGGACTGTGGCGGGGGTGTGGGGGGTGGGGGTTGGGGGGGTTATTAGTGTTATTGTAACGCACCCCTGCGCTCCCAGCTTGCGTGGTAGATGGGCGCTCTAGAAATCGTCTTTATTATGATCATTATTATTCTCTGTCTCATTCTTTCTCTCCCTGCCCGTTCCTCTGTCTCTGTCTTTGTCTCGGTCTCTGTCTTTCTTTCTGTCCCCCCTCCCCCCTCTCCTTCTCTCTCTCAGTCTCTCTCTCTTCTTTCGCTCGCTCGCTCAGCGAGTTGCTTCGCAAATCACATATTTATTG
>OY757557.1:14543783-14585856 GCA_963584105.1 Alviniconcha strummeri | reverse complement strand
CAAACAATTCTGAATGGTTAGCTTGCCAATGCAATCATCCAACCTGCTGGAAAGTTCAGTCTTACCGCTAGAGATCTGAGAAATGGTGGGTTCTGAAAACGAGCGAACAAAAAGAACAAGAAAATTTACCACGATATAAGTTTCCGTCGTGTTTCCAAATGTGGGGTCCAAAGCAAGAGAAAGTGCGAAAGCTATGAGTCTTGCGTTTGTATTGTTAGATTTTCAGCATGCGGTGCGTCAGAAAAATAGCGTAGTGTACGAGACGGAGTGTAGACATGTAGCAGTTCAGAGAGGTAAGCAGGACCAGAACCGTTTATAACACTGAAACACATACAAGCGACTTTATACCTAATACGCGTTCGAGTGGGAAAGCCAAAGCAATTTGTCTGTTTTCTGGTGCCAAATCATGCCGTCACAGTTACTGTAATGTCAGCCCAATAAAACTGGACTTAATGACAAAGAGAGATGAAGGCACCGAGCCAGGAGCACAGCACTGTCCAAATCTGACTTCGCAACTGAGTGTCTTTTCTGTCGGATACCAGCTAAAGATGACCGAAAAACAAAACAAAAAATGAAATGATGTTGCCTACGAAATTAGTACAGTCAGCTATCAGGAAAAACTTGTACAAGCATGCTCACTCGAGGCCACAGGAAAAACGGGCAGAAACCGTGCGCAGATGCATTGTACCACAGCCAGTGGAACATTAACTTCAGAGCAAAAATAAAATAAAAGCATCCCAGTAGCCTTCGGTCGCTCTACTGAAATGCATGCTGCTAGTGTTCAAAAGGTCAGACCGGAAGACGTAGCTTGGGCTGAAGCCTTCACACAAGTCGTTAGATACTGTGCAGAAAATGACGAACAAATAAACATTACTGACTTGAGTGAGAAGTTAATGGAGTACTTAAATGGAGACACGCCGTACACAGAGAAATACGTGAGAATGAAGCTCGAGAGCCATTTCGGGGAGGACGTCATCCTTACTGGTATCCGGGGGAAACGGAATGCTGTTACATTCCGGTCAACTGCCGAAAAGGTCTTGGAACGGTTTTTAAAATTTGCCAAGGGAAAAGACGGGAGAAAAAAAAATGAAGCATACAAATAGCAGCAAAGCTACTGCTTGTTATTATCAACAACACTGAAACATCAAAAGAGTACGCTTCAGGTGCGAAAGTCGCAGACCTAGCAGCAAATTTAGACTACATACCACCTTCACTTTTAGTTATTTGTTGTTGCAGCAGAAGAAAGAACTTGAAGTCAGAATAGCTTCTCTGGATAATTTAAGGCTCTATTGCAAGCAGCAAGGCCAAAGGTCCTCATCTCACCCCTTCAGACTGGGTTTGGGGTTGCACTGCACCACCTTACTGGTTCCAGGTACCGCGTTGAACTCTTGCATAGACCAGAGTTGAACTCTTGCATAGACCAGCGTTGAACTCTTGCATATACACTGACTGTACCAGTCTGCAAAACACTTGACATCAGCCTTGAAATCAGGAAGAGACAGCCTTGGTGTTTTGAGATGTGACAGTTCACTTTGCTTTGCTTGGTGCTGCGATCGTCATCTGACATAGGAGTTCTTGTGGTCGGAATGGCCTGGCATTTCCTCCACTCTCTCCACCACGAGCCGACTCACATATGAGCGAACTACAGCCCAGTCCAGTGTCTGGCCGCATCTATGTGCCGGAACGTCAACGAGCTGTGTCAAACCGTGGTAACTGAGCATAGTCTTGAGGCGATTAAACTTGGGTATCAGCGCAGCCATCGTAAAGAAAATTAAAATCACCAATCAGTACTAGATCACTGTGGGAACCTGCAAACTGTGTGATAAACTCAGGGAACTCCTGGAGAAACGACTGATTGGAGAGTTTTGTTCTTCCTGCTGGGAGGGGTCTGTACAGGCACACAACCGATATGGACAAGTTCCTTCCGGAGATATGAAGCTCGACGGCCTCAAAAGACTGAAAGGATAGACGTTTGAAAGATGTACTGTCACAGAAAGCGTCCCGAACAATGAAGGCAATACCTCCGCCCCTCGAACCTGTTCGAGGGAACGATCGCAGCACATAACATCGAGGCGTTATTTCAGCAATACAGGCTTCGTCGCCCTGTGCATATAACCATGTCTCTGTCATTAGCAGAATGCCAATGCCGTCGTCGAGGATCATTTCATGAACGTCACTGGCTTTCTGGCGACAAGACTGAGAATTAAAGTACAGGACCTTTATGATCTTCGAGAATGAAGTAGCAGTGAGAGCTTGGACAGTGACAGGAATCAGGTTGGCAAAACTGGCGCCCCTCGCGCTGTAGGAAGTCCGAGGAGAGGGTGACACGTCAGCAGCGTCGTCAGTCACAGGTACGCGGTGTCTGGACTCCACTGACCTCGTTCCTGGCGATCGACGGACGTCATTGCTTGTTTTAGATGAAGCTCTGACGCCAGACACAACACTGATCTTGTGTTGCTTCCTCTGCCCGCCTCTGCAAGAGTGCTTACTGGAGAGATGGAACCCGATGCCCAGTTCCAGGAGACAAGAGGACAGCGAGAGATCAAGTTGCGAGGCCTGGATCGACAGGAGCTGGCTTCGATCGTAGCAGAGACGATTAGTAGGGCGGTGATCAAGCGGCGAGACCGGGATCGACGGGGGCTGACTCTGATCGTAGCGGAGACGAAACGCTGGATGAGGGAAATTACAGTCCGGATCAGCGAACGCTATGTAACACTGAGCGAGCAATGAGAAAATAAACAGACACAGACATAAATAAACAGATACAAATTAATCTTGATTGCGGCGGCAGATTTGCACAAAGAACACACCACTAGTTAGTCCAATCTATGACGAATACACCAGCCACAGTTAATAATCCCAAACAATCAAAAAGTAACGAAACAACAACAAAACAGCAACCTCAAAACAGCTGAGTGAAACACACGGCCTGCTAGGTGCGTGATCACTGACTCATTCAGCTAATAATAAGAATCTAACTAATAATGTAGACGATGTTCTGTGAAGTTGTTTAAACACCAAGTTACCACAGCTAAGGTGAGGGAGAGGGGCATGAGAGTGCGGAGGTGCCTGGGTGGTCAGAAGACAGGAAGTGAGGTGGGGGTAGGAGGGGTGAGAGGTGCAAGGGGAGTGTGCTGTGGCATATATTGTCGCCGGCGACAATATATGCCGACTTTCAGGGCACATATTGTCGGCAGTCGACAGAGCAAGCAAACAAACAAACAAACAAAACCACCTTAGAGATGACGACGATGATGACCATGATATCATGATGATCATTATATTTATAGAATCATGTTAGACTTGATGTGTTTTAAATGTTGTAAGTTCCATGCAACCTTTGAGTGAAGTATACGCGGGGTACTTGTTTCAATACGTGAAACGAACGTGTATGGCACTGAGCGTCCTCAGTACGTATGCTGAGCTTTACACCTTTCTTGAGCGAATAAAAGAGAGCAGCACGTCACTTTTGCGCCTTGTACTCACTTTCTGAACTGACATAAGAGTGAAACAAAACTCACGCACTCACTCATATACATTCGCTCACTTGTGCACGCGCGCGCGCACACACATACACACACAAAATCATGCTGTGATACTCTCTTTCTTTCTTTCTCTGTCTCCCTCTCTCACACACAATCCCCAATTCACGTCCACTTTGTACACTCGAATGGCAGTGTCTGTTTCCAACGTTTTTTTTTTCTTCTTCCCACTTACTCATTGTTGGCGTTACTCATTGTCGGCACTTTTGATGCTAACATCAAAGAGACGACTGAGTGACAACTGGGTACGCGGCGGGCATCAGAGATATGCCTGCATAAAACGAGCAGACGGAAAGTTGCTTTCGAAGTCCTGGCATACAAGAATCGTAACACCTGCTGAAGAAAACAACTGATTATTCTTCGATGTTCGCCTGCATCCGACCTGCAACTGGTAAGCTCCCCATCATCCTTTTCTTCTTCTTCCATACGCTATGAAGGCAGTATGTATATAAACAGCAGAAAATTACTCATTTTCTCTTACACTTATATCAAGACGTGTGGTCCTAGGCCATTTTTTGACACTGGAAGGGCACTCCTCATCTTCTCCTGTCTGTTCCGTCGCCCAACGGAGTATCTATTCCCCTCCCCCTCCCACCTCACCCCACCCAAAGCAACATGAACTTATGCAAATAATTACTGCACATAAAAAAATACGACCTAAACGTCATTAATTTTCGTTTATATGGTGGAGAAGTGGTATGCTCTTACTTTTCATCCCCGTTTTGAGACTGGTGATATCAGACGGAGAAGTCACGTGACGTGCTCAATTTGTATAATTATTTTGCGAGTTCTTGGTTGTGACACTGATGAGACGAGTCGGTGTCAGCTCTTGTACTCATTAAAAAGAAAAAAGAAGGAAAAAAGAAGAAAAGAAAAAAAAAGCCTTTTGAGGCAGTTAAGGTTTGAATAGTAAAACCACAATATAGGATTAATATTAAATTAATAAGGGAATTGCTGTAACATTTTCATGATTATTTCTAATTAAAAGAACTATACATGCCCTTACAGCAGTGTACAGTTCAATTCATCAGTTTTCCTGTGTAGTAAATTACATTTCACAAAGTATACAAAAGAAAATTCCCCGAAGAGTATCTGAATTTTGTTTGATTTTTATTTTCATATTTTTGGTATTTTTGTTACAGTTTTGAAACATGCAGGCTCACGCTGTCAAGTGTTGTTGGGGTAAAATGTAATAGGAAAATAGCAAAAATATAGGAACGCAAGCTGTCAAAGTTTTTTTTTAATAATTTATTTAATTTTAATGGGTTTTTTTTTTTTTACAGAAATATAGGAATATTGTTATGCCTTTTGCAATAATTTGGACATGCATGTATGATATTTCTGCAATTACAATTGAAGTAGTCGAAATGTTATCATGGTGTTCACCCTACCTATGGCCACTTCCTCTCCATATAATCATTCTGCTCATTCCATTCTTTCTTTTACATTTAGTTTCAAAATCTAAATGTAGGCAAACTGTAAAATGGCAGTCAGAAAATTCAAATAATAATGGTGGAGACCCCCTTACAAGACAGTTGTCAAATGACCTTCACACATAGGCACGTAATATGCATTGCTAATGCAGACCGACGACCTAGTGAGCTCCGCGTTGATTGGCTGAGGCCGAAGGTCGCTTCACAGATAGGGGCTAAGGGAGCTGGCCCGGCCTTACTATCCACGCGCGAGATAGTTTGGTCTGGTTTTAATCAGACCGAAGTAACAGTTGCAGGGTGGTATAAAATGAAAAAAATAAAACATCATTATGATTAATGTAAAAAAAAAAAAAATTAATCTAGCAAACTAACTGTAATTCTGACATTAAAACTTTATAATAGAAATATATCCAGTCAACTTAAAATCACATCTATTGGGGGCTGCTGGTCATCCAAAAAGGCCATTAATGATTTCAGAGCTACTAAATGAATCAAACGTGATCAAGTACTGCTTATAAAATGCAAAATATTGCATTGTCACTTGATAAAATGAAGCTGAATGCAGCATCACTAATATCAATCTTCAGCCTTTTGAGATTTTGTCCAAAAATAGGAAAATACCTTGAATACAAAAGAAATAAAAAGGGAAATATGAGAATATTGTGTGTGTGTGTGTGTGTGTGTGTGTGTGTGTGTGTGTGTGTGTGTGTGTGTGTGTGTGTGTGGAAAGTATTGGACACTTGGCAGCCTCAACATGTATTTGGCGAAGTCGATTTTCTGGGGACTCTATTTCGGGAGCCTGTCACCTATCACATAGGCGGATCCCCCGAACCCTGAACACCCCACCCCCACCTCTTTGCCAATACCGCCACCCCCCACCCCCACCAACTGACGTAAAAGATTAGACTTTTGAACCCCTGAACCCCCTCCTTTCAAAATTCTGGATCCGCCCTTGTGTCATGTGACATCGCCGTCCGATACTACCATTCAGAAAACTGATGAAATGTAGGAACATGCCACTTCTCCAGTGTGTGGTGCAATAAGTATTGATTGGTGATTGTAAAATGTAATGACTATTCCCTAATGAAGTGCCAACCCAATAACCAAATAATCTAGAATTTAATTTGCGTCCGCGATCTCTTGTCACTTGTTTCTTTTGTCATTAGAACATGGTTAGCGAAGGTATGTTGTGAACAAATGTTTGGGAAATTTTAATAGTCCTTGTTTGTTTTGAGCTGCAAATTCAGTATGGATCCAAGCCAGCAGACAAGACAAGAGGGTGGAAGGCTGTGAAGACCCAACATTTCTATCTGTGCAATGTCAACGAAGAGCAGTACAAGACGCTTCTCCAGCTTGCTGAAGGAACGTTTAAGGTGCCTAGGCCAAAGCAGACGAAACTGCAGAAAACTTCTGTACGGCAGTACCAAAGGCGCGAGGCAGTTTTTCAAGTTGCTTCTGACACGTTGTATTTCCAAGGAAAGCAAGTCGTGACAACAAGCCACGACAGGCGATGAAAAACGCTTTCAAAAGAAATCTCGGTAGCGCGAGTAGATCCAACTGGCAGCAGATGAAGAGAACGCGAGCTGGTGTGTCTTTTGAAACGGCGAAACGCGTGCTCTGGATGTCCCAACTTTACCGAAGGTATCGACGGATGTTTAAAAACAAGGTTCCTCCCAAACCAGTCATGTCCCCTTTGGTCAATAAGCGCTGGCAGATAGACTTAAATGACATGCATAGTGATGAAGTGCTTTATGAAGAAAAGCCACAGAGGTATATTTCGTCTATTATTGACATGAAGGAGAATGGTAACAAGGTTTCTTGCATAGGCACCACAAGAAGTGCCGGACTGAAGACACGATCTCTTACGTGTAGATGAATCTGCCTTGGTGATACCGTAGTACGACGCCGGTGACACAAGGCGACGCTGGCGAAGGTGACGTGGCGGAGGCCGTCGGCGACGGGACAGGCGTGGGCACCATCAACGTGGCCCGCTCCGTCGGCAACACCGACATGGCGGAGGCCGTCAGAACGGCTGAAGGAGGCGTCGGCTACAGGCACAGGTGACATGACGACGGGGTTCGGTGATGCGATGGTGCCGTAAGGAGACGTGACAGCGACAGCCGCGGCAAACGTTGGTGAATCAACGAGGGGTCAGGAGCGACGAAACCGTGACAAGTTCTGGCGCGACCGAAACCACAGACACCGGTGACCTAACGGGTATCTTCTACTGTATACGCCTTGCTCCTCTGCGACTCCGTTTCTGGGGCAAGTTGACACCAATACAAAGGCGCCTGAGGCGTGAGATCACGGAAGGGTCAAGGGTCGCAGGATGGACCAAACACAGCACATCACGGGTATAGGCAGGGTAACGGGGACAGGATGCACAGGTGGTCATTCGTAACGGGATCACCGTCACAGTGAATGGCAACGCGTGGCGCATGTGAGAGAAGCGATCAGGCAAAAATGACGGATGCTGACTGACAAGAATAAAGTATGATTGATTCTTGGAGGGAGCTATACCCGGAGAAGAAAAAATATACGTGGAAACGCTTTAAATCGTTTGTTTAGGGAGGCTCGATTATTTTCTCCTTTCCCAAGAGTTAAATGTTCAAGTAAAAAAGGCCAATATTTCACCTGGATACTGTTCTGATCATGCATTAGTGTCACTTGAATTGAAAATAAATGACATTAAGAGAGGAAAACCATTGTGGAAGTTTAATAACTGGTTACTACGGGATAAGGAATATGCGAAATTAGTAAAGGACACGATTTTAAAAGTGAAACAACAGTACTCTTTTCCACAAGAAGGGGAAATGTCTTCCACTAGAGACATCCATCATGCAGGCTATCAGGTTAATGATCAGTTGTTTTTTGAAATGATACTAATAGAGATAAGAGAAAAAAACTACTTCATATGCAGCATAAAAAAAGAAGCAAGCAAGGCAAAAGTAGAATGAGCTCAGGTCAGAAATAAAGAAATTGGAAGACCACCATACCATAAATGAAAACGACCTTGTACTCTTGGAAGCAAAGGAAGAGGAGACAGCAACAAATTGAAGGTATGTTTGTAAGATCAAAAATAAAATGGATACAAGAGGGTGAAAGGCCTTCAAAATAATGTTGCCACTTGGAAAAAAGAAACTTTGTGCAGAAACATTTATCGTTTATTGAAAAAGAAGATGGCGAAGTGCTCTTTGACCAGGATGAAATTGTGAAGGAGACGAAAGATTTTTATGAAAAATTGTATGAATCAAGAGAAAAGGATGTTGTAAATGTCGACTGGCATACAATGGTTGAAACACCAACTCTGTCCTCAGAGGAAAAAGAAGGACTTATTTCTGAAGAATAGGCTTTGGCTGTGTTGGAGCGCATGAATAATCAGAAACGCCCTGGCTCTGATGGCTTCACAACAGATTTTACAAAAAAAAAAAAAAAAAAAAAAAAAAATGGAAGGACATAGGACACTTTTTGGTCAGATCTATTAATTATGATTTTAGATCAGGGAAAATGTCAATCACACAAAAAGAGGAAATAATAACATGTATTCCAAAGGAAAATAAACCTAAGCAATTTCTCAGAAACTGGAGAACTATAACATTGTTAATACGTCCTATAAAATAGCATCATCGTGTATTGCAGCTCGAATTAAAACAGTACTCCCAAAGATAATCCACAATGATCAAAAGGGATTGTTTTCTCTTGGCAGTTGACTTGAAAAAGCATTTGATAGTGTTGCATGGTCTTTCACTAAGAAGTCTCTTGATAGGTTAAGTTTTGGTCCTGATATAAAACGATGGGTTCAGATATTTTACATCCGCTATCATCTTATTTGTACTTGATTTGTGCAGAAATTATGTCTTTAATGATTCGGCAAAATCCATGAATCAAAGGAATACTTGTGAAGGATATATCAGTCCTCCTGTCTCAGTTTGCAGACGATACAACACTTTATCTCGATGGTAAAGAGGAGTCCTACAGGGAGAGTGTAAATGTGCTCGTGAGATTTGAGTCAATGTCAGGCTTAAAGATAATTTTTGATAAAACAAATGCAGTTTGGACTGGCTCAGAAAAAGATTCGAGGATTAGATTTTTACCACATTTGGAGTTCAAGTGGAATCCTGCCACATTCAAAGTCCTTGGCGTTCTCTTTTTTACAAATACAGAAATCGTCCCTTCTATTAATTATGAAACTATAATATATAGGTTCAGAAACTATTGAATGCTTGGTCAAAGTGACACCATAAACCCTTAGGGAAAATTGCAGTCATCAAATCGCTGGTTGTCTAAAAGATAATATATTTAACGATAAATATTCCCGATCCTACAGAAGGCTTTATCCAGGAGCTTGAAAAAAAATAAGATTTTTTTATGGAATGGCAAGAAAGATAAACTAAAACTAAAGACGCTTTGTCAAGCTTTTGAGCAAGGTGGTCTAAAAATGGTAAATATTCACGAGTATTTGTCAGCCATGAAAATAAATTGGTTGCGACGAATTTTCCAGCCTGACAACTGTCTAGTAAAGAATGTTTTGTTTGCTGTTTGTCCAGCGTTTGCTAATATCCGAGGATTCGGAGGGGAATACGCCAATATTGTCTATCGGCAAAATCAGAACCCTTTTTGGGTTCAAGCGTTAATGCATTATAAACGTTTTTGTGCAAAATGTCAACCAAAATGTTTTTCACAGAGTTTTTATCAGAGCATAATTATACACTATAATTCTCATATTGTGAGAGACAATAAAACATTTCATGATAGACGCTTGTCTGAAAACTGTGTGACAATGGTAACACATTTAATGGATGAAGAGGGAAATGCCTTTTGCTAATTTTCATGACAGGTTTCCAAACGAGGGATTGGATTTTCTCACTTATCACGGATTTGTTTCGTCAGTAATGACGTGCCAGAAGAAAACCAAATTTGTGAGTGAGAATAGTGCTCTCCCTCTTGATTCAGATTCAAAACCGTGGTCAGTTATTTTGAAACGGGGCTCAAGAGGAGTGCACTGAATTCTAAATGAATATTGTCAAACGCCCAAAAAGTGTGTGCAAATGGAATCAGCTTTTTGCTGAGCTGAACTGGATAAAATATTCTGTAAACCGGTCCTAACAACAAAAGGTACGCAACTCAGATGGTTTCAGTTCAGGATTTTGCACAGACTTTTACCAACGGGACGTTATTTGTACTTGAGACACTTAACAGAAACTCCAATGTGTGATTTTTGCAGCCATGAAGAAGAAACATGACTTCACTTATTTTGGGAGTGTCCAGCTGTCTCCTCGTTTTGGTCTGATGTCAGTGCACTGATCGGTAGGGACATACAAGTGGAACTGAATATGCCTTTGATTCTGTTTGGCCGTGACCAAAATGTACAAACTGACAGAAGGTTTGACCTAATTATTTTGATGGCAAAATTCCACATTTTCAAATCAAAATTGCAAAAGGGAAAACCAAATGTAAACATTTTCATCCACTCATTAAAGCAATGGGCAGTTATAGAAAAATATTGCATTGCTGCTTCAGACCAAGAGGAAAGGCATGAGACACAACCGTTATCACTTGCTGATCGTTTGAGTTTAGAGTAAAGTACGACTCTCTCTCTCTCTCTACCAACCACTGAAACTCTGTGTGTGTGTGTGTGTGTGTGTGTGTGTGTGTGTGTGTGTGTGTGTGTGTGTGTGTGTGTGTGTGTGAGTTACCTAAATTAATAGTTTAATATTCAACGTTTATATTTCAATAACTGTTCTTTGAGTTCAGAAATATACAATATGTGTTATTGTGTTATTTAAAAAAAGGAGAAGAATACTTGTCAGTTCTATCGAAACCCAAACCCAGATAATCCTCACTTCCAATGGAAGGGAGGCACAAAACAGGAGCCAAAATAAAATCCACTTCATTCTGAACTCCCAGGCACACAGTCACTCAACAACACAGCGTAAGTCCAGCGAAAAAACAGCGTGCATCGAAACAGTTCAACCTGATAGGCGAAGCCTCGATCTCCTTGATATTCCGGAATAAAATTCACAAAACATCGCAAGCATCTGTCAGTGAGCTTAAATCCGACATTGTCTAGTCAGTCAACAGTTGATTGAAAAGGCAAGCAACAAGGCTAAATCTGGTGGCATTTGCTTCCCAAATTGTGATATATAAAAGAGGACAACCAAAGCCTAGTAGAATATGTACGGTTTTCGATTTGAAGCTGTGAAAAATTCTCGTCATAATATTCAGAGCATTTTGGCCTGCGGTAAGCAGACTGCCATTATTTTGTTTCAATTTCTCTGCTTGAACAGTGTCGATTCTGCCGTCGCCGGAAAGGTTAGTGGAGTTCAGCTCTGTTTATGCATTGAGATAGGCATACAGTTTTGTTTCACACAGCCGAAGAACAAAAGTAAACTTACTCGCGATTTTTTTATGTACTGGCTACAACAACACCTTGAAGTGTGATGATGCATACGTAGGCCTACACGGTATTTTCGCTTATGGCCGTAGGCTACGCCATCCACGTATTCAGTTTGCTGCTAGCGTGACTAAACCTGTGAGCGACAAAACCAAAGAGGAAAGCATATGATGTACCGCATCGTAGTACGTCATCTTTCTGGCGAATTTGAAAGATGTTCGAAACAATCTTTGAAACGATGACATGATGAAACAGCTATGTTCTCACAGCGTTTGGCTCCGCGTTTTGTTATTAGTATTTACTACTGAAACGGTACACATCCGCAAGGAACCACATTTTTGCAGAAGCTCTGGGGCTGATGAGATCGCATAGGACAGGTGGGTCATCTTTGTAAGTGACTGACGATCCTTGTTGATTCACCGACTGGCTGTAGCAGACGATTATTCTCGTACAAGCAAATTGTTTATCTTTTAATCTGCTTCGTAGAAAGTATGCTAACACATTCTAGTCACAATTCTTACAAAGATGACATGACTGGTCTGCTGGCGGAAAGTAGTGAAGGGTTCCGCAGTAAGCTCTAAGCCCCCTTCTCTCCTCGCAAACTTTCCGTCTGACCACCATGAGGCACGATGCTACAGGTGAAATGCACGATCGTTCGAGTCTGATGAATGTAATTTGCTTCATTTTATCGCATTATGCTTTAAGTCTGATCTTAGCATGCAAGTAAAAGGTCTTTGCTTCATTTGATTGCTGCTGCATGTGTTTTTCGTCTTCAGTAGGCGTACGTCATGAATTATTTTAACGATTTTGTTCGAAGGCCAGCTGTCTGGTTCTGTTGCTCAGCTTTAGTTTGTGGAGCAAGCAAGAGTCGAGTCACTCTTCGAGTTTTTCGCGTGGGATATTAGCGGAAGAGTTCTGACTGGCTGAAACTTCAGGGAAACCTCTACTGTTGGCATTCATCTGTCTAAAATGTGCGTAAAGAATTGCGTTTGTGGTCGCTTTTTAGCTTCAGTGTTTCCTTGATGCTGCCATCGGTGCCATGAACACCCCGAAAGCAGTTAGCCTAGGTGCCTCTGCCCGTTCTTAACTGGGCGAATGTTTGTTCGCCCGAACATACTTCGGACACTTCGACGAACTATGACTCGTTTCTTAATTGAACTTTTAGTTCGCCGAATATGGTTCGGACAGTCCAAACTTTACTTCATTCTCAACTGGCTTGTAATGAGATGCAAGCTTCGGCCCGAACTTGCGGCAGACACCCAACAGCATGATCGAAAATGTAGGCTAAAGTCAAGTCAATATACTTTAATCATCCCTCACAGGGTAATTCAACTAACTACTATCTCATTTTGGGTCTCCGAGACAAGGCTGCGGCTCCCACAAGTCAACAAATAAACAAATTCCCTCCGAAGCGAGTGAAGAACCTAGCGACACCGTCATCCATTTTTATTTTTGTTTTTTCATCATCCACAGGAGAGCTCTGCTCTCAGCCAGTCAGAGACAATGTTCGTCCAATAGGGCGAATGTTCCCAGAACATGTTGAGCGAAGCTTTTTGGACCCCGAATATAGCTTCGACGAATACTTCCAACTAGGTTCGCGAAGAAAAGCTGGCCCAATTAAGAACCAACTAGATTCGCCGAATACTTCCAACTAGGTTCGCGAAGAAACATTCTCCCAATTAAGAACGGGCTTAAGACAAGTGACGTTCAGGTTAAAGTGAACAAAACGAGCCGCTAGTATGCTGAGCTCATAACACAGAAACGACGAGTTGGATACTGATGAGCAAGAGGAACAGGTCTCTTCAGAATATTCGGCCTAAAGAATCCACAGCTTATATTGCCACGAAGGACTACAATTTCCTGAAACCATACTAGTGCAGATGCTGCATCATAATTTTAAGTCTACCGTGGATCTAAAATGGATGTTCATCATACTGCTAAACTATGGTTCCCAGAACATGGAACTGCTGGACATTCTCCGCAAGTTCACTGGTTGTGGCATATTCACGGACTTGTAGATCGGGTATTAACGAGCATTAGAACACCATGAAACCATAACCCGTGGTCATGGAATGGGAGAATAACAGAGCATACAGAGGCTGCTGTCCACACCACCATATGCATACCTGAACAGCACAGAGAACCCACATCCAGGGCAATTAAAAGAGTAGAATGACACATATTCGCTCTCCTTGAAAAGAAAGTAATACCAGATTACAGACTTGCCTCTCTGTCCTACAGTACAAGCACCCCGAAAACTCGATTACGAGGAGGGTACCATTTCTGGTGACAGTTGGGCTGGAAAACATAAACGCCGGAATGATCATATGATTTACTTGACACTTTTACGTTCCCTCGAAGTATTATTATTCCCTTCTTGCTATGCAATTTCAACTTTCTCAGCTACGTCTTAAAGGACAAGTTCAAGGTTAGGGGTGATTTTTGACACGATTTCCGTTAAAGCTCGCTGAGAACGATGATGTAGGTGAAACTGATCTGAGGGTTATAAATGCACGGGAAAAAAAGGCATTTTCTGTCGTACCGAAAGCGTCGCCATAACGCTCAAATCACGTGACCATATGCCTACTACGTCACTCTGGGGAGTTGCTGCAAAATGGCCAACTCGAGCTCGCCGAAGACGAAACTGATACTTTGCCCGAGAGACCCACAAGGATACAGCCATATCAGTTTAAGCCTGTCAGGCAGGATTTTGAAAGAGTACTGGAACATCGTGTCAGCTTCGAAGCAAACCCCATGCGGTATTCCATGGGGTTTGTGAAATCGCACTCACTGAAGTGCTCGCTACACAAATGGGCGTGATGCGGCGCAGCAAGAAAGTCAGCTCGTTTGAATTGTATAAACTGAATCCACTTTCGCCTCACTGCGGGTCAATTGCGCGGGAGCTGGTGCATTGTTATACCTGGGGTCGTCTGCGAATTGTTACAGTTCGCGGCAACACAGTAGGCCGGCATAGTTAACTTCTTTGTCGACCACACGCATACACAGTTTACTGAAGAATCTAAGATGGCAACCGCACTGACTCCCCAGACTGACCTCACTTCCGGGGAAACCTACAGAAAATAAAATCGATTAAAAAACCAATTAAACAATTTGTATATTTTTTTATTTCATTAAATCTTAAACTAGTGATTCATTTGTCAGTCAATTCGGTGGTCATTTGCATACTTAAAAACTTTTGACTTTTACTTTAAAGGAACTCTCTTTCGGCGGCTAAACTTCTCGTGTGCAAGGGTGGGGCAAATTCGTGACACTTTGTTCAAAGTCAAGTTCAAAGCGATGGTTCAACAAGTCCCTGAATATTTCTCAATCCTATATTTTCTGTACTACTGATCTTTGCAGCCAAAATAGGTAGGTGTACTGAGGTACTGTTACTAATAGCAAGACCTAGTGCAAACAAATTGGACATACATGTAAACAGTATCAGTGATTTACAGTATGAATGGTATTTCGCCATCCAAGGCGACAAACTATGTTGACATCCAATTCTATTGAGGTTGTTTTGGTTTTGCTATCATGCCGATGTGTGTGAGTGAAATACATCAGCGACCTCAAGAGGTCAGAGCTACAATTAAGATGAAAACTTTGTGGTAAAATGTGAGAAGAAGTTCAACTGAGTAGACCCAGAACAAAGTCAGAAATTGCTCAGTGGAACAGGAAAGAAAGATTGTGGTATTGTTTGTTTTACCATTGGGATGCCTAGGCTCAGAATGCAGCAGTGTTTGGAGATTTGGCTGATAGTTTTATCAGGTCTCTTCTGCAAGCTGGACGTGCTTTCAAGCGCATCGACATCAACAGATATTATGAAACCTCGATCAAAATTGGAACCAGAAAGAGAGGAACAAAAGTTCCCAGGCAGTCAGGAGAATGATTGAAAGTCGGGTCATCCGCCTGCCTGCCAAATGGGAAACCTTCTTGTCCCAGCCTAAACAAAAACAAATCTGACGTCGTCCTTGCCACTCATACTACAGACACCAGTTGACTAAACGATTTTAACTGGTGATGGTTTCAGTGATGTCACACAAATTGAGTCTCCCAACCAAGATACAGACACAAGTCATTTGGAGACCTCTCATGAAGAGGCAGATACGAAGGTATTCCTCCATTGAATAACCAAGCACCCAGCATTTTTTTGTTTGTTTACAAGTCACAGATGCTGCTGTGTTATTGCTGGTACATTTTGACAAAATGAAATGTCCGAAAATCTGGATGAAATTTTCGCCAAGGAGGTCGAATCACATCCAGCGCGGGCATGAATTGCATCCCGCAGTTTCTGAAGCTGATCCCTTTCTGTGTCTGAATGATCCACAGTGGTGTAAATAGGACAATTCCTCAAGATTCTGGCATCATGCACTGACCCTGGCCATCTTGCCACAACATTGATAAATTTGAGATCTGCATCACAGATGTCTTGAAAACAAACCAATTACATTGTCAACTCATCATAAAATAATGCCACCACTGTACCAGCTCTGCTAACTTATTTCTCACACAAACCTCTGTCCATCACCTTACTGCATACATTATGAAAATGTGCTGGAGATAAGAACATGCTGGTGACAAGGCCAGTTGGTGTGATAAAAAAAAAATAATCACATTTACTGCATTCATACTGTTACACTTGTATTTCATGGTAAGGAACCTGAAGACTTGTGTGAGGATAGCGCATGAACTATCTACTTAAGTTATAAACACAACCCAAATGGGACCAAAAAGCAGAAAGAAGACAGGAAGAACAAAGTGAGAAGCAGAGAGCTGTCATGGCAATTTATGGAATGAAATACAGCTGAAAGGGCCATAAAGAGAGAAACGGACACAAAAACAAAAGAAAAAAGTGGGAATAAGTTCAGTTGGTTTATATGTCAAAAAGATATATTACAAAAACCATAGTTTTTAAATGTAATTGTTTAATGAGAAAACAGATGGTACAAAAGGTACCCAAGTATAGGGGGGCAGCATCATGAGTAATAATCTGGAAGGAAGAATACAATTTATGATTGTTAAAATAAACATACTGGGGCTGATGCCAATATTAAGTATTTTAAGGGTGTGTGAAATCAAGACTACACAATTGTATAGTGAAGCAAAATTGCCTTACCTGAACATTTGACGAATTCATGTTCCTGTTGGTTTGGGCCTTGGATGCGGATGTGTGCCATCAATGCATCCAGTGACACTTGGTATCGCTCTCATGGCGTAGAACGTTTGCTTTTGGCGATTTGCTTCCGCCTGCGTTGGCATCTTGATCCAGTCCCGCACACGCAGTATCAGTGCATCAGTCACCGTAATGATGGTACGGCATGCTGTTGACTGATCAACACCGATCAGTACTCCCACTATGCTTCGAAAACTTCCAGTTGCGTAGAAACGCAGAGCCAGACACACTTGCAAGACGGGTGTTAGAGACTCTTTTCTCGGCAAAGAGAATTCAGTGTTCTGTGACACTTCTTCGGCCAGCTCAACTATGAACTGCCGGTGGAACCGGAACTTTTTTACACTAAGTCCTCGTTGTATTCCTCTAAGGGATGCGTGCGGTCTCGATATACCCTCTCTCTTCGCCTCGCCCGACGTCGCATAAACACGTATGCCGCCGCCATTTTTTGAGCTGTGTAGGTCGAAACTAGGCCGTTTACGCCAGCTTCGGCGGTGGTGCTACTTTTGATATAACTCACGTACATAATATGTCATCATGACTTTCAATCCAGCGGCAGCAGCGGATTTCAGCCTCTACCGTTGATAAGAATATATTTCTCTCCCCCTCCATTTGAACGTAAGCACCAGAGCCATAAGTAAAACTGATTTCGATGGGTTCATGTAACTCCGCCCCTTCACAAGTATGTCGTCACAACAGCTGAACCTGTGCTTGTGACGCAAATATTTAGACCACTTTTGTCGCGACAGAAGTCTGTCCAGGTTTTGTTGCGACAAACACACTTTTGTCGCGACAAACGCAATTTTTGTCGCAACAACTCAAAAATGATACTTGTGGCAGCTCTCGCCAGTGATAAAGGTTACACACACACACACACACACACACACACACACACACACACACACACACACACACACACTCACACACACACGCACGCACGCACGCACGCACGCACGCACGCACGCACGCACGCACGCACACACACACACACACACACACACACAGACATAGCAGTCATAAAATGAGGAGTACTGGGCGGAACTGAATAGGTTTATAAAGTGGGTCTCGAATATCCGATCACTGCAACGTCAAAGCCAGTCACTCTAAAACTGCTCCGTCAGAGAGAGAGAGAGAGAGAGAGAGAGAGAGAGAGAGAGAGAGAGAGAGAGAGAGAGAGAGAGAGATGACCGATTGATTTAGGCCATTGCCCCTCATGAAGGGGTGCAGGTGGATCACCTACCACCTCACAGTTAAGATAATACTTTATTACACAAGGATAAAGATTTAAGCACAAGTCGGCTTTTTTACAAAGAGAGAGAGAGAGAGAGAGAGAGAGAGAGAGAGAGAGAGAGAGAGAGAGAGAGAGAGAGAGAGAATGAATGAACGAACGAACGAATGGTTTATTGAACTAGGCCATCTGCCCGTGTCAAATTGGGAGCAATCGGGGAAGTAATGCAATACATAGATACACAAAATCAGTATCTATCCATATACATATTGCCAGTAACCAAGACAACACTCACACGCACCCATACTGGCACCCCTCCACACACACACACACACACACACACACACACACACACACACACACACACACACACACACACACACACACACGCATGCACGCATGCACGCACGCACACACACAATTTGGAAACACGCACGCGCACACAGAAACACATAGTTCATATGCATAATCGAATATGAAACATACTTAAAGAGTGGTATCCAAAGTATTAAGTGATCAAGGGACCGCAGACGATCTCAAATCGAATGTCTTAGAGATAAAGATAGCAAGTGGCAAGGTCTGCCTTGTATCTGCTAGTAACATTGCCATTTTAAACGCAGATGGACGGAGATAGAACTTTTCAAGCAAGTAGGTTTCCCTGAGCGTTTTATATTTTGGACATACGAAGAGGAAATGAATTTCTGTTTCGTCAGAGTCTTTACAAAATGGGCATGCATAATTTCCTTGTGATCTGTCTGTATCGTAGACGGTGGGCCTTAAGAGGCGACACTCCTAGTCTAAATCTAATCAAATTCCTTCTTAGAACAGCTTTCTTTATGATACACAAATAATCGGCAAGGGAATGACTTTGTTTGAACGAGGAGTTGAAAGCAAGGCGATCCCTTGAAACTATACCACTATGCCATTCTTGAAGAAAACAATCAACCAACCTCTGTCTAAATTCACGTATAAAGTTACTCACATCACACACACCTTGGTTTTCCCAGACAAATCCAAACCCGTATCGGTATAACGTAAAGCACACGTGTGAAACCCAGTTATTCTTATTCTTAGAATGCAAAGCATAAAGCATTTTATATGCCTTTATAGGAAGGCGGTTCTCTGGCATTCTCACAAGGTTTAACCAATATTTCATGCATTTCACATAAGTTATTATATAAAGAGGGTATCTCCCAGTTTCTCCATAGACTAGTGCACTAGGTGTTCTTGTACTAACATTAAGCAATCGTTTAATTGCAAATAAATGCACTCTTTCGATTGTGCTGTGGTCAGCCATAATACCCCAAACTTCAGCACCATATGTTAACATGGGCTGAATTTGACAATCAAAAAGTCTAAAGAATAATGTAGATGACTGCTCGGCTAGAGTCCACAAAAGCTTCAGAATACCTATGACCCCTTTCTGGCTCTGCTGGCCATATCTTCGAGGCAGTAGGAAAATGTTAGTCCTGTAGAAAATATCACGCCCAAGTATTTATATTGATTAACAACTGCTAGTCTTGTTCCATTGTAGAACCACTTCTGTCTTAAAGCGAGATGTCCACCATTTCTAAAAACAACAATGTTCGACTTGCTAAGATTTACAACAAGACCGAGGTTATTTGCAGTGTCATTCAAAATGTTAAGTTGATGCTGAAGGCCAGTTATGGTAAATGACAAAAGTATCACGTCATCTGCAAAAAGCATGATCAACATCTGAATTAGATCAGGGGATAGGGATATACCATGTTTACCTTTTTGTATGATCTCATTTGCAAGTTCATTAATAAAAAGCGAAAACAAAATCGGGCTGCATATTTCCCCCTGTTTCAATCCTCGAGAACACATAAACGGTTCTGTGAGGTCGCCACCGACGCGAACCCTTGCTTTTACGACACTATACATACTTTTTATAGCTCTATACATTCTTCCATTCAGACAATTTTTTTGAAGTACATCCCAGAGACGATTCCTATCAACGAAATCAAAGGCTTTTTTGAAGTCTATAAAGGCAGCATAGAGCTTGCCATGAGTTAGCAATTGCTTCTGTATCAAGGCCAAAAGAGTAAAAACATGATCGACTGTACTATAACCCTTCCTGAACCCAGCCTGTGTTTCATTTATCAATCTATTATCCTCAAGCCATGTTGTTAAACGCTTATTTAAAATATAGCTGTACAGTTTTCCACTAACATTAAGGAGAGAAATACCCCAGTAGTTGTCGGGAGAATTGATGTCCCCTTTCTTATGTATTGGTTGAATTAAAGCTTCAGACCAGCCCAGTGGAAACGTTCCTGTATCAAAAAGCTTATTAAAGTACTGAGTGAGAAACTCAACAACACAAGGAGCTGCATACTTATAGAATTCACCGCTAAGGCCATCCGGACCTGGGGCTTTATTGTTCTTTAAGGCTCTAATGGCATCAAGCACCTCTGGATGCATTATGTCAACCTCTAATATATCGGAAACACCGTGCAGTTCTATATCAACCTCGTTTCTGATGCTGTCATCAAAACTAGTTTCTACACCATTATAGTCCAAATTAAAAACTTCGTAAAAGTGACAAAACCATTCATCCGAAGTAATCGCAGTAGGCACTGAACCTTTGCTGATAACAGATTTAATTGTACTCCAGAACTTTCTGGGGTCTTTCCCACTATCCTCAAGAATTTTAATAATCTGGTTTTTATGCTCTGCTTTCTTTTCTTTCAAAAAGCGTTTGTACTCTTGCCTTTGTTTTGTGTAAGCAATCCTCAGGTTCCTAGCATCAGTTCCGTTTGATTTCTGATATCTTCTCAAGCACTGCCGTACGAGGCGTCGTTTATTTTTACACTCACCATCAAACCAAGGGCTACCTTTATCTTTACCGACTGTAACGGTTCTTTGCATACAGTGACCTGCTTTACGGATCCCATCCGTGAATTTGGAAAGTGCAGCCTCAATATCTACATCAATTAAGCCGACGGCGTCTTTAAACAGAGAAGAAACATCATCTGATGAACAAGTATTAAAGTATTGTTGTGATTTTTCTGTATTCCAAATGTACTTTTGAACCTTATACGTTTTTGGCTTAGCATCAGTACCACTCACCGTACTTGGAAGCTTTAAACTCATTTTTACTGGCATATGTTTGGAATCAATTTTAGGGACAATACTTAACTGTAATCCTAAATGAACTAGGCATCTTGACATAATGAAATAGTCAATTATGCTTGAGCCACTGTGAGAAATATATGTGAAATTTCCGTCTTCATCTCCTGGCAATAAACCGTTCAGTACAACAAGATTAAATTGCTCACACACATAAAGGAGATACCGGCCAAACTCGTTCAAGGTAACATCTTTGGACACTCTTCTAAAGTGTATATCGTCAATAATATCTTCGTTACATACATCTTTAACAACATCATCCAGCAACTGCACATCTCTCGCATTCATACCACCAGTCCTTGCATTTAGATCTCCACAAATAATGATGGGGAGTTCACCAAATTCTTCAAAAATATTAATAATGCACTGCTCAAGTAGGGCCACTCCGTTGTCTATCTCCGTGTCGGTATAATATAGGCTTTGTGAAGGAGGCAGATACATCCCAATGAACACACTGTCCGTATCCAAGCCCGTTAAGTCTCGCGAGAGTTTAAGAACAACACAGTTGTCCAGTTCCACATGAATTTGTTTTACAAGAACAGATTTTTCTTTTTTGATCAACAGTGCAACACCACCAGATAATCTAGCCGTCGTGGCATCTGACAATCTTATACCAGGCGACAGAAAAACGTCGTGCATAGGAAAAAGATGAGAGGGGAAATTAACTGAAAATGTTTCCGTGAGAAACACAAGAGAGAGAGAGAGAGAGAGAGAGAGAGAGAGAGAGAGAGAGAGAGAGAGAGAGAGAGAGAGTAATGCATAGTATAAAAATAATAAAGAACAACGAAAATATGACGAATCCATTGAATAATAAGCAAACGATTCTTCTTTGGTCTTCTTCGCTTCAAAAGTATATCATTGATGTTGTGCTACAATCAAAGTGCCGCACCACCTTTTGAGTTCTATAGCAAACACTTTAAGCAAAGTGACAGCCAATGTTTCAAAAACAACAACAACAAAAAATACCTTTGAGTGTTTCTGCTTTGAATTTGCAAAGCCGACACAGTGTAGTTGCTTCCTATAATTAAAGTAAGAATAATCGCCGGTTTTATTGTTGGTAGAAGAACCAAAGCTGGTCGGGGTAAGGGGTGATCAGTAAAAGAGGTTCGACCACAATGTCAGCTTGGCCTGAGAGCAGCTGGGAAAATAATAATTAATAAGCGCATATTATGCTATAAATTTCATTAGGCGCTATAATGAAAAAACTAAACAAACAAAAACGGTAATCATACCCATGTCAAATCATACCAGTCACTGCGTCAGACATATCTACAGGTCCTGCACGACACACAAATACAGTCTCTATAATAATAATAATCATATTTGACACAGCTCACAAAGCGACAAGCAGCAGAAGCCTTGTAGTCTAGTCAAAGCAGTACAGAATTCTAGGTCAACACCGACTTGTTCGGTGATAATAACACACACACACACACACACACACACACACACACACACACACACACACACACACACACACACACACACACCGCACTCACACCACACGAAAACCACACACACACACACACAAGCACGCACGCACACACACACACACACACGCGCGCGCGCGCGCGGGCGCACACACACACACACACACACACACACACACGTCGTGGTACTGGCGAAGGAAAGGCGAATAGAGCAGGGAGCGAACCTTTCAGCCTCGTTTTGTCACCACGTGGTGACAAAACGTGCCGGGGTAAGAAACGTACCGCAACAGCCCTTGCAACTGACTACCCAGCAACACAAGAAGCAGAATCCTTCACACACCTTACTACTTATACAACTGAGCACTGAATAACCCCGACTTGGCAGTCACGCTTAGAAATTAACTGTAACGCTACAGAATATTTATGCAAGTAGCCTGAAACCACACACACACACACACACACACACACACACACACACACACACACACACACACGTATGCACGCACGCATGCACGCTCGCTGAAACGTTAAGCAACTTTTTTCGAAACTGCACAAACTGCCGAAAGCTGCCTCCTCAGAGGGCAAACATTTAAGGCACACGTACAGAGGATGTCGCCAGCACGTCCCGCGAAACTTCTCAAATCTGAAACAGAACTGATGCACACAACTGCACGGACAGCTGACACCTTATCCTTACAAATAAAATAACTTTATTATTCATGATAAATGCATAAAATAATAATTTCCCTTTTGCGTGACTCGAATTCCACAATAAAAAGACAATTAAACAATTCAACGTAACAAGAGTAAATGTATGCAACTAAAATACAGAGTAGAACATCGTTTGTGAGATGATCCTGCAAAGGCTAATGTCTTTCACACTCCGGATGTAAAACGCCACGTCAGCATTACGTATGTTACCGAACTGACTTTCTGATTATATAAACACCTCGCATGTCGACTAAATACGAAGCTGAGTAGTGTTCACGCGCCCTTACAGGCGTTGTTGCATCTGCTCTGCTAATTATTGCAAATTTCGCTTGATTAGTCTCCTGGTTTGATTAGTTGACGTGATAGCATTGTTCCTCGTGATGTGGCCGTTATCGTGGTACCAGTTTTGTGTGTCACTTCCACTGGAAGTGAGGACAGTTGGTCTTGTTCTGTTTCTGCAAGTCCTGACTCTACTCTCTGTTTTACACTGCTTGCCGCCAGCCGGTCAGGTTGAGCCTGTGTTCAGTGACAGCGTGTTCATTGCAGCCGTGCGTCGCAACAACCGTGAGCTACACAACACAGAGAAGAAAGTGTTGTTTGCCACCTGTGCCGCCCCTGTCCCCCGCTACACTCGACATGACCTTCTGTCTCTGGAAACCGCTGCCGCACCTCCCCCCTTCCTCTCCCCCCAGCTGATCGCACGTCTATCACATCTCGGCATTGCGAGAAACGTGCCCAGAAAGCACGCCGATCGAGAAGAGGAGGGAAGAATGAACGGAGGAAGATCAAAGTGATCGTCGGTTTTCGTGATCGACTTCCATCCGATTCTTCCAGCTCTCCAACCCCATGTCAACACACCAATTCCGTACCACCTTCCTCTCTACCCAGTGACCGTGACGACCTCTCAGCCTCCTCGCTCAGCGCTCCGCTGCGTCCCCCTCACAGACAGCTGCTTCACACTCCTCTTAGTTCTTCCTCAGCCGAAAACACACTCCTTGTCTGCCTCTTCAATGCAAGATCCGTCGGCACTTCCAGGAGGAGGTCCGACATGTCCACATTTATTCAGGACAATAACATTGACATCATGCTGCTGACGGAGACCTGGCTGCGCCCTGCCGGTGACTAGGCCAAGATCGCCGACCTGGCTCCGCCTGGGTACTCGGTCCTCTCCTTTCCCCGCTCTGCTGGGGGGTCCGGCGCAAAAGGCGGGGGCATCGCCTTCGTCATAATGGACTCTCTTAAATCGCATTTCGCTACCACTGCGTCCTTTCCCGTTCAGCACCCCTGCTTTGAAACCGCTCAGCTGATTCTAGCATACAAGCAACTAACCAATTTGTTCTGTGTCTACCGCCCTCCACCCAGCAAAAAGAACAAATTCTCTGACTCCATGTTTTTCGATCAGTTTTCCGACTTCCTTGAACACTCTGACAGTCTGCCTGGCAAAACACTCCTTATGGGTGACTTTAACTTTCATCTTGAAAACGTAGAAAACAAGAACTCCAGAAAACTACACGATATCATAGACATGTTTAACCTAACCCAGTCCGTTTCTAAACCTACTCACAACCAAGGCCATCTGCTCGACTTAGTGTTTTCCAAGCAAAGTGATAACATCCTCATTTCTAGAAAACTACACCATGGACTAACATCTGACCACACAGCCATCTGGTGCAAACTTGATGTATCTGTACCCGTACAAAAACCTGAAACTTTTTCGAACCGATACCTCAAACAGATTGACACCGGCGCCTTTAAACAAGATCTCTCTCACGCTGTCTCAGAAGTCAGTTCTATCAGTGACTACAATAACCATCTCTGTTCTGTCCTCGACAAGCACGCCCCTCTCTGACGTTGCACAGTCCGTACAAGGAAGCCGACGCCCTGGTTCAGCAGTATTGCGGAGCAGTTCTGTGAGCTGAAACGGGAGCGTCGGCAGGCGGAGAGACGATGGCTCAAATCTAAGCTCACCGTCCACAAACAGACATACGACTCCATTAAACAGAAAGTAACAAACCTTGTAGATAAAGCCAAACAAGCCTACTATTCTGCTAAGATTCAGTCTAGCACAACCTGTAAACAGCTCTTTCAAAACTTCAACACCATCCTCGGCAAAAGCAGATCTTCACCTCTTCCTTCAACATTTGACTCTGACGACCTTCCGAATGTCTTTTCTGATTACTTCACTGAGAAAATCCGCACCATCAGAAACAATTTTCCTCCTCCAAACCCAACTGCTTGCCCTGATACCTCTTTCGCTGGAAATCCCTTGCTAACTTTTGAGTCTGTCACTGATGAATTTGTCTAAAAAATAATCAACAGTGCATCTGCCAAGTCTTGTGAACCTGATCCCATTCCCACCACGCTTCTTTATGAAAACCTTGACATTATCTTGCCGACCATCACGAACATCATCAACACATCTCTTACCACTGGCATTGTTCCTCGTGATCTGAAGACAGCCATCGTCAAACCTCTGTTGAAAAAGCCATCACTTGACAAAAATCTTTTGAAAAAATACCGTCCCATTCTTAACCTTCCATTTCTGTCCAAAATTCTTCAAAAAGTCGTTCTCCTCAAACTTCTATCCCATCTCCAAGAAGACAACCTCAGCAATCCCTTTCAGTCAGCCTATCGAGCAGGACACAGCACTGAGACCGTTTTGTTATGTATTGTAAACGATATTCTTTCCGCTCTGGACAATGACAACATTTCTGTTATTCTTTTATTGGATCTGCCGCTTTTGACACTATTGACCACCAAATTCTCCTCTCCCGCCTGAACTCTGTTTTTGGTATTCAGTCTACTGCACTCCAATGGTTTCACTCATACCTCTCAGACAGATATCAGTGCACTTCAGTCAATAACTCGTCTTCGTCATCATCACACCTCATGTACGGTGTGCCTCAGGGCTCAGTACTGGGGCCCATTCTTTTCGTCCTGTACACTACGCCTCTCTCCGATATCATAGCTAACCACTCTGTAAAACATCAGCTTTTCGCAGATGACACACAGCTCCAGAAATCCTCTCCTGTCAGTGAAGTGACCAACCTCACCAAAGAACCCAATGCATGCGCAGACGACATAAAAACATGGATGACGGAAAATCAGCTCAAATTGAACGACGACAAAACAGAAGCTCTTCTCTTTCCCTTTTCGTCTTCCTTGAAACCTTCTACCGTTCCCCTCCCTGACTCGATTACTCTTGGTTCTCACAACATCCCCTTTTCTGATTCTGCCAGGAACCTTGGATTCATTCTTGACTCGAAACTGTCCACGAAGAAGCACGTCATAAAAATCTGCCAAACTGCTTATTTCGAGCCTAAACGCATTAGTTCAATCCGCAGGTTTCTCACTGAAGACGCAACCAAGACTCTTGTTACTTCCTGTATCCTTTCACGGTTTGACTACTGCAACTGTCTCCTCATGGGTACACCTAATTTTGTCATCCAACCTCTACAAAAAATTCAGAACTTTGCTGCAAGACTTGTTCTCTTGGCACCCCGTCATCACCACTCAACACCTCTCCTGGAAAAAACTGCACTGGCTTCCCATTTCAGAACGTATTATGTATAAAGTCGCTTGTATGTGTTTCAGTGCTATAAATGGTTCTGGTCCTGCTTACCTCTCTGAACTGCTGCATGTCTACACTCCGCCTCGTATATTACGCTCTTATTCTGACACCCGCATGCTGGAAATCCAACAATACAAACGCAAGACTCATGGCTTTCGCACCTTTTCTTGCTCTGAACCCCACATTTGGAATTCACTCCCACAAGACCTTAGACACTGCTCAACCCTGTCATCTTTTAAAGCCAAACTGAAAACCTTCTCTTCTCACAGTATTTCCATCCTAACTAATATCAGTACCCAGTTTTTGCTACAGTCAGTGTGTGTGTGTGTGTGTGTGTGTGTGTGTGTGTGTGTGTGTGTGTGTGTGTGTGTGTGTGTGTGTGTGTGTGTGTGTGTGTGTGTGTGTGTGTAGTGCGTATTAAAAAAAAAGTGTTTTATAATAATTTATGTAAATTGTTTTGGTAGGACTATGCTGCACAGGTGTATAGACCATCAAATTTAGGTTAATATGTATCATGTGAGCGTGCAGGGCGTTGATGAGCGCATGATAAATGTGCATTATTATTATTATCATTTCATCGACCGGCAAGAAAGACTAGAAGGCTTCAGATCCGGAAGCCCGACGACACCCTCCTATCTCGCCTGGATTCTCTGTTCTGTCTACATGTCGAATCTTAGCTTACATCAGTTGCTTTTCTGCAATATCTATAATCACCTCTGAGTGGCCGACTACAGAACACAGTCAACAAGGCCGTGACTGGCCGACACATGATTTGTTGTTTTGTTTCCGATCCAGCAGACCGTCTTTCAACAATCAAGCTAAACCTGCAAAAACGTGCTTTTCGTGTACTTCCTAGCATGAGAATTTCACTTGTCATGTTTTTGATAACACTGCAGGTTTCACAGACTACTGTTGGTCACACTGAAGTAAGAAAAGAAAAAAGAAAATTCTTTTTTTTAGCAGACATACACACAAGTTTAGTAGTTACCAACATAAAATTGTAATTGTTATTATTACTTAATTAATTAACTTCATTACCGTAATAAATAAAATTAAAGGTCAGTTTTCATTTCTGACAACGTGTGCGATTTTTTGGAAGGCAGAAATGTAGATACAGAGTGGTTTTATGTACCTATGATTCTTCATTTTACTCATACATATTAATATTATAATTACGTTCGTGAGAAGGTGTGTGTGTGTGTGTGTGTGTGTGTGTGTGTGTGTGTGTGTGTGTGTGTGTGTGTGTGTGTGCGTGCGCGCGCGCGCGCGTGCATGCGTGCGTGCGTGCGTGCGTGTGTGTGTGTGTATGTGTGCGTGCGTGCGTGCGTGCGTGCGTGCGTGCGTGCGTGCGTGCGAGCGTGTTTTGTAAGGCGTTAAGATTAAATTAAGTGTGTGACAGTATTTCCAAAATAGCTATTTTTTGTGTGCGTTTATTTGTAGACTTTGGCTCGGGGAAACGTCCGTTGTTTTACCAACAATGCAACGCGCGTGACATCGACAACTCGAAACTGATTGGACACCGCGTGACAACAGCCGTGTCAGTTTCAAGTGCGAAGCTCAATAAAAGTTCGCTTCAAATGTAGCCGACGTCAGCGACCCAGTGAACGCTTAACATTCGAGATTTTTCTGTCTCCTTTTCTTTGCCTGTGTTTATTATGATGTGTCGTTATGCATGAATCTACAATTTTATTGAATAATATGCCCATAATGCTAAGTGGGACGGCGTTCTTTGGTCCGTACAAGTGTTCATTTTTCCTCAGTAGTAGACTCTGTCGGTAACGGCAGCATCAGAGCCCCTATTTTATACGGCATTTAGGCTATAACTTTAAATACGTTTATGTAGGCCGAGTAGTCCTACTTGCAAAACATACATGTCCATTGTTTTCATTGTCGTCATCGTTTAAAAGTACAACAGGATTTAGGGGACTATTTGCTTTCCGTAAATATGGATCCTAGTTCTTGTTGCCTTCAGCATTGATTGCAATGTTTCAACGTATAATCGTGATTTAATATTATCGATACCCCCTCCTCGCTGTGTGGTGGCCGTTGACTAACGGTGTTTGTTGTGACGTCATCAGACGCAGCCCGAGCAGCAGACACGACGTGCACCATCGCCACGTCAGACAGCTGGACCGTTAGAGGCACGTGCAGCATCACCAAAGTCTTCTCCTCCCTCGGCACCTACACCTGTGACTTCAGACAGGGGGTGAGAGAAAGACAGTGGGCGGGAGGAGAGGGAAGGAGGGGGGAGGGAGCGAGAGGTAGAAGGGGGAATGGGGGGGGGGGGGGGCGTGGAGGGGACGGGAGAGAGAGATAGAGAGCGAGACAGTGGGAGGGGAGAAAGAGAAGGGGAAGAATGCAGATGTGTGGGTAAGAGAGAGAGGGGGGAGGGGGGGGGGGGATAGTACTTTATTACTCAAGGATCCCTTCTTTTTTCTCTTTAGTTCTTTTTTTTTCTTCTTTTTTCTTTTTTCTTTTTTTAATTTGACATTTTTTAATGCGTCTTTGTTACATACATACATACATGGGGCACCGGAGGGCATGTGGCATTGGTACAGTCAATATTTCAAAAGTCATAAACAGGAAATGAATGAAGATACAGAAAAAAAGACAGTTAGATGAGAGCATAATTAGCCTTCAAAAAAAGGTTTGTAAGGTTCCCACTTGGAAGAGAAACTTGAACATGAGCAGCTCATCTTAGCATTGTATTCCTCTATTTTGTATCTGTATAACAATTTTTTTTCTAAATATATCAATGTTCGGGGTTGTTTTTCTATTTTGCATTTGTATAGATACTGCTTTGCCAGTAGTAAAATAAAATCAAAAACGTTTTCCGTTTTGATGTTATCATCAATACCAAATAATATTAGACATTCAGACAGTCTTAATCTGTAGCAGGAAGTACACTTCTCTTTCAGTAAGACCAAAAAGCATGTCCAGAACTGTTGGCTGTGTTTACATTCCCAGAATATGTGTTGTATAGTGTCTTTAGCAGTTAAACAAAAACTGCACTTATTATTGTTGGTGACACCCATCTCCTTTAGCATCACATTTGTTCCAATTATTCTGTGTATAATTCTCATCTGAAACCATTTTATATTAACGTCGTGAATTTTACTTAGTTGATGAAAACAGGACTGCCACGGTATATTTCTTTGAAGTTTATCTTCCCATTTTGAGCAGCAGTTGGGTTTTGCATCATTTTGGCTTAATACATCGTAATATGATTTGCAACCCTTATTTGTTTCATGCAATTTCTGCAAGCACGCCGTAAGATTAATAACATTGTTATTACAAAATTCGAAACCGCTATTACGCAGAAATTTCTTTATTGCAAGTTTACAGCCGAAATATGTCACAAAATCAATAGTTATGTCAAATTTTCTCTGAAAATCTATGTGAGATAGTATTTTTCCTTCCTCATTTAAAAAGTGTGCAACACAATAGACACCTTTATCAATCCAGTGTTTATGCATAAGAAATGTGTTCCCAACTCTAATCCTTTGGTTGTAACAGATAGGTTCAGAAAGTACTTCTCCTGCGTTTGTTAGTTTTATTTTATTGTGAAATTCGTCATATGCCTTGAAGACTTGGGTCCAGAATGCGTTGCATTTAGAGTAAGCATTTGTCACACTAGGTCCATGGCACTCTATATTTTTAATGAACGGATATTTTACCAATACGATATTTTTCCACTTATGATTAGTATTTATGAATTTTCGAATCCACGTTAGCTTCAAAGCAGAAATAAACGTTTTCAGATGCGGAAGACCAAGGCCTCCTTCTTGTACGCTTTTATGAACTGTCTTTCTGTTAATCTTGTCTGGCTTTTTATTCCATACAAATTCATAGCACAGATTTTGTAAACTATTAATGTATTCATCTGGTGGGTTTGGTAACAGAATCCATAAGTGTATAAGCTTCGACAGAACAAGAGATTTTAAAACTGCAAATCTGCCAAGTGGTGTAATGAGCCTTTTCATCCATATTTTCAGTAAACCTTTTACTTCTGCAAACTTTTCTGAGTAGTTATTTTTTTCACAGTTGTCCAGATCACTTGTAAATCAAATTCCTAGTACTTTAAATTTTGGTGGGTTCCATTCCATTCCGAGGTGTTGCATATGTTTAACTACCGAATTCCTTTTACTGCCAAGCCAGACTGCACTAGTCTTTCCTGCATTCATATATAGACCGGATTTTCTTCCAAAATTATCAGTAACTGTAATGCAGGTTTCAAATGGTTCCCTGTCGCCTGCCAGAAGAAATTCCGTATCGTCTGCATATTGTGAGAGTTTATGTTCAACGTTATTAACATAAATACCTTTTATATGCTTGTTTTTGCGAATCAAGATTCCCAATATTTCTACGCAAAGAATAAATAAATAAGGAGAAACTGGGTCACCTGTCTACAACCCCTACATATAGGAAACCATTTTGACGGTTGTCCATTCACTATTACAGTAGACTTAATGTTTGTATAAAACGTTTCTAACCACCTACATATGTCTTGCTTAAAACCGAATTCCTTCAAAACTTTAAACATAAATCACCAATCAACTGAGTCAAAAGCTTTCTCAAAATCTATGTTTAGTAACAGACCGGGCAAATTCTTTTCCTTCAAATAAGCTATCATATCATATATCAGTCTCAGGTTATCTCCAATATATCTTCCTGACATAAACCCTGTCTGATCTTCATTGATTAATTCGGGTAACATAGTTTTTATTCGGTTAGCAATAGCAGCTGATCCTATTTTATAAACTACATTTAATAGTGATATTGGTCTCCAGTTCTTTATCAAATCTCGACGTTTGTCTCCCTTTGGAATACATGTAATAATTCCTTCCCTTTGAGTGCAAGATAATTCCCCTTTCCTAAAACCCCAGTTTAATGCTCTAACTATTAACATGCCTATTTTGCTAAAAAAAAAATGAAAAATTCTGCGTTAAATCCATCTGTACCAGGGCTCTTTGAATGTTTCATATTCCTTAAGGCCATGCTTGCTTCATTCAGAGTAATTTCGCCTTCTATCCTCTCTGCTTCTTCATCATTCAAATGTGGGATTTCAGTTACCATTTGAGAAATATCACAGTCTTCTACAGCTCTTCTCTCATACAGTTTTTCATAAAAACTCTTTACCTCTTGTAATATGTCATTATTATCTGTCAATACATTGTCGTCTTTATCAATAAGCTTGGCCATATTTTTACTAATATAGTGTCGTTTCTCCAAACTACAAAAGTAGCTAGTAACCTTTTCACCATGTGCTATCCATCTAGCTTTAGAACGTAATAATACACATTCAATTCTTTTCTCCCGTATTGCTTTAAGCTCAGCTTTCTTACCATTCATAATCATACAGTCTTCTTGACTTTTGTCACTTTTCTCTAATTTCTGAATGTCTTTCTCCAGATCAGTTTCTTTTTTATTTACTCTCTTCTTTTTCATTGTTGCATATGCAATTGTTTCAGACCGAATTTTCATCAAGAGGAAGTCCAAAAGTGTGTCAGAAACTAAAAATTGTATTTCATCTTTAGGTATATTGATAATTGAGTCCCTTGCATATGGAAAAACTGCATATTCAACTATAATATTATCTATCAACTCGTTGATTTCATCTAAATATTGTTTATCCTTTAGCAGAGACGTATTAAATTTCCAAAAGGTTTTATGTGGAGTTTTTTTCGCTAAATTTTAATTTTAGTAGTACCATTGAATGATCAGTCCTATATCCGCAGTTGATATCAGAATCCTCGGCAAGAGAGACAACAGGATCAGTAACAAGAAAAAAGTCAAGTCTAGCCTGCTGAAATGGAACTATTCTCCGCCATGTGTAACGCTGACAATCTGGATTCAAATCTCTCCATATATCACACAGGTTAAGGTCGGTGATCATACTTTCAACAACTTCTCTTGCTTTAGGGTTATTTACATGCTTATAGTTCTGGTAGTCTTTAAAAGTATCAAGCACCATATTCCAGTCTCCAGCCATTATTACATTAGGATTATCTAATTCCATTATCTTTTCCTTTAATGTGTTATAAAATTCAGGTTCATCCCTATTGGGTCCATATAAATTGACCAACAAAATATCAATTTCTTTAATCCGAACAGTCAGTATTATATAATTACCTCTCTCTCTTGTGAATGTCTTTCACTTTAAATTAAAAATTATTATTAAACAGTATAGCAACACCTCTAGAATTGGAACTGTAAGATGAAAAATAGCTTTCATAACCCCACTCCGCCGAAATAAAAATTTCCATTTTGGGTTCAAAATGGGTGTCTTGCAAAAAATAAATGGAATATTTCTTATTTCTTAAATAATGGAAAACATCCTTTCGTTTTTGTCTATTACCGAGACCTTGACAATTTACAGAAACAACTACAACACAATCATCCATTGGGTATGACAAAAAAACATTTTATGACATTCCCACGGTAGCTCTCTGGGCCCAGCGCATGCCATATTGCAATTAATTTCCAGACAAACTCAAAAATCATTTAAAAAGAACAAACACACACAAAAAAAAAAACAATACAAAAAACAACAACAAACGATCCTTTTTCTTTTCTTTTTGTTTTTTACATAAAAAAAATTGTTTTAAACAAATCTGTCCCTGATGGCAGACACAAAAATACTCGAACAAGTAATCCAGGATACATTTGAACTGCGGCAAAAAAATTTACAAATTTAACAAATGTCTTCCCAAAACTTCAGGAACATAAATATGGGGTCGAAATAAAGCAAAGTAGGACGAACGCGAATCTGAATTCTGAGAGATAGAGAGAGAGAGAGGGGGTGGGGGGGGGGGGAGTGAGAGAGAAGAGAGGGAAGGAGAGAAAGAGAGAGAACAAGAGATAGAAGAACCATATTTCTCCGGGTGAAATGTTTGTCTAAATTTACCCACAGACCTAAGGATTGTGATGCTTTCTCAGTGTTTTATTTTGTAATGCTGATAGTGTCGAGGACACCAAGACAATAGACTCAGCAAACAGGAGTGGAAAAAAAATGACCTGGAAGTAACCGAAGTTTCCACCTCATCGAAGAAAATCAGCAACTTTAGATATTAGAAGGGAAAAAAAGATTAAAAGGCTAGGTAGACACACTTGTTTCACAAAAAAATGTGAGCTGCTTCTTACGGATGACTGTCCCAAAAAATACGTAGCTTTTAAAATATTGACCATTTTGATGATGTTATATTTTTTTCTCCTCAGTTATTTCCCATAATTTGTCGCGGTCTACCGTGTCAAACGATTTCTTGTAGTCTATAAAAGCAAATACACTTTGTCTTCTGTTCTGCTAATTTAGTTTTTACCATAGTAATTGACGCCTTTACAAAAACCTGCTTGTTCTTTGCTGAATTATTGCTAATTTTCTGCCCATGAGTATAGCCTTTTTTTCCAAACAGCTATGAAGACCTTACTTACAATGCTTAGCAAAGATATTCCTCTGTAATTGTCTGTATCACTATCACTGCCTTTTTGAAAGGAGGGATTATTACTGATTTGCACCAGCCTAAAGCGAAGGAACTCGTATTATACAGTTTCTTGAATACTTTTGTGAGAAATGGCACAACAAACTGTTCTGGATATTGCTAGAATTCGGCACAGATTCTGGTTGTTTCCCTTTTTTTCGTCTCGCTTTTCGAACGATTTCCAGTTTTATTCTTCTTTTTCTGTTCCGTTTATGGTCTCAAAAATGCCCGTAATAATAATTTTATATTGCTTTTTCTTTTGCCATATTGTCAATTTGTACTAATTTTTTCCTCTGTAAGTTGCCTTATTCGCATCCAGTCCGGTTTTCTGAAAACTGTTCAGAGTGCGGCGTGCTTCACGCCTTTTCGGAGGCATTGACGGTCATACTACCTGTTTGTATGGCACCCGTAGCCAGTGTCGAACCAGATCGTACGCCTCATTTTTTTGGCCGCTTCAAATCGAATTTCAGTGAATTTGAGAGAGAGAGAGAGAGAGAGAGAGAGAGAGAGAGAGAGAGAGAGAGAGAGAGAGAGAGATGTTTTAGTTAGGCCATAGCCCCTGTTGAAAGGAGGTTGCACAAATGATACTGCAGTTTGCACATCCTTTTTCTAGCATTGCGTTATATAAATATTTTTGGAATCAATGAGCATGTACAAAACACCTGCACCAAACCGTCCATGCGGGATACGAAAGACTAACTCTGAACACGTGAAAAGATAGTTCACAACCGGTGTATCATAAAAACAACAACAACATCGCCTCATCTTATATAAAAAAAATAATTGTCTTCCAAATCTGTTGATAGTAGAAGATAGAATACACAAGAGAATTATTTATGGAAAAGTTCAACTAAAAGCTAATCGCGGACTATCGCGGAGCTGGCCTTTTCTCATAATATTAAACAGAAAAGCTGAACCTGTTAATCGCGGTTACGTGGAACAGGCCTTTTCTAACCAGTAAAATGTAGAGACTCCATTCGGAGGTTTATATCAGAATTTAAAAAAGAAAAGAAAAAAAAAGGAGCCAAGCTCGGATAACGAACCTGACTTCTCAGTCAGAACATCTGTAGCGAAACGCAGTTTAAGCTTCAACACATCAATCATGAAACGAGAATTTTTTTATAATCCGTATAATACTGAAACAACTCGTGGCTACCACAGAGTTGGCCCCTGTACCTAATAGTTTAAGCGAACGTGAAAAATAATAAAACATCTGCGACGCCAGATCTTACGGCAAGATCAAACCATATCCATAAAAACCGAACAATCAAACAACAATAAAACATCAGTTAGGAACTAGGAAGGTAAAAGAAAGTCAGCAAACCAGCCTGTTGAAAGTGGATTGAGTCTAAATCAAAACACTAGTTGCACGAATCAGTGAAAAACTTGGACTTGGAAACTTGGAGACTGACTTGAAGACTTGGCAAAGCGACTACTGAGACACACGTCCTTTAAATCTCCATGAGGGCGAGTGGTGCAGGGATTAAAATGTAGGGTCTTTTATACCTTCAAAGATACGGCATCGGTGGCCTAGAATTTGGAATAACTGAAAGAAGAATTAGTAACAGAAAGGGAAGGCAACTCTTCCATGCCCGTGCGTGAACAGGGAGGCTTGTTGTCTACAGCTCGGCCAACTGACCGGCACTAATTGGAACCATCCTTTGGCCAGTGGCTTCACACGGGAAAGAAGACTACTGCACCCCACGACCGCACTAAAACCCAGCACCAACGAGCTATTGACTGACTGAGATAAAAACATTATCAGTCTTAACTTTTCAACTACAAGACTTGCAAAGACCATTTCAACAACAGTTTAGCTAAAGTCTAGTGAAACACAGATTTAACAAAAGGATCGGTAACCCGATGTACTTTTAATAAAAGGACATTTCTCTACACAGTGAGTGTTCAATCCCCAAAATGTCGGCACCCCACAGAACTCTTGTTTGAGCATCAAACAATTAAAAATCACATTTAAATAATGGTTTCCTACCTTGTGCACTTTACTCTATACCGACAAGAGCTCCCGCCCCCCACTAACCAGATCTTGACATACATAACTAATATAGGCTTATTTTGATTGTAGTATCTATACCGAAATATTTCTAAGAATTAACAACTTTCAATTTCATCTCGTTATAGAACCACCTGTTCCTAGATACCAAATAGCCGCCTTTTCTAAAAACCATTATGCTGCTGTTACTCATATTGACCTTGAGTTTGAGTTTGGAAGCAGCATGACTTAAACTATTGAGCTTGGTCTGTAAACCAATCACAGTTTCAGATAACAAAATAATATCATTTGCAGATAACAGGATAACCAAGTCCACAAAATTAAACTGAAACTCACACCATTCTTTCCATTGTTGATAATCTCGAAGGCTAGTTCATTAATAAATAGCGAAAAAAGAACAAGACTACACACATCGCCCTGTTTTACACCTCTCGTGCAATTCATACATTTGGTAAATTTAGCACCACATCTAACCCAGCTGTCAACACGTCTTCTTTAGGTATATGTCGATTCAGGAAACTTTCTTCCCATTTCTGAAATGTATCTTCTTCATCTGTGTCTATTTCATTCTCAGGTACAGTTCTAAAATGATGAAACCAGTAATCAGAGGTGATATTATTTGATGGCTGTCTCTTTCCTTTCTGAACCTTATGCATGGTGTCCTACAACAGTTTCTGATCGTTAACCGATTGAATCAGTTTATTCATGGTTGCATCGCTGAACTCCTTTTTCTTTTTGTACAACAAAGTTTTACATTTTCTTCTTGTTGTACAGTATGCAATGCTATCAATAACTTTCAATATTTTCCTGAATTTTCTCAAACATCTTCTTGCATTCAGTGCGCATTTACACTCTTCATCAGATCAGTCACGATTTTTTTTTCCACATTTGTTGATATAGATCCTTTTCTTCATGCATTCGGCTTGTTGTCTCAACAATTCATTGGAAACCTTCAGTGCCTCATTTACAGCTCTGTTTATGAAAAACCTGAAGCGAAATCCAATTTTGTGTGTGCTTCATCAGCTAGCAATGAACGACAATACAAATGTGCATAGTCATCATTCCAGACAAATGTTTCTAGAAAACAAAAACAAAACAGACAAAACAACAACAAAACACACCAATAATAACACTAATAATAATAATAATGTACGTTTATCATGCGCTCATCAACGCCCTGAGCGCTCACATGATACATATTAACCTAAATATGATATTCTATACACACACCCTGATATAACCGCAGTGGGTGACTGGGCGTAAAACACCAAGTTACTTGCTAGAGCACAGTCCTACCGAAACAATTTTCATAAAGTATTACTTGGAAAAACAAACAAACACATGCATCACACTGGCACACACACACACACACACACACACACACACACACACACACACACACACACACACACACACACACACACACACACACGCACACTCATATCAGGATTTTCATCACACACATTTGCAGTCAGAAAAGTCAAACTTAAATTCTGAAGGTTGGTGGTCAGGTAACATTGTGGAAGGTTGCGAAAAAGAAAATCGTCAGTTATAAAAATAATCATTTACACTATTGCCTGTGTCAGAGATGTGTGTGTGTAACAACCTTCAACGTCGCCATTACACACACCATTCATAATACACAAGTCTAATGCAACGCAATTGTTCAACAATTGTTTTCCGTATGAATTAAGCGTCATGTTCTCAGAACACCTCGACCTGGGCTCAGTCTCCTCACGCCCACGTGATATATTCTCATATTTAATTATACTAGAAGTACCAGGAAATCTGCTGGAAATTCTTGCATTTAAATCACTACATAAAATCACACGGACATCATCCAAAGACAATAACATATCAAACAAGAACCCCTCAAGTAACTCAATACCAGTTTCACCCTCAAACATGCTATAAACAGGAGAACCCTTTGGTAGAACATAATTATGCACCTACATAGACAATCATCTTTGTTTATACCAAATATTTTTATTTTTTATTTTTATTAAGCAGAAAAAAAAAAAAAATGGTCGCAGTCACACTTCAATTCTCTTACAAATGAAACAAAACTGTTTCTAACCATACACAATACTCCACCTGAGCGTAGTCCTTACTTCGACAACTTAACAATGGGTTCTCAGTACACAGTATGATCTGAAAACAAACTAGAATCAAATTCTTCCACAAAGGTTTGAACATGACAAATAAAATCGAAAGAGTGAATATAACTGATAAAATTACTGCTTAGACAGCAAACCATAAACATTCCAGTGAAGAAATGACAAACTTTTGTAGGACACACTTTCACCACATGTGCTCACATCAGCCACGGTTTATTTGGTTTAACACCACTCACCAAATAATTTTCGCTTACATTTTTAGTCGATGTACCCGTAAATTTGAGTTGTTAGAACCGTTTGTATAGCTATTTACACCTGATAACCGAACTTCATTAAACCTCTCTGTCATGTGCTCGCGTGCACTAACAGCGTTCAAACTACACCTACCGTCAAATTCAACCACATCCACTCCAAACAATCTGACACATTGAATATATACGATTCAACAATATTTCTTACTAAGACTACCGATAACAAATGCTAGGAAACACACACAAAAGTCTTCTGCTGGATGTCCAACGCCGACAAGTTATCGCTTTCTGGTCAACACCAGATAAATGTTGCCATGCCACAGTTAAAGAATAAGATCTACTGACACACACACCAAAAAAGACTAAACAGAGTCACCGCTGAGAGTGGCGTAGCGGTACAATTAACGGACTAAGTCGCTCGGTCGTCAGCCGCGAGCAGAACCGCCGCCGTCCAGCCCGGCGGAGCTCCACGGCCGTCACCTCGCAGACGTCGAGTGCTATCCGCCATCCGAAGGCTCCCGTCAGCCGAAGCCCAACAGGCCTTCTCAGCAGTCCGTACACCGACCAGAAAAGGAAAAACAAACAAACAAAACAAAAAACTGTGGCTATATCAGTTTTCGTAATTAATACTAAAAACTAAAAACTAACTACATTGGGGAAGGATATTAATCATAATAATAATAATGTACATTTATCATGCGCTCATCAACGCCCTGAGCGCTCACATGATAATATTAACCTAAATATGATATTCTATACACATGTAGAGCATAGTCCTACCAAAGCAATTTACATATGTAATGGTGTGGAGTGGTCAAAGGACAGGACACAGGCAGCGGAGTCAATAAAGTGGAGACCACAGCAGGCGTATGGCAGCAATCAGGTTTTACTTGCTCAGCCGCAGACAATTTTCAGCACACCCAAAATCCTCACTCGCACGCATAGATAAGAGAACGGCGCGGGCCACAGGGAACACACGCTATCGCTACAGTAAAATCGCCCGTCTGGACCACAAAATGACTGACAACTGTGTTTCCTTGGCCCGCACAAATACAGTTTTCTCTACAATAACTAAACCAATTAAAACATGAAAAACATCAAATAAAAGCTACAGTTACCATCCTTTAAACCTTATAAACAAAATGTACACACATGACTTATTTTATTTACCACAAGAGTGGGAAGCGTGGCTTGCGCCTGTCTATAAACAGATTCGTACAACTAAATCACAACTAACACAATGTACAAAATATAACTCACTAAAACTTACATCAGAATAAAGAACACGCTCCCACGGTTAAAATGGTACATAACAATTACAATACAACGCTCTGTAAGAGAAGCAAGACAAACTCAAAGACTAGTACTAAAACAATCGGTGCGAACTTTCGCCTGGGGCGCGTAATCTTAGTCGCAGCAGTGCTGATAGTGATATTAAGTAGTCTACGAATACAACTTAGCTTCTACAGTACACATTACTTAATAAGTTAATTTCAACCCAAAATAAACACTACTAACATGAAGTCAGCTAAGCAAAATACTATACGACAACGCATTGATCGACACAAAATTATTTTAATCGAAGCAAAACAACATTTCACTACTATTTACTAGTACTAAACGAAGCGCGCCATGCAGACGACGACTATAAAAGAATGGACCTAGAGAGGCATCGGCTACTGATTAAGCTCGATCCTGTGTCTAAATAAACGTTAGATAAACATTCTAAGATGCCAAATTATATTATACATAGCTTAGTGCATAAAAAGGACTAGGTAAACAAAGAGTAGGTAAACAAACAAGCGGTCAAAATATTCAGGGAGAAAAACAGATTTGAAAATGGCGCGCACTGGCGGCTATCGCCGGTCGGCTGTGTGAAGGCCATGTGGCGTTACGCCACGCGCCGCGCTTCAAAACAAAAGCGTCGTCTGCTCCGGTTCCCGGGTTACTAACAGTACAGTAATGAAACTGCGTTGATCCGTTAAGCGGGGCGGTATTATTGTAAAACGTATAAAAGAGCACTTGCTCACACATAAATTATTAGACAAAAAAGCAAAACAAAAAACGCACTAGGAACACACACACACACACACACACACACACACACACACACACACACACACACACACACACACACACACACACACTCACACACACTTGGCACACACACACACACACACACTTGGCACACACACACACACACACACACACACACACACACACACACACACACACACACACACACTTGGCACACACACACACACACACACACACACACACACACACACACACACACACACACACACACAGTGACTGTAGCAGAAACTGGGTACTGATATTAGTTAGGATGGAGATACTGTGAGAAGAGGAAGGTTTTTAATTTGGCCTGAAAAGATGACAGGGTTGAGCAGTGTCTAAGGTCTTGTGGGAGTGAATTCCAGATGTGGAGTCCAAAGCAAGAGAAGGCGCGAAAGCCATGAGTCTTGCGTTTGTATTGTTGGATTTCCAGCATGCGGGTGTCAGAAGAAGAGCGTAGTGTACGAGATGGAATGTAGACATGCAGCAGTTCAGAGAGGTAAGCAGGACCAGAACCATTTATAGCACTGAAACACATACAAGCGACTTTATACTTAATACGCTCTGAAATGGGAAGCCAGTGCAGTTTTTTCAGGAGAGGTGTTGAGTGGTGGTGACGGGGTGCCAAGAGAACAAGTCTTGCAGCAATTGTGTGTGCTGTTTGAACTACAAAGGAAAGGAGGTGGAGGGACGTGAATTAAAGTTGCACAGATTAACTGCCGACAAGAAACTGCGGAAAGTTAGGTGGTCGCCGCTCAGTGAAATGAAACTGGTCAAAAAGGTGACTGTATGTTTACCACTATAATCCGCGCAGCTTTTTGTTTTGTTTTTGTACTGTTTATTTACTTTATTTCGAACATAATTCTTTCAGTATCATGATGCTTTCAATAACTGGGGTAGGGTGTACATTTAAAGATGATTAAACAACAAAATTACCCAGCCTATGTGCCGACTGTGTCTGAGTGTGTTTATGCCTTTATATGGCAGATTGTAAATAGAAAGTCTGAGTGAGACAGTGGTGTTGATGACATTTGCTTTCCACTGACAAGCACACATTTAATTATTCATTCTGCTTTTCATATTACACCCACTGCTACTTAATAACTTAGTGTAAGGAATGTAGCCTGAGTTTTACCTTTTGGCTTCTCACTTCATTTTTCCCCCCAGTCAAATTATCAAAATTTCGTCAAACTTAAAGAGGTCTGAATCATAACAGCGTAAATTACAGTAATATACAATATATCTATACATATACTGCTTTTTAAGGATCAAGAATATTCATTTATCCTCAGTAAACACAGGAAATTCCAGTAGTTTTGTGGTTTTACTTTTTTTTATTATAATATTTACTTTTCAGTTTCAGTATTACTAGGTACATACATATCTATCTATCTGTCTGTCTATCTATCTATCTATCTCTCTACCAACATGCTTTTGTGTTCTCCGAGGAAAATAACACTAATTGACAAGTAATTGTGAATAACTCATTGTGTATATGAGTGTGAGTGTGT
>OY757557.1:14526777-14541777 GCA_963584105.1 Alviniconcha strummeri | reverse complement strand
AGACTGTCGTACACTGCGTATTTACTGTGAGTCTCTTTGTTTCTTATGCCTTGATTTAGCAGACTGTCAGTCGTACATTTCGTATACATTATGAGTCTCTTCGTTCCTTTGCCTTCACTTTATTTGACTATTAGTCATTCATTCAGCATAGACTGAGAGTTGCTTGTCTCTTTGTTCCATAAGTTTTCGCATTAGTATACTATGAGTTATACACTCCACATGCACTGTGAGTCGGTTGTCTGCTGGTTTCAAAGGCCTTCACGCTAGCATATCAGTCATACACTCACTATCCATCGTGAACTGGTCTTCTGCTGGTTTCTTAAGCCGTCAGTGTTGGTATACTTTCAGTCGGTCTCAAGAATGGCAACACTGAGCTAGCTTTTGAAAAAGGTAAGGTGTCAGATCCACAGACATCAAACATAGGCAGACTGGTAGGGAGTGGCATAACAGCATTCACGGGTTTTCGAATGGCATTAATTATGTAGGTAACGCAAACTGCTTACTTGTAGAATAAGGGCAGTTCCATTGCCTAGTACTTAAAATATTGTTATGGTGGAACTAGACTGTCACTTGTGCATCAAAACACATGTCGTACAGGAAACAGTTTCAACGTTAACTAAAAGAAAAGAACCAACAACACTCGATCATATGGAACCTATAGCGAGGGTCACAACAGCAGAGACCTGATTCACCTGTGATAACTATCATGTGGCTTACAAGTACAAGTTACAGAGAAAAATCCGCCATGCTCACATCTTCAGAAGAAAGGAAAGGGACAGTTCTCAGCTTAGAGGCAAAGTAAATCCACGCTTTTACTGGTACACTTCTACGCCACAGCAGTATGTTATATATAGTTTTTCGAGCTGAAACTTTACACGTCCTTGATGACCAATCCCTCTGTACTTGCTGTACACTAGCTCGAGTTGTGACTTGTTTGTGCATGGGCATCTAGCTAGCCTTACAGTTACCTAGTCCGTGGGGTCTGCAGTATTTTCTGCTCAAGTGCCATTTACCGAGTCCGACACCTTCCGACTTTCTCTTAATACGACACCTTCCAGCCTTCTCTGAGTCCGACACCTTCTGTGCATAACTGTATAGGGCATGACGATGCAGGAATACACAGGATCGCAACCTGACTGAGGCCATCCTCGTAATGATGAACACATATTCATGACCTGAACTATGACCGATACCAAGTAAACACAGCAAAATGCATTTTTTAAAGTAGGGTCGGAAAGCGGATATTGAAGGAAAGCTGAGAGATAAGATAAGATCACACTTTATTATACAAGCATAAAGATTTAAGCACGATTCGGCCTCTTTTTTTTTCTTCTCTTTTTTTTGTGTGTGTGCAAATCTGTCCCTGATGACAAATACAGCAACACTCAATACATCAAACAAAAATACAATTAATTATGCGGGGGGAAACGACTTAAAAAACAAAACGAAAACTAATTTCTGTCTAAAACTTCAGAATATACGAACGAAGCAATAATAAAGCAAAGTAAGACAAATTCAAAACTAATTTTCGGGAGAGAGAGGGAGGGAGGGAGGGATGGACGGGAGAGAGAGAGAGAGAGAGAGAGAGAGAGAGAGAGAGAGAGAGAGAGAGAGAGAGAGAGAGAGAGAATTACAGAAACATATTAACGAATAAAGGAAAGCGACAGAATAATTACTATTTCACTATCTACGTATAAAACAAGATCACATCTAACAGGATTGGAAGCTAAGCGATGGTGCATTATACACACCTAACCAAAATCAAAGCACACCACACACACCCACAAGCATATATACAAAATTCAAATTTAAAAGAAAAGAAAAAGAAAGAGAGAGAGAGAGAGAGAAAAAAAAAAAAAAAAAAAAAAAAAAGGGGGGGCGAGGGGGAGAAGAAGGAAAATAAAAATGTCCACGAGGAAAGAAAAAGAGTAAATATTTCATGAAAGTACAAATATAAAAAAAATCCCCCCCCCCTTTTTTTTTTTAATGCAATACAAATATAAAACTTTACAAGATCAAGGAAGGGAAACCAATAAATTTCTAAACATTATGTGGAAAAAGAAGTATACTGACACTAAACGGAGTTTTTTTTCCTGGTGTTTTTGTCTCGTCCCCATCAGCATGCATTTTGCTTTCGTCGGATTCAGTGCCATCCGATTTCTACACCATCCAGAAAAATCATATAGATTTTGTTGTAAATCCCTACGCATATTATCTATGTTGTCATTAGCTGCATTCAGGGTGCCATCATCAGCAAATAAATCGCATCGGACTGACGCACGTGTAAGATACAAGGGCCAGTCATTAATAAAGATGCAAAACAGAAGCGGGCCTATGATCGACCTCGACCATCGCCCTGATGTAACCATACTGGTTGACTGGGCGTAAAACACCAACTTACTTACTTACTAGGATCGACCCCTGAGGCACTCCAGTTGTTACAGACGTTTTTTGGGAGTATGTGCCATTTACAAGTACGCATTGTACACGATCCTGTAAGTAAGATCGTAAGAAAGCTATACTTGCGATGCTTATTTTGTACGTGGATATTTTATTTTATTTTTTTCAGTAAAATATCGTGATGAACCAGGTGCCTTTCAAAAATCAAGAAATACAGCACCTGCTATTTGACAATTGTTGAAAGCTGAGGGCCAAGTATCAGTTAAATGAGTAACCGTAGTTTGACAAGAATGCCCACATCGGAAGCCAGACTGAAAGGAATGGAAAAGCTGGTGTGTTTCTAAAAACAAAACAAAACAAAAAAACTGTCAAATGTTTATGAATGTGTCTTTCTAGAGGCTTTGTGAGAACAGACAGGATCGAGATATGGCGGTAGTCGTTCAGATCAGTCGAGATAGCTTTTGTTTTAGGGAGTGGAATTACTTTAGCTGTCTTGAATGCGGTTGGAAAAACATTCTTTTGTATGCACAAGTTATAAATATATGTAAGTGTCTCAGCTATATAAAGAAGGGCAATTTTTAGAAGTTTGACACTAATACCATCACAACCTGTAGATTTCTTATTATCCATCTTTGAGATAGATATTCCTACTTCGAATACAGTTATAGGAGGAATTGAAAATGCGGTATTTTGAGAGATTCGATCACTGCAAAAATTTAGTAACCTATCAGAACAGTTATACCCATCGGTTTGATCGTCTGGTAAGAACTTGGAGACTACGGATACAAAGTGGGCGTTAAAGACATCTGGTGTGAGTTCTGATGGAAGATTATTGTTTGCAGGGCTGTGGCCTTTAGTGAGTGTTGATAGCTCGCCACATGGATGATATATTTGCTTTATTTCCGGCAAGGTCATTAAAAAAAAATCAAAAAATCTTGGCTTCCCTCACAAGGTAGTTGACACGTTTCCGTTGTTGCTTATATTCTACAAATTTCTTTTGCTTCCTACACTTGTCCCTCAGTAACATGGCTTGCTTTATATCAGTGTTCAGCATGGTGGAAGGGTTTGGTGTTTCACCCGCTTCTTTTTGAGGGGGCAAGCTTATTGATAACATCAAGAAATAAGTCAATCCAGTGTGACAGTGCCACATTGGGGTCGCTAAAATTTTACACATTTTCAAAAGGGATTACATGTAAATCCATCAAAAAAGCTCTTTCATCAAACTGTTTGAAACATCGGTAAACAATTGGAGAACAGGCTTCACAGTTTTGACGGACAGGGTACAGCACACTGGAAAGTGACCGCTTATTCCAGTGGCAGGTACAAGAATATTTGACACAATGCTAGTATCACTTGTGTAAATATGATCAATTAGCATTGAAGACTGGGGAGTGATTCTCGTAGGTGACGTAATTATTTGATCTAGGCCAACTAAGGATATTGTGGAATCCCAAGCTGGGTTACCTTTTTGCATGTCAATATTAAAATCACCCATCAGGACAACAACAAATTAACAATCCTGTACCTTGTCCATCCTTGTAACAAACTGATCATACCAGTTAAACGTTGCAGCTGGGCTTCTCTAAATATAACCAACTAATATACAGGACTTGCGCGTCTGTATTTCTCGCCACACGCTTTCAATGGCTTCAGACTCTAAGTCAGGACGGCGACGGACAATTTTGCTGATTGAAGAATGTATGTAAACAATTAAACCTGTGTGCTGAGATCTGGCAGCATCCTTTCGGATTAATGAATAGTGAGGAAGAGATTTTCAGCCTAGTCTCACTGAGACCGAACAGGTGGAAGAGTTGATGGGACTCAAAGAAGACTTTAAGATGATGATTTTTTTCCCCTTCTGAATGTGGTACACATTAAGGTGACCGACTCGAAGACAGTCGCTGGACATGTTAAACCTTAACTGAAAAGCCGTTCCTAGGACTGAAATATGTAGGAATTCAAATCTCTGCGCGCATAAATGTTCCTTTAAATGTTACATATATATCCCAGAGGACAATGGCGCATACAACTGAAAACAACAACAAAACGAACTAGTAGTACAAATTTCGGAAAGCAAGCAGCGGGAATCCACACAAAACACGGTTAACAATCCAAAGGGAGCCGGCACAGCCGCTCGAGTTCTTGGACGAATGCAAACACAAACTATTCAGTTAATGAAATATCCCAGCGTGTCCACCGGTTAACCATTCAAAGGGAGCAGGCACAGCCGCTCGGGTTCTTGAACAGTTTCCAAATATAAATTTGGTTAGAGGAATAATACAGTAATACTAACGTGTCCATCAGTTAACAGTGCAAACGGAGCAGGCACTACTGTTCGTGATCCTGACAGATGCAAAACACAAAGTATTCAGTTAATGAAAATTACCTACGTGTCCACGAGGAGAGAGAGAGAGAGGGGGGGAGAGAGAGAGAGAGAGAGAGAGAGAGAGAGAGAGAGAGAGAGAGGTGGGGGGGGAATCAAGTGTAAAAATAAAATTCGAAACTGTTGTGTCTGGTCTAAGGGAGACCACTTGCGTGAAAAGGGCGCTAATGTTATAAGCACTGTGTGATGTGTGTTGTATATTTGGCCACGAGGATAAAGCCAGCTAAAACTGTTAGGTGAGCTGTTCAAGTTAGGTACGGTCACATCAGTTATGAGTTATTTCGTGTGCTGGAAAGCTTCGGAGCAGCCATAGTCTTTGACGTTGAGCGTGTCATGCCGATAACCCAAGATGTGAAAATTTAAAGCGTCTTCTCCGCCATTGAGATTGCAAGACAAGTTTGTTCAGACTGTTAAAACTCCAACCCCTCAACAAAAAGATTTTTTACTATTTAAACAACAAAACAACGCTTCTTCACTGATGGACAATAGTAACAAGTATTTTTGGACAGTTGCAAATAGTCATGGAAGGTGAAAACTGGCAAGAATATGTGGAAATATTTGAATTTTTTTCATGGCAAATGACATTGACAATGACAAGAAAAAAGTGTGCATTCTCTATGCAAATGTTTGGTCAGCGACTTACCAACTTATTAAAAACCTGTGTCTCCAAGACATGCCTGAAACAAAAAAAATCGCAGCTGTTCGTGATCTCGTTAAGAACCATTTTAAACCCAAACTTTCTGAGGCTAGTGCCAGTCTTCTCTTCTGAGTAGAAGCCGTAAGAAGGAGGAAGGTGTTCAGATTTTCATGGCAGAGTTGCGACGACTCGCTGGTCCCAGCAAATTTGGACTGTTTGTCACGCGAGCATTGCGTGACAGATTTATTGCTGTGATTAATGATGAGCACATCCAGGGGAAGATTCTGTCTGTCGCAGATGGTGATCTGACACTTGATCATGCCTTCCAGATTGCAGAATCTCACGAAGCAGCATGCAGGAGTGTAAAAGAGATGCAGATACCTGCAGGCGATCAAGCAGCTGGTGTGCTGAAAGTCCTGGATGAGTCCAAGTTTCAGGGTCGGAGACGGTTTCCGGGGAAGGAGATAAGTGGTGGACACCAAGATGGAAGACCGGTGAAAGACGTTTCGTTGTGGCTCACATCATGATCCGAGACAATGTGGTTTCCGTGACAAGAACTGTTTTCGCTGTGGCCGGAAGGGCCATGCAATGGTCAAATGTCACCAGGTGGGATGGAAGTCCGAGGTGAAGAACATTGGTGAAAATGATAGTAATGATGAAGCCCACACAGTGATGTGCAGTGTAAGGGGGGGGGGGGGGGGGGGGGAGAAGAGTGCTCCAATGTTGTGTGAACTGGAAGTTCAAGGTGAACCAGTGGAGTATAAGATTGACACAGGGTCCCCCTACACTATCATGGGCAAGGATACAGTAAAGATGATCTTTCGGTGTTGTGTACTTGATACATCCAAAGTGAAAATAACGTCATTTACAGGTGATTCAATGCAGGTGCTTGGAACAATGGATGTGAACGTGAAGATCAGAGGCAGACTAGTTGAAGCAAAAGTTTTAGTCATTGAATACCAGAACAATCTGTTGGGCAGATACCTTATTGACAAATTGGGGGTTCTGACAATCAATCTTGTAAAAGATGCAGACATTGATACAGTGAAAGCAACGCTGGACAGGCCCCCAAAGTTGTTCCAGGAGGAGTAAGGAGTACAAGCAAAGGTGCATGTCAGAAGAAGAGCGTAGTGTACGAGATGGAGTGTAGACATGCAGCAGTTCAGAGAGGTAAGCAGGACCAGAACCATTTATAGCACTGAAACACATACAAGCGACTTTATACTTAATACGTTCTGAAATGGGAAGCCAGTGCAGTTTTTCCAGGATAGGTGTTGCGTGGTGATGACGTGGTGCCAAGAGAACAAGTCTTGCAGCAAAGTTCTGAATTTTCTGGAGAGGTTGGATGACAGAATTAGGTGTACCCATAAGGAGACAGTTGCAGTAGTCAAGCCGTGAAAGGATGTAGGAAGTAACAAGAGTCTTGGTTGCGTCTTCAGTGAGAAACCTGCGGATTGAGCTAATGCGTTTAGGCTCGAAATAAGCAGTTTGGCAGATTTTTATGATGTGCTTCTTCATGGACAGTTTTGAGTCAAGAATGAATCCAAGGTTCCTGGCAGAATCAGAAAAGGGGATGTTGTGAGAGCCAAGAGTAATCGAGTCAGGGAGGGGAACGTAGAAGGTTTCAAGGAAGACGAAAAGGGAAAGAGAAGAGCTTCTGTTTTGTCGTCGTTCAGTTTGAGCTGATTTTCCGTCATCCATGTTTTTATGTTGACTGTGCATGCATTAAGTTCTTTGGTGAGGTTGGTCACTTCATTGAGAGGAGCGGATTTCTGGAGCTGTGTGTCATCTGCGAAAAGCTGATGGTTTACAGAGTGGTTAGCTATGATATCGGAGAGAGGCGTAGTGTACAGGAAGAAAAGAATGGGTCCCAGTACTGAGCCCTGAGGCACACCGTACATGAGGTGTGATGGTGACGAAGACGAGTTATTGACTGAAGTGGATTGATACCTGTCTGAGAGGTATGAGTGAAACCACTGGAGTGCAGTAGACTGAATGCCAAAAACAGAGTTCAGGCGGGAGAGGAGAATTTGGTGGTCAAGAGTGTCAAAAGCGGCAGAAAGATCCAACAAAAGAAGAACAGAAATGTTGTCATTGTCCAGAGCGGAAAGAATATCGTTTACAATACGTAACAAAACGGTCTCAGTGCTGCATCCTGCTCGATAGGCTGACTGATTGCTGAGGTTGCTTTCTTTGAGATAGGAGAGAAGTTTGTGGAGAACAACTTTTTCCACAACTTTCGACAGAAAAGGTAGGTTAGAAGTGGGACGGTATTTTTTCAAAAGGTTTTTGTCAAGTGATGGCTTTTTCAACAGAGGTTTGACGATGGCTGTCTTCAGAGCAGGTGGAATGCCAGTGGTAAGAGATGTGTTGATGATGTTCGTGATGGTCGGCAAGAGGATGTCAAGGTTTTCATAAAGAAGCGTGGTGGGAATGGGATCAAGTTCACAAGACTTGGCAGATGCACTGTTGATTATTTTTAAGACAAATTCATCAGTGACAGACTCAAAAGTTAGCTAGGGATTTCTAGCGAAAAAGGTATCAGGGCAAGCAGTTGGGTTTGGAGGAGGAAAATTGTTTCTGATGGTGCGGATTTTCCCAGTGAAGTAATCAGAAAAGACATTCGGAAGGTCGTCAGAGTCAAATGTTGAAGGAAGAGGTGAAGATCTGCTTTTGCCGAGGATGGTGTTGAAGTTTTGAAAGAGCTGTTTACAGGTTGTGCTAGACTGAATCTTAGCAGAGTAGTAGGCTTCTTTGGCTTTATCTACAATGTTTGTTACTATCTGTTTAATGGAGTCGTATATCTGCTTGTGGACGGTGAGCTTTGATCTGAGCCATCGTCTCTCCGCCTGCCGACGCTCCCGTTTCAGCTCACAGAACTGCTTCGCAATACTGCTGAACCAGGTCGTCGGCTTCCTTGTACGGACTGTGCAACGGCAGAGAGGGGCGTGCTTGTCAAGGACAGAACAGAGATGGTTATTGTAGTCACTGGTAGAACTGACTTGTGAGACAGCGTGAGAGAGATCTTGTTTAAAGGCGCGGTGTCAGTCTTTTTAAGGCATCGGTACAAAAACGTTTTAGGTTTTTGTACAGGTACAGATACATCAAGTTTGCACAAGATGGCTGTGTGGTCAGATGTTAGTCCATGGTGTAATTTTGTAGAAGTGAGGATGTTATCACTTTGCTTGGAAAACACTAAGTCGAGCAGATGGCCTTGGTTGTGAGTAGGTTTAGAAACGGACTGGGTTAGGTTAAACATGTCTATGATATCGTGTAGTTTTCTGGAGTTCTTGTTTTCTACGTTTTCAAAATGAAAGTTAAAGTCACCCATAAGGAGTGTTTTGGCAGGCAGACTGTCGGAGTGTTCAAGGAAGTCGGAAAACTGATCGAAAAACATGGAGTCAGAGAATTTGTTCTTTTTGCTGGGTGGAGGGCGGTAGACACAGAACAAGTTGGTTAGTTTCTTGCTGTATGTTAGGGTCAGCTGAGTGGTTTCAAAGCAGGGGTGCTGAACGGGAAAGGACGAAGTGGTAGCGACATGCGGCTTAAGAGAGTCCCTTATGACGAAGGCGATGCCCCCGCCTTTTGCGCCGGACCCCCCAGCAGAGCGGGGGAAGGAGAGGACCGAGTACCCAGGCGGAGCCAGGTGGGAGATCTTGGCCTCGTCGCCGGTAGGGCGCAGCCAGTTCTCCGTCAGCAGCATGATGTCGATGTTGTTGTCCTGAACGAAGGTGGATATGTCGGACCTCCTCCTGGAAGTGCCGACGGATCTTGCATTGAAGAGGCAGACAAGGAGTGTGTTTTTGGCTGAGGAAGAACTAAGGGGAATGTGAAGCAGCTGTCTGTGAGGGGGACGCTGAGCGAGGAGGCTGAGAGGTCGTCACGGTCAAGTGGTGTGTTGACATGGGGTTGGAGAGCTGGAAGAATCAGACGAAAGTCGATCACGAAAACCGACGATCACTTTGATCTTCCTCCGATCATTCTTCCCTCCTCTTCTCGATCGGCGTGGCTTTCTGGGCACGTTTCTCGCAATGCCGAGATGTGATAGACGTGCGATCAGCTGGGGGGAGAGGAAGGGGGAGGGTGCGGCAGCGGTTTCCAGAGACAGAAGGTCATGTCGACTGTAAACATACACTAATTATTCTCACACTTCATCGTGCACTGCATCGTGTCCCATCAAGTCACGCATTGTACTCATTCACAACCCATAATAAATTAACAATCATTTTATTCAGTAATGTTTATGAAAATTATTGAAGCTCAAATGACAGTAACTGTCAACAATATTTATAGAAACATCCCAATGTCCAAAGCAGAGACCCTTCTAATACTTAAGCACAATCCACCGTGTCAACCATGTTCACTCACATACACACACATGCTCGCTTATCACGTGCAACTGCTCACCCATGGCCAGCATCCACCATCTTGTTTACTCCCCCCTTCATAAAAAAAAAAAAAAAAAAAAACGAACCCGCAAAAAGGAAGCGAGTTGCTGTACCAGCTCGCGCGGTGAGGCCCACCAAATAAACCGTCCCCAAAATGTGCATAAACTTACCAAAAGCCGTCCAGCCTTGCTCTTGCTCGTCGTGCCCGCCTGGTTCTACGTCACTCGATTGACCCGGCCCAACCAAACATCTTTTCTCCCCTTCCTCTGTCCCCTAACTCCGTATCATGCATACCACCACGCGTATCATATATACAGACATACAAAACCAAGTAAACAAGGAACTAATAATAGACAACAAAAACATTAAGGTGCCTAAACCACTTCCACACACACAGAACAAATACCGGCCCTCGGCCCCAAACATGCAATGGAGAAGAGAATAGACTCCGACTCACCAGCCGATTCGTGATAGCCTGTTCCGCTCCCCACGTTCCTCGAACGATAACGGAAAAATATAAATTAGTACACCATTCTGCCGAGCTTCCCTGTAATTAAATTGCGTAACAGAGGATTTGAAACGAAATCACACTGCTGACGACCGGGACCCAACAAAGAACCGCTTTGGCAATCAAAACGGCCTTCCCTCCCGGAGATGGACAACAGACTGACTATCCTAGCTCATTTCGCGCCACACGCTGACAAAATTCATTCTGCCCCCTCATTGGTTGACTTAGACCACGGGACCTTACACGCTGGACCGGACTCATGGGCCTACCCGTGCAATCGCGGACCCACACTCAGCACGGTATGGACTCACACCACTGCTGTCAAAAACCAACTTTAAACACAAATCACAACAGTCCAGTCACCTAACCTAGGTGGACGTGAGAGCACACTTGGGGCTCCTGAACTATTATGGGTTTTGTTTTTTTCTTCTGAAAAACCTGTCAGAAGAACTGCATCCACTACAAAAACTGTTGCAAAAGAGAGTCAAGTGGATCTGGGGTATAGATCAGCAGCGCTGTTTTGAGGAGACCAAAAAGATGATCCTGTCAGGCAAAGTTCTTGTGCAAAGTTCAAACAAGCCACTCATTCTGCACACCGATGTTTCACAGGATGGGCTGGGGGCTGTGATGTCACACATCATGGAAAATATATGGCTCAGAACACCCAGTTGGATTTGTTTCCAGAACTATGAATGTGGCAGAGAACTACTCTCAGCTAGACAAAGAAGGTGCTGCAGTGATCTTCAGCCTGAAGAAGTTTCACAAAAATCTGTTTGGCAGGCGGTTCACCATTGTGACAGATCACAAACGACCTTGTTTGGTGAGGAGAAGCGCCTGCCACAGCCTCTCCAAGAATCCATAGCAGGGCACTCATCATGAGAGCTCATGAGTACACAATGCAGTACCGACCTGGCAAAGAGCACATGAATGCAGACTGCTTCTCAAGGCTGCCACTGCCTGTTACAGAAGCTGCTGATCCTGAAGACAGAGTCCTGATGATTGAAGAGTTGGAAGACTGTTCAGTGCTTTCAGGTGAGAAGATCAGTGAGTGGACTAGCCGCGATCCTGTGTTGGCTCGTGTGTATGAGTATCTCCTGCGTGGGTGGCCTTGGGACGACAAAAGGCCTGACCTTGCTGCTTACCGTGTGCGGAAAGATGAACTGAGTGTTCAGGATGGCTGTGTACTTTGGGGTGCTCGAGTTGTCATCCCTCAGCAAGGTCGTCAGCAGGTGATGAGCGAGTTGCACGCTGCACATCCTGGCATTAACAGAGTGAAGGGGCTTGCAAGGAGTTATGTCTGGTGGCCTGGGATGGACAGTGATCTTGAGAACTTGGTCCGTGTCAAGAACACCAGCATGTGCCTGTTGCTGCATCGCTACATCCATGGGAGTTTCCAGATGGTCCGTGGAAGCGAGTTCATGTGGACTATGCTGGCCCATTCAAAGGAGAAATGCTTTTGGTGGTCGTCGATGCCTTTTCCAAATAGTCTGAAGTTGCCATCATGAACCAGAGGACATCAACAGTGACCATTCGGAAGTTGAGAGAGATATTTGCGCAGCACTGGCTTCCGGACATGCTGGTGTCTGATAATGGCACAAACCTCACATCAGATGAATTTGCTGAGTTGCTGAGGTCAAATTGCATCATTCACGTGAAGACAGCCCCCCACCCCACCCCCCATCATCCTTCGAGCAATGGGCTGACAAAAAGGGCTGTGCAGACAGTGAAAGTAGGCATCACTGAAACTCCTGGAGACTGCATCCACACAAAATTGCACCGTTTTCTGTTGCAGTACAGGATAACTCCACAGTCAACGACCGGGAAGAGTCCAGCAGAGCTGCTGAATCAGTGGAGATTGAAGACCAAACTGGACTTGCTACACCCAAATCTGCAAGGCAAAGTCCAGAAGCAGCAGTCGCAGATAGAGATGAATCATGACAAAAAGGCGAATGGAAGAACAGTTGCAGCTGGTGATACGGTGTAGGTCAAAAACTTTAGCCATGGTCCGAAGTGGGTGCCAGGTGTTGTGGTCAAAGCTACTGGTCCAGTGTCCTGTGAAGTACTTTTGTCTGATGTACGTGTGGTCAGATACAAGATAACCATATTCAGCAACGTCACTTCGATCAACCCCCCAAAACTAGAGACAACTTCCACCTTCAGTGCCAGAGGCGACCCAGTTACCTGATAATTCACAGGGAACCCCTGAGTGCCCTCTGGATGAAGAAATCCAGCCACGCCACTCAGCGTACCCAAGAGACAACGTGCAGCAAGATCCTGTGGTTGTAACTACCAACCAGTCGCAATTCTTGCCGTCTCCAACAGAAAGTCACCAACCACCAGTGAGAAAGTTTTCACTCAGGAATCGAAGACCTCCAGAATACATGAAGGAATATGACAATGAAATAAGGTTTTCTGTTTGATACGGTTTTCTCAGCTGCAGTTCTGTGAGGTTTTGCTTAGTGATTTTAAATATGTTTTTGGAATAAGGTTTTCTGTTTGACTGATAAGGTTTTCTTTTAGTTCTGTTTGTTTTTTTGTTTTTTGTTTTGTTGTTGTAGTGATTTTAGATATAAATATGTTTTAGCTAAGATGGGGGAGTGTTGTGTCTGGTCTCAGGGAGGCCACTAGCATGCTTTATTATAATGTCTTCCCATGGTGAAAATGGCGCTAATGTTATAAGTTCTGTGTGTCGTGTGTTGCTGGCTAAAACGCAACATAAACCCTTCCAGTAATTCCGTTACTGAACTTTCATTTACAAATGAATGAGAGTGATCAGTACCACTGATTCCGATTGGTAATACGAAAACAACAACAACAAAACAGGCAGTGAGCGAGAGTTCACATCGCTAGGCGGTTGGGTTTTCTCCTCGCTGCCGATTTTCTTTGATTTTCTTCGTTTTTGGTGGTAAATATCAATATCTGTGCATTGATCTGGATACTGTATTGGATTGGAGACATTCCCAGGACTAGAAAGGTATGTTTTAAGTGTTTTGGATTCGAGTGAGTTAGTTTTTTGTACGGATTCATAATGGCAGCCAACAACACAGACCAAGGAAGAGTTACGCCTCCCGTGTTTATACCGTGTCGAAACTTGCCCGACAACATTGAGAACGGAATTCAATGCACAGTCCATGAACGATGTGCTGCAGCTGGAAAGACCAGTGGCTACAACTCGGTCATCGGCGCACAGAAAATTGGAGGGCTGTGGCGCATATATCCAAAGAGCGCTGACAATCGTGCAATGCTTTTGTTAAAAGGAATTGAAGTACGAAATCTCACTGTGAACCCGTTTCACAAAAATCCATACATCGCGAAAACACCAGACGGGGAAAAAGAGGTACAAACAACAAAACTTATAATCGGTAACCTCCCGACCAGCTTCCATCATCTTCAATGATGAGATCGAGAGGAAACTGGTACAGCTCAGATGTGAACCGCAGTCAAAGCTGATGATGGAAAGAGGGAGGAGAGAGGAGGTCTGAGGAGATGGCTCACAGGTAGGCACTTCGTCTACATCACGACACCCGATCACGCTCTCTCGGAAAAGATCAGTATTGGCAGCGCAACAGTAACGCTATATCATTGAGAGCAGAAGAACAAACCCGAAAACGCCACCTGCTCCAGACGCTTCACCAAAGGACACCTAGCATCATCCTGCATCAACGACATCGTTTGCAAGACCTGCAGACAGCCTGGCTACAAGAGCGGTCATCCCTCCTGCCCCGTACACACCGACAGCAGCAGCAACAACACCGAGGTGGAGAGGCCACAAACGTCAGGAACACCGGTGCCATCACCCGACTCAGGTGATGTCGAGCCTGACCAGGGGAAAACCACAGCAGCCACCACGACAACCTCCACGACCACCGCGACGCTGCCCCCTCCAGCCACTCCACTAAAGCCTGACAGCCGACGTGGACGAGAGTCAACACAGTCGACTCTCAACTTCCAGGGCAGATCTCAGTCAACCCGACTCCACCAAGGCAGCGAGAACGGGTGACCTCCCCGCGTAGCCCCATGATCCCAACAACCAGGAGGCGCAAGGTCAGGAAGGGAGAGGTCCAGCCGTAACGTGAGGGGTCGTTTCCTTCGGTGCTAGATACAGACGGTAACGTTTCCTGGCTCCTATTATGGACTATGATTCTGTCTCCAACCATTTCAACTCATATGCCACGATAAAGTCTATGATGAACAGCCTTAAACTAGCTAGTGTTAATATCCATGGTTTACGAAACTCCACAAAGCAAGCGTATTAAGACACTGTTTCGATACCTAAAAAGAAAAGAAAAAAGGGGAGCCGTTTGACATAATCTGCATACGGGAATCATATATTACTAATGCTGATAAAGAGATGGAAAAGAGAATGAGGAGGGTCACTGTTTTACACAAGTGTAACTCGACACAGTACGGGACAAATCATTTGGTTCGGAAAAACTTTCCGTTTGATGTACAATGTGTTTTCGAAAATGATAGAATCTTAACGGTTCGCGTCATGCTCAGTAATAACGAAATGTATGTTACCAGTGTATACACCTCAACTGTATCCAGCGAAAAGGGAACTTTCCTTCATAATTTATATGAGCATATAAATACTTTGAACAGTGTCTATCGGACTGTGTGTGGGGATTTCAATTGTGTGCTTGATAACGAGTGCGACATTATCAGTGGTGATCAACATAACGCA
>OY757557.1:14499191-14520377 GCA_963584105.1 Alviniconcha strummeri | reverse complement strand
TCCAAAGATTTTGTGTGGTAAAAGAAAACAACGACAGCACACACACACACACGCACGCACGCACGCACGCACGCACGCACGGACGCACGCACGCACGCACACACACACACACACACACACACACACACACACACACACACACACACACACGTGTGGTGTGCCTAACGCGGGTTGCCGTGTGGGTCCCCGGAATGCAATAGGTCTTCCCGCTCCTTGTGACAGACGACTGATGCAGGTTGTGGTGTTGGGAGCCAGCAGGATTTAAACAGGCTCCAGAATAGGTGTGTTTTTACAACAGGCTGCCTCTTCCTATCTGCGTCAACTAGGGAACATGGATGACTAAGGACTATTGCAAGTTTTAAATTAAAGTGAAATAAATAATAATATAAAATTCAGTCACCTGTTATATACGGAATTAATACTGCTTTTTTTTCTTCTTCTCCCAGCAGCGGATTGCGGCTGGCTGGTGGCTGATGGGCCAGCTGACCATGGTTATGGTGTATTTTTCCCCCTTTTTTGTTCTTCTTCTTCTTCATTTTCTGTGCGGATGAGTATAGTTAGTGTAATCTGAACGGAATCTTGTGGGGTTCCTCTTGTTTCATCTGTGTTTAGCCTGACATTGCCTGCAGTACAATTTTTAGACATAAAAAGAGTTTTTTGTTTGTTTTCGTTTTAATGTGTAATGACTTAATTATGATGTCGTTTCTTTGTCGTGAAGTGATCCTGTGCAGTTGACGGGACGTTAAATTCCAGTCACTAATGAACTGACTACAGTTACAACAATGAACTGACTACAGTTACAACAATGAACTGACTACAGTTACAACAATGAACTGACTACAGTTACAACAACGACTGACAGTAACGCCAGTTGTTGACGAAGCCCTTTACTCTGAAGACGAAGTACAGATGTACCCTGTTCCCTCTGTGGTCAGACCCCCCCACCTCCCCCCCTGTGATCACGGGCTATGGCGGGGAACCGCTGTACCAGGGGGCCACCAGAGACATCACCTGTACCGTCACTGGGGGCAACCCTCCCGTGGCCGCCGTCACCTTCACCTGTGGGGGTCAAGGTCAGGAGGTCAGCGGTACCAGCAGGACCATCACGGTGACGGCTGATCGCAGTAACCATGGCAGCACGTGCACGTGCAGGGCGAGGTGGAAAACCTATAATCCTGGCTGGTGCACACAAACTGCTGACGTCACACTCACCGTGTTCTGTGAGTATGCTTGTGCTACTGTATCTGTGTAGCTGCGCCGCAAACATTGTATTAAGTAAAAAAAAAACAAAAAAACAACAACAAAAAACGAAGAAAAAGTGAGGGTGTATGATACATCGACGAGTGTAAATCGACTGACAACACCACTTAAGTTTGTTAACAATAATTTTACAGTCTTCTGTTATCAGTACCACGGTTACATCGTTGCTAGTCCGACTCCCGCACGAGACTATGCTGAATCAGCCATGGCAGAGACACGAGGAAAGGCAGACCGCAAGTCGAGGACTGAAGTGTGCTAATAGCAAAAGATGAATAACTAGATGAACCAGAGAGAGAGAGAGAGAGAGAGAGAGAGAGAGAGAGAGAGAGAGAGAGAGAGAGAGAGAGAGAGAGAGAGAGAGAAGTTTCGGGAGGGTGGGGGTGGGGGGGGGGGAGTGGGTGGAAATCCCCACCGGTGGTAGTGAAAACTAATCTTTCTACAATAAAATAATAATGTACATGTATCATGCGCTCATCAACGCTACCATCAACATGTTTCATCTACTCATGCATACACATTTATATTTGAGATGAGATTTCTGAGAGATCACTGTCCCCTTTTTGGAACTTTCACGGTGATGCGTCAGTGTTGTTGTTGTTGACAAAAGACACTGCGATACGCTACAATGACACTGCATAACAGAACTGTCCAGCTGGACAGAAGACGACGTTGACTGAACTAAGACCTGTTGCTGATCACACAGACCCCCCTCAGCAGCCGAGCATCAGCCACAAGAACCAGGACTACCCCTTCATGGCGGGGCAGGCAGCCACCCTCTACTGCAGCTTCAACCCCGGAACTGACCGTGGTAACCCCCCAGCCACCTTGACATGGAGTGGTCACGCAGGGTCGTCGGGTCAGGGCGAGGTCAGCATGGCCTTGACCCAGTTAAGCAGCAGCGACAACGGGAGGAGGGAGGTGTGTGAGGCCAGGAACAACTTCACTGACCACAACAACACACCGGTCACTCGGCAAACCGTCATTGACGTCTACTGTGAGTAGGGCTCAGTTTTGGGTTGTTCAGTGATGATGTCAGTGATGATTATGATGGTGATGACTCCTTTTTATTAGTCCATTATTTACAGTAAACGGAAGCAATAACAATTTACGAATTTATTGTTTTCACAGTTACAAATTTCCGTGCTCTTGTTTCGGTATCTTAGAGTAATTCGAAAACGTCCACTTGTTTTACTGACGTAATATTAATGCAGGTTTATCCGTGCTATCAGCTCTAATTCTAAATCGCGATTCTCAACAGGAGCAGACAGAAAGAATGAGGGAGGTCAATAATATGTGTGTACACACACACACACACACACACACACACACACACACACACACACACACACACACACACACACACACACACACACACACATATATATATGTGTGTGTGTGTGTGTGTGTTACCTTCGCTTAGTCGCGGACTTTCCCCAGTATGCTATTCTGTTGTGTTCAGTTAATTGTGCACTTCGCGATTGCTTTATTTAACGGTAACCCGACATCTTTAAGTGGATATACTTCTTCGGTGTGTTCTTGTGTTCATCATTATGAACTGTCCTCGTCCTCTCACTTAGCAGCAGCAGAACCTCCAGCGGCAATGGACCTCACTCAGCACAACCGGACGCGCTTAAAGGTGGTGTCGCTAGCAGTAGCAGCAGCAACAGCAGTAGTAACAGTAGCAGCGGCTGCGGCAGTAGCAGCAGCAGTAACAGCAGTAGTAGCATCAGCAGCAGCAGTAGTAGTAACAGCAGCAGTATCTGTAGCAGCTCCATGAAAACTGCTGTGCCGACAGTCGTAAGCTACAACTAGCAACAACAGGCGCATCGGCACCGCAAGGAGAAAAAGAGCATGATTAACAGCAGCAGGAGCCTTAGTAGATGCGTCATTCAACAACAGCAGCAGCATCAACAGAAACAGCAGTAGCAGCAAGGTTCCTCTTATTGTCATACTCTACTGCAACGCATTGCTGTCTCTGTCGTCTTTAGCTGCAGTGGTTTCACACACTGAAATAAAAAGCGTCATAGTATTTGCTCAAACTTCACAGTTTGTCTTAGGGACTTTACTGTGTTGTGAGTTTATTTTGGTTTTGAAATCAACGTGAAAATAGACATTATCGTGTGTGTGTGTGTGTGTGTGTGTGTGTGTGTGTGTGTGTGTGTGTGTGTGTGTGTGTGTGTGTGTGTGTTTGTGTGTGTGTGTGTGTGTTTGTGTGTGTGTGTGTGTGTGTGTGTGTGTGTGTGTGTGTGTGTGTGTGTGTGTGTGTTCGTGTGTGTAGCGTCTTTCTGTTAATTCGAGTTGTATAACGATATGATATTGCTATTCTGACAGCAGTGAGAGGTAATCCTGATCTGCGGACAACCCGACAGATCCACTACGTCATCAGCCGTTGCCAGCAGCAAATAGGGAAATCATGGAAATGCCTTCTATATGTCTGTAGAGCACACAAGATGTTCCAAACACACACACACACACACACACACACACACACACACACACACACACACACACACACACACACACACACACACGCATTCGCCCCTATACAAGCAAAACTGCTGAAAGACAAGTGTTCGTATATGTCTGCCGTTTGGTATGTCTGCCGTGTGTGAAGTTGTCCATAACATAACGACGTGTGCAGTGATCACAATGCCCCAAAACCTGTTAGATGTGCACGTTGCGTCATGGCAGCCACGCCACCCAGAGTGTGTCTAACGGGTACATGACTGCTAATGGTTGTGTCGATAGCAGTCCTGATCTCTACGGTGTCTGGCAACAAAGAAGTAGCAGTGGCCTCCAGATCATGTACGTAAACCCAGTGACTGCATTCGGCCATCCGACATTCAATATGCAATTTAACGGTCCGGTCAACTGACAACCTAGATTTAATTGTTGCTACGGTACAAGATGCTATTCAGCATAATTGTGTTTTTCAGACCTTTCTGACGTCTCCATAACGTCACTGTCGTCAGACAGGTGCGACAGGTCAACACCTAACACGTGTGTCGTGAGCGAAGGACAACGTGTCCTTGTCAACTGCTCTGCTGACAGCAATCCTTCCCTAGCGACCGTTGCCTGGCAACACAGTGGTGGCAACGTCCTCGACCTTGTGGCCAACCGCAGCACCAGTGTCACGCATATGTGTGACGTCACTACCGAGAAAAGGGGAGACGACCGCCTGCCGCTTCAAGGCAGTCAGGAGTTTACGGTCCTGGTCACGTGTGAGTGTGTCTGTTACATGCACAGCATGCAGTACACGTTGCTGTTGTTGGTGATGGTGATGGTGTGTAATTTAATGTCCTCGGATGTCGGGTTGGCATATTCTGTTGTTGTTGGTGGTGATCGCTTTTAGCGCTATCACACTGTGTATCCGCGTTCCGTACTTTTCAGCCGGAGCTTCCCGTTCTAGCCAGGTCGAGCCTGAGCAGGCCGGAGCGTCAGTCTAGGTAAACTGCACCGATTTATGTCAAACGTAGGTATTACACCTCTAACTCATCATCATGGTTGGAACGGAGATGCTTTCCCGTGTCCTGTTATTATTATTATTATTGACATTTGGTTTCTTGAACACCTAACAATCACCACTTTCATTTCTGACTTCGAATTTTTGCAGGCACTACTGCACTTTCTTCAAAAAAGATAGAAAATGCAGTAACTTGGCGCACTTTTATTATCGTCATTAGGCTATTAAATATCTCATGAGTGATTCGATCAACTATTACTGTCTAAAAGTATTACTGTGAGGTGAACTCTCGCTCACCGTACGGAGAGGCCGCTTTTTTCAGCGCGCTGCACGTTCCTGGTTCTTTTTCTTAATTAATGACTTAATTAAGACTTCAACCTCAGGAATATGTAGGTCTCCCGATCCGCGCCACCTCAATGTGCCAGAGCAAGTAAAAAATATCTGAAGTAAGTCCAGATCTGCCTATATTTCGAGAAGAAAACTCCGACTTGACTTCGACTGCATGTGTCGCCGAGTGCCATGATTAGAAGCCGATCGCTCTCGACGAAGCGCCGTAAGCCAGACTCCGTTTCAAGCCAGGACAGTTCGAGCTCTGAGGGCCGTAAGTCGACTTCGGACAACCAGAAGAAACGAGCGAAAACTACCAGTGACCCTCCGATTACGATTCGTGATCATTTTGGAAAAGCAGCGGATAAACAAAACATGTCGTATGCTGCAAGCGACCGCCATGTTGTCGACAATGTGAGCGACCCGGTCAGTGCCGAAACGTGTGAAGGGGGGAACCGGAGCCTTCAAACCGAGACATCATGAAACTCCTGATGGCCATGAACAAAGAACTGAACAAGAAGCTGGACTGTCTGAGTGAAACAGTTGAGAGGCTACAAGGTGAGGTGTTTGACTTAAAACAAGAGAACACCAGACTCAGTGCTGAACTAGACAGGTGCAGGAAGAAAGAAGAGGACATGCAGACTCAGATTAAGGAAGCCATGTTCAACGCCAAGCTTGCAGCTGAACGTGCAGACAGGAACGAACAATATTCCCGGCGAAACAACGTCAAGCTTCTCTACGTCCCAAAAACAGCAGGTTCCTTCGAATCGGCAGAAGAAAGTAAGAGAAAGGCGCTGCAGGTCTTCCACAATCGACTAGACCTGAAACACATCACACCGGAACACATAGAAGCAGCTCATCGCGTGGGTGTAAAAAGAGCAGGCAGCACAAGACCTATTCTTGTGAAGTTTCTGTCAAGAAAAACAATGCAGCAGGTCATCCAGAAACGACGGAAGCTAAAAAACACAGAGCCGGAAGTAGTGATCGTGGAGGACCTCACTAAGAGCAACTACAACCTGTTTCTGTGTGCCTCGGACCATCCGGGGGCATCGAGAGCATGGACTTCCAGTTGTAAAGTTTTTGTTCAAGACACAGACTCCAAAATTCATAAGATCGAGAAGCTGTCTGACTTGCAACGACTTCCCTGTGACGCCGCCTCCCTCGCCACCTCCACCCCTGCCGGAGCCACTGCAGCCCAACAACGCCACAACCGGCAGCCGATGAATCGACGTGGTTTTCGCCCCAACAAGTGGAGAAACATCTTCGACGGTCCCTCCTCTCAAGAGATGGAGATACAGCAGACGACCGGTGATGCGACACCAGCGAAGGCCAGTGGTAAGGAGTAGCAGACGACAGACCTGTGTAGTCGGCGTGTTTGTAAACACAGTATCACGTGACACTCCTGACCAATGGCTAGCACTCAAAGGGCGCGTGTTGCTGTCAGTGCTGTGTTGTGTTAATCGGTTGTGCGATACTTGTGTGTGGACTGTACCTTCTTGTGGACTGTACCTTCTTTGGATTCCCCGGGCACGAGAGAGCGGAGTTCTCACCAATATAGTATGAAACTGTATGTTTGCATGTTGCATTTGTTTTTGTTTGTCTCTTTGTGTGAATGTTGAGCGTTTGTACTGCCCTCTTCGGCCTCTTTTCTCTCTCCTTCTCCCTTCGCTCTCGCTCATCTCTGGTGGTCGGCCCACGTGGTCCCACCCGGTGTGTCGTTACTATTGTTTACCTCTGTACCTGTCAGTTCACGTTGCACACTACTGAAACTGCATTTGGCACTCTCACTACTTGTTGTTGCTTGTACTTTTTCCAGTTTGACAAGTCATTGTAGGCTGACATGCATTGGGTGTTTGGTCCATTCTCTGCCCTTGTCGGTCATGGTCATTACCCCCTTCCCACACCCTCCTTCAACTGACTGTCACCCATGTATTATTGTCAACAGTAAATTTTGTCATGGGCGATTGTGAGGAGCTAAAGATTGTTACATTTAACACAAATGACTTGGGGGAATTTAAAAAGAGGAAAGATGTTTTTGACTTTCTCCGCAAACAAAGTGGAAATATTTTCTTGCTACAAGAAACACACTGGAAAACAGGGGCAGAGAATGTGATCAGATCACAGTGGGGTTTTGAATGTATTGTTGCTGGGCCAGACTGTGCAAGTAAAGGAGTAGCGGTTCTCTTTAAAAACAATTTTGAGTATAAAGTACATAATATTTTGAAGGATGATGAAGGGCGTTATATTTTGATTGATATTGAAATGTTGAATAAGCGTTTGACACTTGCAAATTTATATGCACCTAGTAGTGGAGACCATCCTGAGTTTTTTGATAAAGTGATCAATGAAGTTGTGTCCATGGATAATGAACTAATTGTCATTGGGGGCGATTGCAATGTAGCATTAAACCCCAAAATTGATAGTAATCAGCCATCCAGTGTGTATCGTGCTAGAAGTAGGAAAAAAAAATTTGATTTTATGAACATGTATTGACTTGGTTGATGTATACAGAACTTTACATAAGGACACTAGAAAGTATAGTTGGAGACGCTTTAACAGTACACAAAGAAGTAGTCTAGACTACCTTCTTGTGTCTGAGGTGCTTGGTCTGGATATTACTAGTGCTGATATTATGCCTGGATATATTTTCTGATCATTCACTTGTTTGTATTGGTTTTAAAACTGGTATTGTTAAAAGGCACCGCCCCTGTGGAAATTTAACAATTCACTTCTTCGAGACATGACATTTGTAAACCTGGTAAAACAGGTGATTTTGGATTTGAAGAAACACTATGCTGTTCCTGTGTATGATAGAAATAATATACATAAAATCGATGAGGAAGAGTTGGTTTTGACAATTAATGATCAGTTGTTTTTTGAAATGATCCTGTTAAAGATTAGAGGTAGTTGTATCTCTTATGCTTCCTTTAAAGAGAAGGAAGAGACAAGGTTAGAAAATGAAATTATGTCCATTATTAAACATCTGGAAGATAATCTTAATGAAAACAATGTACACCAGTTGGAAGAAAAAAGGCAGGAGTTGATAGAACTAAGAAAGAAGAAAGTAGATGGCATGATAGTGAGATCACGTGCTAAATGGATATATGAAGGTGAACAGAACATTTTGTACAGAATGCAATGCGTTTTATCCAAAAAGATGATGGTGACATTATTCATGACATTAATTTAATTACCCAGGAAGTTAAGACCTTTTATGAGAATTTGTATGCATCACGTGAGAATAACATTGTACATTGTAATATTGATAATATAAATACTCCAACCTTATCACAAGAGGAGAGTGACAGTCTGGAAGGGCCTATTACTTTACAAGAAGCATTGTCATCTATTAAGCAAATGAAAAATGACAAAAGTCCTGGTTCTGATGGCTTTACAGCCGAGTTTTTTTAATTCTTTTTCACAGACTTGGGTACATTTATGGTTCGCTCTATTAACTATGGGTTCTACAGTGGCCAAATGTCGGTCACGCAGAGACAAGGGGTTATTGTTTGTATACCCAAGGAAGGAAAATATTTAAAAAAATGAAAAACTGGAGACCCATCACTCTGCTGAATACTGTGTACAAAATTGCATCTTCATGTATTGCTGCTAGACTTAAGACTGTTCTGCCAAAGTTAATTGGTGATGATCAGAAGGGTTTTTTGAAAGGTAGATATATAGGGGAAAATATTAGGTTATTGTATGATACATTGTTGTATGCTAAGCAACATCAGATACCTGGTCTTCTCCTAATGGTGGACTTTGAGAAGGCCTTTGACAGTGTGACCTGGTCATTTATTGAAAAATCTTTGTGTAAGTTCAAGTTTGGAAAAGATATTACACGATGGATTTTGACATTTTACACCAACATTAATTCATGTGTGCATGTGAATGGACAATATTCTCAATGGTTTGACGTGAAAAGAGGTACAAGACAGGGTGATCCGCTGTCTCCTTATCTATTTCTTATTTGTGCAGAACTGTTAGCCTCAATCATACGTCAGAATGAAAACATACATGGTATAAACATCCTAGATGAAGATATATTGTTGCCACAATTTGCAGATGATACCGTTTTCCTGGATGGTACAAGAGAATCATTTTGCTCATGTATTGTGTGTCTTACAGCAGTTTGCTTCAATGTCTGGTCTAAACATTAATGTGGATAAAACTAAGGCTGTATGGATAGGATCACGAAGAAACTCAAAATTGAGATTTATGCCAGAAATTAACCTTGACTGGAACCCTGTTACATTCACGGTTCTAGGTGTTGTATTTTCCATAGATGTAATTGAAATAGTTACAATCAATTTTGAAAACAAGCTCAATGAAATAAAGAAAGTGCTAAATGCCTGGTCTAGAAGAAATCTTACCCCCTTTGGGAGAATAACAGTAATAAAATCCTTAGTTATTTCCAAAATAACCCATCTCCTGATGAACCTCCCAGATCCTGAAGAGAGTTTTTTTAAAGGAATTGAATAAGCTTTTGTATAATTTTCTTTGGAATGGTAAAAATGATAAAATAAGAAGATCTGGTGTGTGTCAAGCATATGAAGTTGGTGGTTTGAAAATGGTTGATATAAAATCATTTCTGGCTGCATTGAAAATCAGTTGGCTTAAACGTATTCTACATGATGATGGAAAACTTTCAAAAATCCTACAAGCAATGTGTCCACTGATTCAGAATGTAAAACAACGAGGTGGTGAATTTGCCAACATAATCATGCAAAGAGTTAAAAACCCTTTTTGGTTTGATGTATTCAAACACTACAAAAAGATATCTGCCAAATGCACACCTGTAACTTTTGATGATTTTGTGTCAGAATGTCTACATTATAATGTTAATATATGCAGAGGAAAAAGGGTTGTATGTATTAGAAATTGGATGGACTGTGGCATTGTTTCCCTGGGACATCTTGTTGGTCCACATGGATACCTATCATATAATGAATTCAAAGCAAAATTTCCCAATGTTAGGACTGATTTTTTGTTGTATGAAGGGATACTGACTGCAGTCAAATGTTACCAAAGAAGATTTGGCTTGGCTGTAAAAGAGAATTTTGTTATTGGTGATGCATTTGTGTGGAGATTTTTGTATAAATCTAGTGTTAAAGATATTTATTCATGCCTTGTAAGGACTAGTGAGACACCAAAGTGCATAGAAAAATGGAGCAAAGTCCTTGCTGTTGAAACTGATACTAAAGCAGTCTTCGATACAATTTTCAGGACTACACGTGAGAAATGTCTCATATGGTTTCAGTACAAATTGTTATATAATTTGCTACCCACTGGCCGCTTCTTATTCTAGCGACAGCTTGTAGATTCACCTGTCTGTGTCTTCTGCAAAGATGCTGAAGAAACTTTATTACACATGTTTTGGGATTGCCCAAAAATCATAGAACCACTGGTTTGATGTGCAGGGATGGCTTCATACCAGCTTCACACATTGTACTGATATAATTTTTTTCAAAACAGCTTGTTATTCTTGGCAGTAAAGCGAATGTGGTCACTGACAGAATACTGGATTTGTGTATCCTTATAGCTAAATACAACATTTTTGTTGCAAAGCTGCATGGTACCATCCCACACCTAAATGTTTTTACTCGTTTTTTGAAGAATAGAGCTGTTCTGGAGAAATATTATTACACGTTAAATGGCAGATCAAACAAATTTCATGCTGAATGGATGCTGTACAGCTCACTCTTTTCATGAGTAGCTCACTCCTTTCAGGAGTCTTTTGTTTTTACTCAGCCTTGCTATTTAGTATAAGTATAGCTAATTATGTACTGAGACTTTTGATAATACTTATTGACACACTTGCCAGATAGCATATAATTATATACATATGTGTACATCTCTCTCTCTCTCTCTCTCTCTCTCTCTCTCTCTCTCTCTCTCTCTCTCTCTCTCTCTCTCTCTCTCTCTCTCTTACCCCTCTGTCATTCCCCCTCTCTCTTCCCATCTTCCTCACCAGAATGTAAGATGAATTAAGGTATTAAGTTTTTGTTGCTGCTGTTTTTGTTTTCTTTTGTGTGTGTGTGTGTGTGTGTGTGTGTGTGTGTGTGTGTGTGTGTGTGTGTGTGTGTGTGTGTGTGTGTGTTGTCTTCTGTTTGATGTCTGTTCTAGTCTCTTGTAGCTTTACATGTTATACAATGCTTGTTATCTTGATACTACTGAGATTAGCTACTTATATACTTAATAGTCATTGTAGGGCATATACATGTATGTATTATATAATATATATTTATCTTGCCATTGTTACTTGTATGCTTAATGGGATGGAGATTAAATATTTAACAAACAAAAAAACAAAAACAAAAGCAAAAATGTGTATAAGTATGTACAAAAAAACTAACGCCTTCCTTCCATTGTCCATGATATTTGAAAATCAGCTCAGGTTCTGAAATGTTTAATAATTGTTATAATTATAATAATAATAATTATAGTGCAGGATGTACATGTGAGGAACAAAAATCATACAAAGACGTGTGAATGCATGAGCGAGAGAAATACTGTAACGATGGATGAACGTTTCTGAATAAAAGCCCCACAATGATGTGCTTGGCATAAAAATAAAAATAAAAGAGTATTACTGTCCAAGAAGAAAAATCTTCTGGAAGGTGCTCTGGATCGGAACACGGTACAATTCGGTTTCGGACATGGACCTGTTGATATCGGTCCATGGCTTCGGAACAACCACGTACTCAGGTTCGGAACAGAGAAAAACTGGACGTTGAGTTCTAAATACTCTTATACAGTAATACTTAATCGAATCACTCATTATACATTTAAAACCGCAGACAGAAACTGAACGGGGGGGGGGGGGGGGGGGGGGGACGGAGACGTTATACGATTCCAGCTGACCCCACCTCCTGCCCGAAATCCTCGGTGCAAAGTGCACCAAGTTATTGCATTTTTCGGTCGTGTTTGAAGAAAGCGCAACTTATCCTGCAAAAGTTCGAAGTCAAAAATGAAAGTGTTGATTGTGAGGTGTTCAAGAAACCAAATGACAATATAATTTTATTTGTATCACAGGGCACGGGAAAGCATCCCCGTACCGTACCAACCAATAATTATGATCAGTTAGAGGTGTAAGAGCTATATCTGACGTAAATCAGTGTTGGTTACCTGGACCGACGTGTCGAATTCGCTCCTGCCTGCTCCGGTCATGCACTGTCGAGCAGTGGAGGTTACCAAAGCAAAGGGAACACTGCGCCACGTTAGCGCTTTCTACAGATCATCATGAACCGAAGCCTGGCCTGTACGCCTTAGTACAATAATTATACTGCACTGTTTGTATTCTGCTTCCAACATGCTTCAGACGTGGCTGAGATCACCGTGTTCATCGCCAACAACCACCCCAACAACCTGACCGTCAGCGAGACGGACCCGGTCACCCTCAAGTGCACAGCTGTGGGAAGACCCACACCAGCCATGCGTATCGTGAAGAACGGACAGCGGGTAGCCGACAGACCCAGAGGTCAGGTCAGTCCGGAAGACACGGCGACCTTGGTGCACAGGGTGTCACGTGCTGAGTGCAGTGAGGCAGGACGGTACTGGTGTCAACTGCTGGACAGCAACAACCCGGCTGGACACGAGGAGTACGTCACCCTTCTGGTCAACTGTGAGTCCGCCTTTTCTGGACCTTTGGTTTTGTCACTGCCATTGTCCGCTTGCCTAGCGCAGTCTAACTTCATGTAGACAGCCACATGCTTGTTGCACTATGGAGAAATGGGGGAGGAGGGGGTATGCGGGAGGGGTAGGGGGGTTGCTAAAGACTAAGGAGCTAAAATGCCACAGAAAAGATGCAATGACCTTAGTTTTGTGGAGTGTGTCTGGCAGCCTGTCCCAAATAATGGACACGACACTGCAGAACGTCCTGTGGCGCCTTTTACTAGTGCTTGTTGTTTGTGTTCTCACGGAATCCAGAGGAGCGGAGAGAACAAAGCGCGTTGTGTCCGTGGGGAACGGGTTTCTGTGGATATTGTGTCCACTGATTGGTCGTGCTTCTGTGTCCAGTTTTCCTCTCTTACTTTACTTGGCAGGGGTAGGTCGATTTATTATCGCCGCGATCCATAATACTGGAGATAATTGTGTTAAAATATGAACGAATCTGACAATCGCCGAAGCCATTATATGGAGTGAGAGGAGCCTCAAACAAAACTCAACAGATATATCTCAAACGTCGCATTGTTTTGAAATGGCGGTAGTAACGGCATCGGCACTGGTGTTGGGGTCAGTGGTGGCGTAGTGGTAGTTCTGAGCAATGACAACAGACCTCGCTGCCTGTTTCGTCATCAGACGCTGCTCAGTACACCGCAACACTCAGTAGGCCTACGAAGAAAACGGCTGACGTCATTAACGTCATTAACTCCATGACACGTTCTCCAGGCGGACCGCGGGCGTCAGGACCTGTCCCTCCCTCCGTCAACTACGAGGGTCGCCCCGTGCACCTGTCGCTGGACCTGCTGGCCTTCCCGCTGCCCCACACCTTTCGCTTCTACTTCCACGGTCCTGCCAACAACGTGTCGGAGGCAGTGACCCGTGACCAGCTGCGCATCGACTGCTGGAACACCTTCGCTGTCTACGCCGTCACCTGCAACATCACCGTTGACAAAGTCGGTGCCTCGGAGGCTGGCTACTACTCCGTGCAAATACAGAACGACTTTGGCCTGCAAACCGTCGTCTTCAAGATTACGTATTATGGTAATATATGTGACTCGCACTTCAAATGCTATACTTGTTTAGATAAAATAAATTAGCAAGACAAACAACAAAGAAACAAAGAAACAAACAAAGAACAAAAGCAACAACAACAACAACAACACACACACAGACACACACACACACATACACACACACACACACACACACACACACACACACACACACACACACACACACACACACACACACACACACACTCCCGAAACAAAAACAATACTAGCACAGGGAATTTTTTGTTCCTAATGTGGTCTAATTCATAGCAAAGGTGATCCCACTGTGGTGGAATCATGACGAAACAGCGCGCGCGCGCGCGCGCACACACACACACACACACACACACACACACACACACACACACACACACACACACACACACACACACACAACACAACACACAGCACACACACACACACACACACACACACACACACACACACACACACACCACACACACAACACAGCACACACACACACACACACACACACACACACACACACACACACACACACACACACACACACACATCACAACACACAACACACAGCACACACACACACGTGTGTCGTACAAGTGAAACATGGATTCAATAACTACAGCTGTATTTGCACACACACACACACACACACACACACACACACACACACACACACACACACATCACAACACACAACACACAGCACACACACACACACACACACACACACACACACACACACACACACACACACACACACACACACACGCGCAAGCACGCACTCGCATGCACGAACGCATAATTATGTAAAGATTGTCAGTCGTACAAGTGAAACATGGATTCAATAACTACAGCTGTATTTGCTTGTTTATCCGGAACAAGCCGTCAGTGTCGCCGGCAAACCGGGAGCATCATTTAACGGTCTCAGTACTGCTGCCGCTGCTGGCGTCGCTGTTGGGGTGACGGTGGCTGTTATGACTGTCGGTGTTGCTGCCGCTGTCGTTTGGCTGTGGCGTCGGCAGTGGGTTCTACCATGTGCTTCTAACGCGGATAGGGGTAAGTTTTACCATTCTTTCTGAAAGAGGCGATTAAAAAAGAAAAAGAAAAAATGTGGGATGAGGGAGGGGAGGGGGGTGGATGGGTGTGAGGGGTTTATTCTTCTTGTGTTGTGGGATCGGTTGATGGGTGGGTGAGAATCATTTCTGATTAAAGCAAGGTACATATTGATATGATATGTGTTGCCCGCAGTGCTGTTCCATATGGCGCTGTCGTTTGCATAAATGAGTTCATGGCAGATCATTTAACTTCGTATCTGATCCCTACTTTGTTGCAACCACCCTTTTGCCTTGGACTGAGTCACGGCACATCTGGTGGCTGTTGCATTATTAGTAATGCACACTGAAATCATCACAAAGCCGGTTTGGTTACAATCTTTAGCATCTAGTATTATACATACAACCTTGAACAGTGTGTCATTCTCTGTTTCAGGCGAATCTGGAGGCACTCCCAATGAACAGTAAGCATCACGCGGACTGACGGTTTACTGATTACCGACCGAATACCCCCACACCCCTCGCCGACAGCAACGAGGAGGAGGGGTTCCGGGGGAGGAGGTTGGAACGGCACAAGCTGATGGTTGTGAGGATGGTCATGATAGTGGCGGTCGTCATAGTGACGGTCGTCATAGTGACTGTGGTGGTGGTGATGAGCAGTATGTGGAGTAGCAATAATAGCGATAGCACACATAACTGCGGTTCTAAAGGCACACGATTTTATTGGTATAGCCTGGCATACATGGACTATGTATCCTGGTCACAATTTAGAGTACTGTTTAGAAGAAAAAAGATTTCAAAAATGTATTTTAATCGCTCAATACGTACATGCACAGTCACTGGGCAAAGGTCGGGGCAAGATGTCAACACCTGGTCCCTGTTTGCATTCATTATTGGTTGTTGTTCTCTCTCTCTCTCTCTCTCTCTCTCTCTCTCTCTCTCTCTCTCTCTCTCTCTCTCTCTCTCTCTCTCTCTCTGTAACAGACCAAGGCCAGCAGGTGTTGACGAGACAGGCGGTCAGCAAGACATCAGCTTGTATGAAATCCAAGACAGCAGTGTACAAGGTAGTACGACAGTTCACCTTAAATTTTCACCGTTTGCCTTCCATTTCTATGCGTTGACCTGTCCGTGAAGTACATACATGTGCTTTCAGCCACGACGACAAAACTCGCAAGCGTCACCTCCACCCCACCCCCCACCCCCCACACACAAACACACATACCCCAGTCCATTCGAGTAGCAGTTTGCCCAATGATGCCTGCGACACAGAAACTCCCGTCGTGTGTTAATTAACGCTAGCGATGACCCGCCAAACCTGTTTTCATTTTCATCCCAGGCTTTCGTCCACTGATCTTCTCTGTACAGTCCCAGTAAAAATGGCTTGGAGGCTTCTCTAAGCCCAGCTCTTCGGCTTTCTGATATGCGTTAAATCATCAACACAGCATGAACTGACTGTCACCAAACGGTTGTTATAACACTAACGGTTCCAGGAGGTATATAATAACATCTTTCCCTCGCTAGCGGTGACAGCTCCACCCATTTCCGCTTTGAGCGTCATGAATGAACCGACAATCCCGCCTGGACAGCTAATACCAGTATCTGGAAATGGCAGCCATAGCTGTCTGGCGTTGAAATTAAACTGGCTCACTGACCACTTTTATTCGGCCATTTTACTTATCTGAGTGGAATTTGTTCTGACAGTGATTGGAACCAGTTGCATAGAATACTCTCGAACAAAGGAAAAAAGAAGCTTGTTTCAAGCTGGAAAATGCACGACCTAAGACAGGTTCAGTGAATTGTTTAACAGATTAACAAAATCGATTTTTCAGAAAAAAATGCACGACCTAAGACAGGTTCGGTGAATTGTTCAACAGATTAACAAAATCGATTTTTCAGAAGAAGTTCGGCTTTTACATAATTATATTGTTATTTATACAATATTTTCTGTGGACTACTAGTTTTATTTTGCTGCGAGTACAATCCTCCGATGTTCAAAAGTTGAGATACTGACAAACAGTTTACGCAATGTCGTTTACGAGCAGTGCATTCGAAGGTCATTTTACACCTATTGATAAAAGGTAGCATTATTGTCAAGGCATCTGAACTTTCCTCGATCGTTGTGCAGGTGATCCCCCGGTGCCAGGTGACTACGAACACCTGAAGATACAGGATGTCGGGATGAGATCTGTTTACTCGGGTCTCAGTCCTTACGTAAACACACGGCAAGAGGCTGACAAAGCAGCAGGTGAACGGGACAGTGTCGCATGTCACGTGACTAGTGGTTACAGACAGGGCGTGACAACTGACAGCGAATCTTTATTTGTGTGTTGGCTTCGACTTTTCTTTCTGTACACTATCAGTTCCAATCTCAGATACATCATCATTTGTGAGATGAAAAACAGCAGGCCTTTTCTGTATATAAAGACATACTACTACTACTACTACTACTACTACTACTACTACTACTACTACTATTACTACTACTACCGCTCACTCTCATATTCATAATCACACACGAACGCGCGAACACACACGTACATGTGCGCGCGCACACACATACGCACACACACACACACACACACACACACACACACACACAAACCAATGCATGAAGCACAGGATTTACACTTAAAGAATAATTAAAACCAGTCAGATCATGGTGCAAAGGGATACATGTATACACTCAAGCATGTTAATAGTATCCTGAATTAAACATTTTGTGCACATGCATCAACACAAACTAATCTATGCACTTTCTCTTTGTCTGTCTCACTCTGTTTGAAAACAAAGGACCTTTTTAAGTATTTCGGACACTGATTTTCTATCCAATGTCCTGTTGTGTCAGTCAGATCAGAATGATTGATATAAATTTGGGTTTTTTTGCCTTTTGTTTTTCAGCTGAAAAAGACATGATCCTGCTGGGAATCTTGGCAAGCACGCCAATGAATGACTGTGAAATGACCTGCTTGGGACTCCTGTGATAACTGTGGAGATGAGTGTCAACTGAGCATCAGATAATGTTTCTTCAGTATTGACAAATAGTTCTGCGTGAAAACTGAACTTTAAGACTCCCAGTGGGGAATGTTTGTGCCTGATGACTTTCTGGAAATTGTGTTGGGGTCAAAGGTGTTTTCCAGTGACTCTTGATGTGAGTGTACAAATACTCCCTTCTGGCTCCTGTAAGTTGGAGAATTCTTTTCTTCATGGTTTGATTTTGTCAACAACTGAGGTAGGATTTTACGTTTGAATGACACAAATGTTTTAAATGTTTCATTTAGAAACTTACAGTTCATTTTTCTTTTTCCTGTTGTACACACGATTTAAATGACATTATTTGCTGATGAACAAATAATCATGGTGAAAACATTTTTTTCTGTGACTGATCTTGAGCATTTAGCTGAACAATAAGTTGTTGTTAAATTTCAAAATGAAAATTGCTTCAGTAGCACTTTTGATGGTGTCTACATTTCTTGCCATTTGTTCTAGAGTGAGTCTGAGCAATAAAAGAGAATGTCAGGTTTGGGGAATGTTCAGTGTAACGTAATTTTTCATTTGAGTTTTCTGCCATTTTTCATTGAAAAGAGCCCGCGGTTTTGTTAAAGCCTTATCAGCCTACACGGTCCTGTACACCAGGCCTCACGAAAGGTCGGATGTGAGTGTACAGCTGACAGCTGTATTCTACACAAGTACATAATTGAATTGACTGCAGTTAAGTTACGGGCAAAAAGTCAAAGTTGATATAATGGCTGGTTCAGGACTACATGCAGATCTCCATGATTCATTTACCCCATTAAAAAAAGGCATAATTTGAGAGATATCAATAAAAATTTCCCAACAAAGTTTTGATATGTTTTATTGATTATTGTTTGATGTTTGCAAGGTTTATTGTGAAGATAAATCGTTGGTTGCCAAGGAAATTTTCTTTTTACAATAAGACAACTTTCAGGGCAATTTTCTCAAAACTGCGTTATTGAGGGTAACCCTGTTTCAAGATGTGTAGCTGAAAAACTAATGGACATATTCAAAAACGGTTCTTCACCATTGAAAAGAGCACAAAGAATACTATTAGAAAACATCAAAACATAAAATCAAAGTTTGGTGACAAGCGACTCATTTCGTGGTGGACGGTCACATTTGTTAAAGAATGGTTTCAACGGAAAGTCATTTGGATGTGTTAAAAGTAAGTACAGTAATGTGATAACTCGAGTCAGATGTGGAGATAAGATGTACGTAAATAAATGATTTAGCATTGCCAGCAACTGACAAAGGGAGTCACGGGATATGATTTGTGGTCAACGCTTTTGAGTTATTCATACTGCTGTTGGGTGATGACGTAATTTTGATGTCGGAAACTGTTGCAGGACAACAGACCCAGTTGAATAGTCTACAACATGCTGTTTCTGAGGTTGACTTCAAAGTTAATACGAATAAAAGTGATATAACTATTGTAATTCCCCTCCCCCCCCCCACCCCCGAAAGGTGATTCCATAAGTGGTATAGAACGGTGGATATAATTATAATGGTGTTATTATGCCAGCCAGTGTGAATGCATACAAATATCTTGCCATTTACTTACCTACGAGAGTGACTGTCGCTTTTGCTTGTAAAGACTTAACAAGTAGAGCAGGAGTGCACTGGCGTTTTATTTGCAAATGTTATATTTGCTTAATAACGATTTATTACAAGCGTTTCTGAAGCTCTTTGATGCTCAAGTGCAACCAGTCACAGAGTATGGGTCTGAAATGTGGGGTCTTGGTAAAGCGGTGATACATACTGAACAAGTTCGTTCGTTCGTGCTCAAAAGATTGTTAGGGGTAGGTATGAAAACACTAAATGACCTTGTGCACGGCGAAACAGACAGGTTTCCAATCACGCTGAACTCCGCCGTAAGATGTATTCGCTATTGGCTGAAGATTACATGGATGGTAAAGACAACAGGTGCCTGGGGTAATAGAGACTGGTTTTCAAATGCTGGACTGCAATTGCTTCACTATGGCTTTGTGTCTGTAATGATGAATCAAGGCCTGGCAAGAATGAGTTTATACGTTGTTTTCGTGAAAGACGGACTGACTGCAGATGGAAAAATTGGACAGTTCGTGTTAAACTGGGGTCAGTGTACATAACTTTTAACTGTATTTCGCATTGTTCCAAAATGTATACATGGACAGACAACTGAAACGTATCGTGACATAATTCAGATTTGATGTATCCGAGCTCTCTATACATTATCAGCGGTATAGAGATCATATTGAGAAGGATTTTAAATGTCCATTATGCAAAGCAACGAAGGAAGATGAGGTTCACTTTGTTCTGAGTTGTCTTATGTTACATGGCGTTAGAAAGCAGTTTATCCCCCCAAGTCCTGTAAACATCCTTGCCTTTTAAGGCTTAATTTGCCGCTGGCTTCAACTAACCAAAACAATTGTCAGAAGTAAGAAAGAAAAAAAGAAAAAAAGAAAAGAAAAAAACGAGGTGATTTAAGCCCAGTCGACCATTATGGTTATGTCAGGGCAAAAATGTCATAACACCTTTTTTTCCTTCTGTATAAGGCTTCCAACATTAGGGATACTGTTACTTCTTAATACCAATGAACCGGTTGTAGTTAATAGTTACGTACTTATACGAAGCTAAACATTGTGCTCCTCTTCATGAAGGGCAATGACCTTTATATAACTAAATCCTCAATCAGTCAATGGCATGGACCAACTCGCCATGTGAAAGGAGGCTTCTGCCCTCACACATGGCAGCGACAGAAGAAAACTGTCGGCCAAGGGCGCTGGTGACCTTGTTCTTCCGGTGCGGGGACAGCCAGACCATCTTCTTGTTGGTGGCTAGCAGTAAGCGTTAGTCACGTTCTAGGGTGTAGTCCAGCTGTTTATTGTTATTTTAGGGATGAGCACTCCCCTTCCAAGTTTGGAGTAGAAGTGATATGGCGTTGGTTTCCCCAAAAGGACAGTCATGGAGAGACAATTCCTTTTCTGGTCAACAAGTTCCTTTCTCTAGGCTACAAAATTATGCATTATGAAAGGAATGCTCTTTGTACCTATTGTTTTTTGTCTGTTAGCTTTTTTCTTCTAGGAAATCATTGACTGGCGAAGTATTATGTAGCAATGGATCCTTTATAACAATAAATGCATTTCTAAAGCGCCAGATTCCTCTATGACTATACATGTGTGAGACTGAAAGCGTTATACATGAAACATTACAACGGCACACAACCTAATTTATGAATGCATTACACATCTCACTTTTTCTCTCCCTATCCCCCGCATCCACACACGTGTACTTGTACACACACACACACACACACACACACACACACACACACACACACACACACACACACACACACACACACACACACACACAAACACGCACGCAC
>OY757557.1:14482488-14496491 GCA_963584105.1 Alviniconcha strummeri | reverse complement strand
GCAACCATTTGGGTTTTTGAGGTGGTTTCAGCTGTTTTGTTTCTTTCATTTGGCGTCAGCTGTTTGCATGTCTGATTAGGGCAGCCATATTTCGTTTGCCACCAGTATTTGTGGTATGGTCTTTCTTTCTTTGCCACAGCCATTTGTGGTCTGTTCTTTCTTTCCTTGCCACAGGCATTTGTGTACAGTCTCTCTCTTTCACGGCCTTTTCTGCCGTAGGCATTCGTGTTAGACTTTTTGTCTTTGCCTTGTTAGCGTTTGTTTCAGGGTATCTCTCATTTTTTTAATTTTTTTTTTTGCATCATGCTGTGCCGCTTGCTGCTCGTCAGCTTCATCCATGGAGATTCGAACTGGATTTTTTTTTTTCCAAGTCGGTTACCCTGTGGACAGCGCTACAAATTCCGCTTTGAAGCAAATCGCATTTGGTATTCTGCCACAAAGTTTACGAAATCGCACTCAACGAAGTGCTCGCTACACAAATGGGCGTGACTGCGGCGCAGCATCAAAGTCAGCTCGTTTGAATTGTACAAATTTGACCCATTTTCGACTCACAGCGGGTCGATTCCGCTGGAACTCGCGCATAGTTATGCTTTGGGTTGCTTGTGAGTTGTTACAGTTTGCTGCAACACAGTAGGCCGGCATGGTAAAGCTTTTTGTCGACCACACGCATACATATTCAATGAACAATCTAAGATGGCAACCGCACTTACTCCCCAGACTGACGTCACTTTCGAGAAAGTCGTGTGACTGATGGAGAACCCGAGACAGTAGTCTCGGCCAGCCTACAGAAAATGAAATCGATTAAAAACCAACATAAACATTTTGTTTTTATTTTTTATTTAATTAAATCTGCTACTAATGACTCATTTGTCAGTCATTTCGATGGTCATTTTGCATATTTGAAAACCTTGGACTTTTCCTTTAAAAAAAAAAATCGTCAAGACTATATGTTTTGATTGTTCGTATTTTACTACTGGACAAAAACCTTGGACTTTTCCTTTAAAAAAAAAATCAAAAAAAAATCATCAAGACTATATGTTTTGATTGTTCGTATTTTACTACTGGAACACTCACACGAGGTGATATCGACATCTTTCGTTTACTTCGTCAAATGAGTACTACATGTTCGTCGGCCAAAGCTCGTTCATTTTGGAGGGAAGAAAGGTCGCACTAGCCGAGCGACGCAGGCATAATGACTGATTAATGTGATCGTACGATTTAATGTTTGCAAATTATTATGAGAGCAAGTTTGCTTGACTTCTTACATTATCACTTGATTTATTTTCTTGTCATTTAAATTTATCTGCACAGCGTAGGCTACCTGATTTCACAGCGTCCACTCGCCTTTCTGACAAGTTCAAAATGGCCGACGCAGCAGACGATGCTACGGTTACTCGATTCAGTATAAATTATGCCAAGATGAATACTCCATCGAAGATGTCGATAGATTAGCGTTTAGTCGAGATCGCGTGGGTGTTGCAGAAGTAAAACATGGCGAATCACATCCAGAATCGGGGCCTGTCAGGCATGCCTTCACCTTAAGTGCATGTTTACCGATGTTTGCGCGTTCGGGGGCGGGGATAGCTCAGTGGTTAGAGCGCCGGACTCGTGATTGAAAGGTCGCGGGTTCGAATCCCTGCTGGAACGGCGGGAGAATTTTCTTCTCCAGGGTCGACTTTCTGTGCTGACTCTTATTTCGGTATCCGTTCCACCCCCGTGTTACCACAGTAGCACGTAAAAAATCCCGGTCATTCTGCCAAAAGTGCAGGTGGCAGGTTACAGCTAAACACGCATACACCTTAGGTATGTGGATTTTATTGAACCGTGCTTCGGCATTGGTCACAACTTGTCCCTAATATGTCAAATGACATCTGAGGACATTAAGCATCAACTCATCATCATCAGTTTGCGCGTGCGAAATACGTCGCAGGGAAGTGAACGAAGCGTGTCGGTGCGCATGCCCAGATGGGATTGCCCCGTCTAAAGTTAGCACAAGCGATGACGCGTGTGATGACGCCTTTCTTATCAGCGCGAAGTCAGTGACTCTGTTGTCCGCGTCCATGTATACGAACTTTGCCTAACTCAAAGTCTCGCACTCTAAAGTCTCGGAATTTGGTTTAGGCCTGGCCTACTGTAGTTCCGATTCATAGTTAAGGCCCCTGGGCTCAAAGCACCAAATAACTAACTACACCAGTAGCGCCAGTATTAGCCCTGGTATAACCCTTTGTAGTTGACTGGGCTCAAAGCATCATCTAACTAACTGCGCAAGTAGCGGCACGTGAAAAACAGTCTGTGAGCCGTACGTGTCTGTCGGCTAGTCGCCTTGCTGCGTGTCTGAGGGCCTCGACACGCAGCTTGCCTAACAGTTTCGTTTTCAAAAGACAAGTGAATTAAAGACGAATGACTAACTTCCACACACCCTCCTCTCCCTGTAGACCACTGCCCGTCCCCGCCATGATGCATAGTTTCTGAATTAAGGGGGACTGGCTTTGCGCGCGACCACACTACACACACCACACACGCACGCACGCACCCCCCCCCCCCACCCCACGCACACACAGCAGCTGAAGAAGCAGCAGCAGCAACAGGTTCTCCTGTTAGTCCTTTGCCAGGTTCTCCTGTTAGTCCCCCCCTCCCCCCCCCCCCCCCCCCCCCCCCCGAGTTAATTTCAGAGTTTCAGTTGAAGGCAGCGCGGAAGAGGTGTGTTTTGAGGCTGTATTTAAAAGATGTGAGAGATGTAGAAAAACGGATTTGTATCAGAACAGAGTTCCACACTCAAGGCGCCTGATATTGGAAAGATCGACCTTGCACCGGCGCTTGTCGAGTTAACACGTGGGACAGAGAGCAGTTTGTCAGAAGATGATCGTGGGGATCTGCAGGGAGTGTACGAGGAGAGACAGTGTGAGAGGTAAGGGGGCAATGTACCATCAGTGTAGCGGAAACCCACTGTAGCTAATTTGTATTCGATGCGCTGTTTGACGGCAAGCCAGTGATGTGATATCAGCATAGCTGTTACATGCTCACTACGCTTTTTACATCAACCGAGCTGAGTTGTTCTGTATTCTTTGAAGTCGGGCCATCTGATCGGAAGTGATACTGATCTGCCAGAAGGGAACTGCAGTAATCAATCCGAGATAAAACTCGAGAACAGACAAGAGTTGCGGTTGCACTTGTCGTGAGACATGGACGGATGGCATGTTTAACCGAGGTCTGGCTGTCGACTAGCGGTCTGTCATGTGATTCCGTTTTCAGTCAGTTTCGTTTTCGGTTGTAAGTTTTCCAGTCTCTAGATACGTGCAGAGAACAGATTTCTAAAATCCGTTTCTGATTGTGTCTAATCTCTTTACATCTTTAGAGCGGCAATTGAAGTTAAACACCCCAAAAACCGTTTGCCAATTTCGAAAATCACCATCTTGGTATATGAGTCCATTTCTCTTCTCCAGATTTAGCTAATTTTCCAACCCATTGAGGTGAAAGGCTTTCTGTAAACGAACGACACTGACCATGTCTAGTCCCCCGTCTTCTAGGTTTCCCTCCACATTTACCCTCCTTACCTTTTCAAACGCCTTTCTATTTGGAAATCTCTTCTACCATATGAACTTATAAAATAGACTATTAACATCTAAAAGAACGTTTTCTGGAAGGCCTACTGATTGCATAATATAAATTAGCTGACTTACCAACAAAAAAAATCACTGTTACTATCTTTCCCATTACACTGAGGTCTCTCTTGCCCCATAGTTGTATAATGCGTGTTAGCGTTTTACTATTTTTTATTCTACCTGTCCAGTTTTCATTTGTGTCAACAGCTCTTCTTCCATTTTCAAAAATAACGCCCAAAACCTTTATTTTGTCCACAAAGTATCTATATCGTCCTGCATAATACGTCGAATTTTCATTAATTTGTGTTCTGTGAGAATTCAGTTTCAGACTAGAAAAGGGGTAAAATTCCTGAATCACATTTGTTGCTGAGTTAATGTCGTTTTTGTCTCTTCAAAAGAGAGATGTGCCGTCTGCTAGCTGCTTGCATTTAATATTAATTTGTAAATATGCTTGGGTAGTTTTATTCCTTCGATGCTGCTGTTTCGAATCTTGATGGCCAAAGTTTATACAGCTAACACAGAGGCCAGTAGCAAAAATGGACACCCTTACCATATGCCACAATTTACGTTGGACGGTTCTGGAAGCCAGCCTCCATGATCAACATGACCTCCATGATCATGATTTATATCACTAAATGTGGTTTAAAATAGTCTTCACCCACTGTGTAAATTGTTCACCAAGCCCAAATAACTTACATGGTTCTATAATAAAATATTTGGAGATAGAGACCAAATCAATACAATACTCGAGTGCTAATAGGTGTCTAGTTTTATCTGGCATATGTAAAACATTAAATAATCTAAAAGACCTGCAGCGGAAAACAAATAATTAAATGAAAAGAACAACGACGAAACAAAAACAACAACAAAATACTAACATCCGACCACAATTTGAACTGCCGCCGATAATGTTCGGCGATAAAGAAAAAAAGAGACGAAATTAAACTCACCTTAAACTGGAGTGGTCGGAGAAGCTGAAAATGAATCCAGGACTTAATTATAAGTCATGTGGTCATACCTACTTGAAGTATGGACATTTGGTATGGAATTGATGATTAGTAAGAGTAGTAGGATGATATGTAATTGATGACAAGTGTTATTAACGTCAACACAAAAATTTAACGTAAACATCCCCCCCCCCACCCCCCTTTTCTTCTTCTTGTTTTCTTTCTCCGCCATTTAGTTTTGTGTTTATTTTTAAAACCCGTGTTTTGTCGCGACAAACACGAGTTACAACATTCTACTGATTTAACAGCGTTCTTGGTGAAGACAGTATCTTCGTTTCTGTCAACTGTCGCTTCGGTAAAGGAGATGTGTTTTTCAACTCGGGCACGCTGAATTTCCGTTTGCTTCTTCCAGACAGAGCAATCTTGAGCCGATGAAGCATGGACTCTGTCAGCGACCCGGTACACACAAGGCTCTCGTTTGTTTTGGATTTACTTCATTTTCACTGGATTATTTTACAAAGTGCGCAAAGATGTGTGTGACGATGTCTGGAAAGTGCCTGGTGATTTTAGTGACTGTGTGTCTGTTCCTGGATTGTGTGTCGCAGATTTTCTGTGAAGTGAAAGGTGCAGGTGATTTTCAACATGGCGGACATACCATTTCTTGCACCCGTGAGTATTTGTTAGGTTTGCAACACACTGGAGACAGTGCTCCAGCTGACGTGAAAGACATTTCCTGGTCTGATTTTGCATCCCAACCAACACGCGAAGCCAAGAAGCGGGGATCGAGGGGCGGGGTGAGGAACAGAGTGAGGAGAAGAGGGAACAGGCTAGTACTTCCTGCCATTACATTCTCCAATGCCAGATCGCTGTCAAACAAAATGATGGAACTCGCAGCTCTTGTGAAATACGACATGGACTACCACCAAAACAGTATGATTTGTGTGACAGAGTCGTGGCTGACGGAGAAATCGACAGGCATTGATTTAGACGGATTCACCACCATTCCTGTGGTATCAGTGACCACCTTCCCAACCTGGAACAGTTTGTCACGTTCCCCACACGGAACAAGCGCACTTTGGACAAATGTGAAGACAAAGACAGAATCTTTCTCCTCAAAGACAGAATCTTTCCGAACAATAAACCATGGGTGACAAAAGAACTAAAAATCTATCTGAACAAAAAGAAGTGCGCATTTATGAGAGGGTGAGGGAACTAGACAAGGAATTTAGAAGGAAAGCAAAGTTAGCCAAACTCGCATACAAAGACAAAGAGGAGGAAAAACTCAAAGTGGGTAATGCAAAAGATGCATGGAGGGGATTGAATACAATGATGGGTAGGAAAAATAACCAACAGACTGTCAAAACAGACGATCCACGTGGTTTTGCAAATGAGTTGAACAGGTTTTATGCCAGATTTGATGTCACTGACTTCAGCAGTGAACGTGATAATGGCTGTCGCTCACTGCTTCCAAGTCAGGTGTGCGTGGAAGAGGAGATGTGATTTCATGTTTTTTCTGGACTCAACCCCTCCAAGGCCCCAGGGGAGAGTACTCAAGGTGTGCGCACTGCAGCTGGGACCAGCGTTTGCCCGTCTGTTTCAGCTGTTCCTGGATAGCATGTCTGTTCCACGCGCGTGGGAGAGCTCAATCATAATACCAGCTCCAAAGAAACCCAATGCAAAACAGATGAATGATTTCAGGCCTGTGGCTTTGACATCTATTCTGGCCAAGTGTATGGAGAGGATAGTGTGTAACCAGTTGGTTGCTTCTGTGGCCGATCGCATGGACCCTCTACAGTTTGCCTACAAGGCCAGAAGATGCATGCCTGATTCTCGTAAATCTAGATACTAGCCATCTTGATAAGTCTGGATCATATGTACATGTGATGTTCATAGATTTCACATCGGCCTTTAATACAATTCAGCCCATCTTCTTACTAAAAGGATTTTGGATCTAGGTGCTAGCCACACTCTTGTCCTCTGGATTAAACAATTCCTGTGCGATCGGCCGCAGAGAGTCAGCCTCAGTGGAATAAGATCTGATGAGCTAATTGTGAATACTGGTGCTCCACAGGGGTGTGTTCTCTCGCCTATTTTGTTTTTTGTATACACTAATGAAGTAGTATCTACCAATGCCTCGCTAACTCTCGTGAAGTTCGCTGAGGACATGGCTTTGGTTGCACGGCTCCAGGACGAAAACAGTCTCACAGAATACTTTCTTCACTTAGGTGTTCTAAACTCATGGTTCAAGAAAAGCTTTTTGGATCTAAATATTTCGAAAACGAAACAAAATAGTGTTTGACAGTGGAAAAGAAAACGAAATATTTATTCCAGTAACAATTGATCAACAATCCGTGTAAGTAGTGTCTAGTTTTAAGTACCTGGGTACAGTTGTTGACTCAAAACTCAGTTTTAATGATAACGTAGTCTACGCTGTCTTGCTCAGAGCGTTCTCTCTTTCAACATAGTAACATGTCCTTGAGTCTGTGTGCCGCTGTCTTGTTCAGAGCGTTCTCTCTTTCAACATAGTAACATGTCCTTGAGTCTGTGTACGCTGTCTTGTTCAGAGCGTTCTCTCTTTCAACATAGTAACCTGTCCTTGAGTCTGTGTATCGCTGTCTTCTTGAGAGCGAACTCTCTTTCAGCATAGTAACCTGACCTTGAGTCTGTATATCGCTGTCTTCTTGAGAGCGAACTCTCTTTTAACATAGTAACCTGGTCTGGAAATCTGTCAGTTAAAAACAGAGCTCGGCTGGCACGAGTCGTCAACACGGCTAGCAAGATTATAGGAGTTGGAAAAAAAGCAACTGTGTGACCTGCACCATCTTTCTGTCTGTAGAAAGTCACTCTTAACTTTTGCTTTCAGCATCTGCCGTCGGGTAGACGACTGAAAGTGCCACTGGCAAAGAAGAATTTTTATAAGAAATTGTTTATGCCCACTGCTGTTTCAGTTTTAAATGCGAAGGTTTAGAATTTTAATATGTTCAGGCGATGTAGTGTGCGTGCGTGCGTGCGTGCGTGCGTGCGTGCGTGCGTGCGTGCGTGCGTGCGTGTGTGTGTGTGTGTGTGCTGAACATGAACCATGTGTTGCGGGTCTGTGGAAGAAGCCGGCGCGGGCGAGAGGAGGAGAGAACATGAGAGTGAGATATATACATTTATTTCTGTTACGTTTTATTTTATTTTATTGTTATTTTAAATGTACCTTTTTGAGTCTTGAGCCCATACGTCAAAGGAAATTTTTCATTTTTACGCTTTGTATATTGATGAGTAATAATGATTGATTTGATTTGAAACATTACAATCGGTGCACAGCTTCCTCACACCGACCTTCATGCTTATCCCCCCCCCCCCCCCCCCCCCGCACTATTGACTCTTGGTAGCAACTTTGCAACGTTGGCTCGTGTAGCCAAACTTGTTGCGGTTGTAGCAGCGTCGGGTTCGGAACAAACAATGTTACCTTTACCTTCAGGTACCCAGTTGTGATCTCCTTTGGCATTTCTGGAGTATTGAAGGTCAAAAACAGAGTGCTGGTGAAGACCTTCTCTCTATCCCTTTTCACCGTCACTCTGCGGACCTATCAACAACACCCTGTTCCTTCAGTTCACTCTTGATCTCCACTTCCGACATGTCGGACAACTCACGGCAGTGGATGACTCCACGGGATGAGTTCGGCGTCTTATGAATCTAGTCTCGAACGATCTACAAATCGGGTCGTTCTAAGGAAACCCGTTGCTTGGGTTTTTTGTTGTTTTTTCGAATGGGGAGGGGGGGGGGGGGGTGCGCATTCAACTAGGAATGACCCGTCCCTCAGTCTTTTGATTCAGGGTCCCGGCTATTTCCTGAAATCCCTTCTGGAAGGCAAAAGGCGTCGGTTTGTTCAGTGGAAAGTCGTCGCTGTGACGATTCCACGAGGAACCTTGGCCAGTTCGAGTTGAAGTCAGAGGAGTGGTCACTATCAGAATCCGTGTCCAGGTCATTAACTCTGAAACGTTTGTTTGAATGTTTGGAGGCCATATTATTTTATTTGTGATTCATTAAATATCATTGCCCTTTGTCCCCTCCCACCACTGAATTCAGCAAGGGGATGTACACAACAAGTGGTGTTCCAGTGTACACCAGGGTTCAAAGTGTAATAAGGCCACCAAGTAGTAAAAAAAAAAAAAAAAAAAAAAAAGTATATTCCTATCATTGGCGTCTTTTGTCGCGACAAAAGTATGCTTGTCGCGACAAGCACGTGTTTGTCGCGACAAACGCAATTTTGTCTCGACAAAAGACGTGTTTTTTTAGCGGCAAACACATGTTTGTCGCGACAAAAGTTTTGTCGCTGCAAAAATGATACTTACGGCTGCTCCAGCCAATGATATATCCTTAGACTGGCCCTAGGCCGCTACCTTCTAATCAAAATTAGGGTAAAACACGATCAGCCGATTAACTGGGTTAGGCCAACCCAACAACCCGTCTAGGACAAGTCCGGGCCAAAGAAGCATGTTCGATCTCACAGGGAAACCTCAACTTGCAGTATTCCAGCCTCCTCCGACACGGAACGCAGCGTATGGCAAACACGCTTGGTCTGAAGATGACCGCAAAGAGAGAGAGAGAGAGAGAGAGAGAGTATCATTATAGAAAAGGAGCTAAACAAAGAGGCATCGTGGAGAGAGTTTTTGGAATGAAATATAGGTGAAAGGACCGGTAGACAGAAGCTGGACACTGAGGCCTTTCAAAATGGTGCAATAGTTGCCACCAGGTCTCTCGCCTAAATCCCGTTCTTAACTGGGCGAATGTTTATTCGCCGAACATCCTCCCAGGCAGTTCGACGAACTATGATTCGTTTCTTAACTGAACTTTTAGTTCGCCGAATATGGTTCGGACAGTTCGAAGAATTTACTTGTTCTCAACTGGCTTGTAATAAGATGCAAGCTTCGGCCCGAACTTGCGGCAGACGCGCAGCAGACAGCATGATCGAAAATGTAGGCTAAAGTCAAGTCAATATACTTTAATCATCCCTCACAGGGTAATTCAGCTAACTACTATCTCATTCTGGGTCTCCGAGACAAGGCTGCGCCTCCCACAAGTCAACAAATAAACAAATTCCCTCAGAAGCGAGTGAAGAACCTAGCGACACCGTCATCCATTTTTATTTTTATTTTTTCTTCATCCACAAGAGAGCTCTGCTCTCAGTCAATCAGAGGCAATGTTCGTCGATTAGGGCGAATGTTCCCAGAACATGTTGAGCGAAGCTTTTTGGACCCCGAATATAGCTTCGATGAATACTTCCAACTAGGTTCGCGAAAAAAAGTTCGCCCAATTAAGAACAAACTAGGTTCGCCGAATACTTCCAACTAGGTTCGCGAACAAACATTCGCCCAATTAAGAACGGGCTTATGAAGAAATGTTTCACCAGAAACCGCTTCATTCGCGAAGATTTGATGATAGCTGAAATGCTTTCACTGCTTTTGAGCTTCGCGTCCGATTTATGGTTAGCCCGGCCATCTAAGTTTTAATGTTTCCGTTTGACACTAAGAGCAGAACATGAAGGGTGTCCCCAGACTTTCCATTTTCTCTGATCCCATTCAGATGAAAAATCGGCGATTTCAACACGTATCCCACTGTTTGTTTGTACATGGGAAATTCTTATTTGTTCACAGGCCAGTGGTTGACAAATGGGGCAGGTACAGCTGGAGTTCCCCTATGTCTTTGCGCCTGCGATCAGCTGAGATGATCATCTTCTTTGGAAAGGTTGAACGATTGTCTGCATCAGAGTAGAGTATGTTTAAGTTCTTGCGGATAGACGGCACACGGGGAACACATGCTGTTATCCTGGCAATTTATTTCTCGCCTGTCTTTCTTTTTTGTTGTTGTTGTCTTTGTTGTTATTGTTGTTGTCTTTTTTCTTTCTTGTTGGTGTATTAATCTGGAGTTACTTTTGCCTGGAATGGTACTGAAGTTGTTGAACAGTTCCTTGCATAAGTTGTTTGTATTTTGAAAGAGTAGAAAGCTGTTTCTGCATTGTCCACTAAGTCCATGACTTTTCTTTGGATGTTTTCATAGACCTGTTTGTGCATTGTGAGTTCTGATTTCAGCCAGCGCCTCTCTCCATTGAGACGTTCCCTTTCCAGTTTGCAAAACTGCTCAGCAATGCTGCTGAACCAGGGGGTCGGCTTCCGCTGACGGACTGCGTGGTAGCAGAGAGGGGCGTGTTTATCAAGGACGCAGCGAAGCTGTCTGTTGAAATCAGTAATGGGTGTGAGTGGTATGATGGACTGGGCAAGATCGTGTTTAAAGGAGTTTTTGTCAGTTTTACTGATAGAGCGGAACTGTGTAGTTACAGGTTTGGCAATGTCAAGCTGATATAGAACGGCAGTGTGGTCAGATCTAAGTCCGTGGTCAGGGCGGGTGGAGCGAATGAGGCGTTCACTATGTCTGTGATTTTTTTTTATCTAAAGTGCAGAAGTGCACTGAGCACTCGTTCAGTCTCTTCTCCCTCCATTTATTATTGTCTTATACATAATACAGAAGAAGAACAAAATCTTATAATTTTGTGTATTATTTCTATCTTTTTTTTCTTTTCTTTTTAAGAAAAAAAGCCGTAATGTATGATTTGTTCTTTTTCTTCTTCTTTCTTCTTCTGAATTTACTTTGTTTAAGATCGCGCAGAACTAATGCCTCAACAATCAGTTACATTCTTCTTCTTTTTTCTTTTCTTTTTTCCTACACTGGTGGTAAAAAAACAAAACAAAGCTAAACAGTCTTTCGGTACACAATCATTGACTCACAAATTGGCTTAATAATTTCCTACATTTTCGGCACAGCTGCCTTCCTCGGGGGGTTGGGCGGGGGTGGGGGGGCCGGAGGGTGGGGTGGGGGGGGGGGGGGGCTTCTTGCAACTGGCGTGGATTAAAATACTGTTCACACAACGGTTCTAAAAAAAGAAAAGAAGAAGAAGGAAATGGCTTTTTTACCATTAGACGGTTGCAAATACATCATTGGGTACGGCAAGCCAGCCCCTCCAACCAAGCATTCACACACACACACACACACACACACACACACACACACACACACACACACACACACACACACACACACAGAAGACACGTAGACTTACTGAAATCAAACGTATCGCATGATGGGTCTTTTAGCCTTGGTGACAGGGAACCCGACAGGCAAAGGATGACGCAGTCAAAGCTACCGTTGGTGTGGATGGAACTGTCACCCGTCAAGTTGAGTTGGTAACGTTTCAGGTCAGACGTATGTGATAAACGCTGTGTCACAGGTGTTAAGGTCGGTGTCACATGCTATCAAAGGAAGCTGCCCAGACAGAGTGATCTGGAAGATAACAGTTGCTCCAACGCCTGTACAGCCAACTTCAGCGACGGCTTTAGTGTTGACAGTGCAGTATATTAGGTTTTCCCCGTTACGAAAGACACACGCGCAGGGTTCCAGGCGAGATCAAAAATCAAGAGATCTTAGAGGAGGGAGGTGGAGCTGGACCCTCAACCAGGGAGGTGGAGCTGGGCTGAGCAAGTTGGACGTCTTTTGCTTCGAGTTGTCCAAGTTGTTCGTCAACAGCGGTGCAACGGACATTGTCTTAGTGACTCTGTCCAGCACAGCAGTTGAAACAGCAATTGCGCAGTGCACAAGTCGCTGGGCAATTGCGAGGGGACACCACCTTAACACTTCATTGTTCTGGCGGCGGTCCACGGTCTCTCCGGTCTTTTTCGGGCGGTTTCCGCGGTCGAGCCTTTCACTCTCTCGTCCCCTTCCCACTCTGTCCCCGTCCCTAATAGGCCATCTCGCCTCTGTGGACGTAAAGCAACACAAAACCAAACGAAAGACAGCGGGCACTCCAAAACGCGAGCATCTTGACAGGTACCTGAAACAGAAACAAGCTCATGGTTGACCAAGTTCACTTCAGATCAACATTCAGGTGTGTGTGTGTGTGTGTGTGTGTGTGTGTGTGTGTGTGTGTGTGTGTGTGTGTGTGTGTGTGTGTGTGTGTGTGCTAGGTAGAAAAATTCATTCAACCTATGCGGTGTCCTGATTTAATAAGGTATCATATAAAATGCTTACCTGGTGAAAAAAGGTAGTCCAAAGGAGATCTAATTTCAACAAAGCATTGATCCAGAACGCATATCCATTGAGGGGCTTTGGGTTGTCTTGGCTCGCCATGTTTCAGGCTAACGGCTGACTGCTATGAAACCTCGATCGCTTTCTGTGAATGAACACCGCACGCACAAGCTGATGACGCCACCGCTTTAAAATGTATGGTGTAGCAAAACGATCAAAATTCCAAGTGCAGCTCAGGTTCGTTCTTCTAGACACTTTCCACGAAGATGAGCGTTGGCTGCTCGGTTGCTAGTATTTAACGCCCAGTCAACCACGAATTCACATCAGGGCGAAACAGAAGTCATCAAATCACAAGCAAAATCTGTTTTACGTTGTCAGAGGTAAACAGTCGGCAGAAATAGAACTAAGCCCAGCGTGTCATTAGTGACCGCGTATAACTATTTATATTTTGCTTATTTAAAACATTAAGAAAATGTTTATCTTTAAGAAGAGAAGGGAGAACAGTGGAAAGAGTCAGGCAGCAGGAAATAGAGGTAAACACTTGGCACCAAGCGATGCAGGGAAAGCTGACTGTGCCCTACTCCAGACTTCACTGGAAGAACCGATAGCATCGCAGTGTTGGTAACTGCAGAGGAATATTGACTGTGCCCTACTCCAGGCTTAACTGGAAGAACCGACAGAATCGCAGTGTTGGTAACTGCAGTGGAATATTGATTGATGCCTTAATTATTTCTTTCAATATATTTATTTTATAGTCGAGTGCCTCATCTCAAGATAATAACAATATTGAACATTTAGAGCGCCTAACCCGCCTATGATCTTAAAGCAGAGCAAAGGCAACAACGAATTCATGAGCCCTAAGTGCTTCATGAGACCCAAGATGAGCCCTAAGTGCTTCATGAGACCTAAGATGAGCCCTAAGTGCTTCACAGTGGCAACCACAGCGCTATCTGCTGTACTACCGAGAAGACACTCTACGCTCTAGTCGTATGCGACTCTGAATGAGTGTTTGTATATTTACACAGCGTGTTTTGAATAGCCACTGAAGCGGTTACAGCGATGTTTAGTTGTTACATGGCTGGTGTCATATGAAACTGCTGCTGTCGCAGCGCACGTTCTGTTTACACCATACGGCCATGCACCAGTTTACAGTGTCACTTCACTAAAAGCAACATACGTCGGGTACCTGTGTGTTTAGCTGTAACTGGCAACCTTAACATTTGGCAAAATGGCCGCGATCTTTTGCGTGCTACTGCGGTAACAGGAGGGTTGAACAGATACCGAAATAAGAGTCAGCACAGAAAGTTGACCCTGAAGAAAATTCGCCCGCCTTTCCTACCGGGACTTGAACCTGAGACCTTTCGATCACGAGTCCTGCACTATACCATTC
>OY757557.1:14463386-14482288 GCA_963584105.1 Alviniconcha strummeri | reverse complement strand
CTTTCCAATACTGGTGTTGAATTGATCAGATGTTCTACTGCCTTATTTACTGGTTGTATGCTCATAATGATGACTGCGTGATGTATGTGGCGCTGTGAACACGCTGTATTGTGTGGAAATTCTCATGTATCAAATTTCACTCAGTCATTCATGCCTATAAATTATGTATATAGTAAATGATTCCTGTAATTTTGCGTTTACTCATCAATAGCTTCGCAAGGACTGGTTGTTACTGAGAAGGTTTTTTGACTGAACCTAAACTACAATCCTTGTAAAATAAAGTTTTAGAGCTCGAGTTCGAGTTCTCTGTCTCTCTCAGACAGCATTCACGTTTACGAGGCAAATATGGTCCAGTTTTGCAACCCACCCATACGCGGACACACTCAAAAGTAGCAAGAGAATGACACAGGCGGTTTACTTTTGATGACTAATTCCCCGCTGCTAGAGCTCACGACACTGCAGCTTGCGTGGTACAGAGTTAGTGCTGTTTTGTGGTCGCTTACTGACAATGTTGAATGGGAAACTGAAAATATGCACTTCTTTTCAAAAGAACAGCGGGCCGGGGGTTAGGAGAAAGCAATTCTCAGCTACTTTCTCAGCAGTAAATGATTTATTGGTCTAGCAAACACGTTCCAGAAAAGAAAAAAGAAAAAAGCGAACCCCGTGGTGGCAGAATCAGGATTGTTTGACCATGACTGAGCCTTGAACTTATGTTTGAACGACGTCTTCAGAAAAGCAAAAACTAGAGAAGAAGAAGAAAAAAAGCTTTTTGGTTTTGTTGTTTTTACACTGCTGCTTTGTGCCTTTCGGAGATTCGATTGCTAACTGTTCTCTGTTCCTGCAGTGGGGACTGTATTTCTTATAATACTCTGGGAAACGGGGATAGCTGAATGGTATAGTGCAGGACTCGTGATCGAAAGGTCTCAGGTTCAAGTCCCGGTAGGAAAGGCGGGCGAATTTTCTTCAGGGTCAACTTTCTGTGCTGACTCTTATTTCGGTATCTGTTCAACCCTCCTGTTACCGCAGTAGCACGCAAAAGATCCCGGCCATTTTGCCAAATGTTCAGGTTGCCAGTTACAGCTAAACACACAGGTACCCGACGTATGTTGCTTTTAGTGAAGTGACACTGTAAACTGGTGCATGGCCGTATGGTGTAAACAGAACGTGCGCTGCGACAGCAGCAGTTTCACATGGCACCAGCCATGTAACAGCTAAACATCGCTGTAACCGCTTCAGTGGCTATTCAAAACACGCTGTGTAAATATACAAACACTCATTCAGAGTCGCATACAACTAGAGCGCAGAGGGTCTGCTCGGAAGTGCAGCAAATAGCGCTGTGGTTGCCACTGTGAAGCACTTAGGGCTCATCTTAGGTCTCATGAAGCACTTAGGACTCATGAATTCGTTGTTGCCTTTGCTCTGCTTTTATATCATTTCTCATCAGGCTCCCATCTGCCTTTCAGAACTGTGTAATGTAGGCAGCAACTTAAAAGAAACTGGGAAGCCAATAGTTCAAAGGGAGATAACTCGAAGAACACACACACACACACACACACACACACACACACACACACACACACACACACACACCAGGGGATCACTCACTCCCCTCTACCCCCACCCTCGACCCGGCCACACGCACGTGTGTGTGTGTGCGTGCGTGCGTGCGTGCGTGCGTGCGTGCGTGCGTGCGTGCGTGCGTGCGTGCGTGCGTGCGTGCGTGCGTGCGTGCGTGTGTGTGTGTGTGTGTGTGTGTGTGTGTGTGTGTGTGTGTGCATGTTGTATACTGACGCTGACTTTTGACAATATGTACTTGTACATTAGCATGTGAGCAATTGGGGCCTGTGCGGGTTAGGCGCTCTAAATATTCATTATTATTATTATATTGAGATGAGGCGCTCGACTTTAAAATAAATATATTGAAAGAAATAACTAAGGCCTGAATCAATATTCCTCTGCAGTTACCAACACTGCGATTCTATCGGTTCTTCCAGTGAAGCCTGGAGTAGGGCACAGTCAGCTTTCGCTGCATCGTTTGGTGCCAGGTGTTTTACTCGGCTTCCTGCTGCCTGACTCTTTCCACTGTTCTCCCTTCTCTTCTTAAATATTTTTTTTTAATGTTTTAAATAAGCAAAATATAAATAGTTATACGCGGTCACTAAGGGCACGCTGGGCTTAGTTCTGTTTTCTGCCGACTGTTTACTTCTGACAACGTAAAACAGATTTGTGCTTGTGATTTGATGACTTCTGTTTCGCCCTGATGTGAATTCGTGGTTGACTGGGCGTTAAATACTAGCAACCGAGCAGCCAAAGCTCATCTTTGTGGAAAGTGTCCAGAAGAACGAACCTGAGCCGCACTTGGAATTTTGATCGTTTTGCTACACCATACATTTTAAAGCGGTGGCGTCATCAGCTTGTGCGTGCGGTGTTCATTCACAGACAGCGATCGAGGTTTCATAGAAGTCAGCCGTTAGCCTGAAACATGGCGAACCAAGACAACCCAAAGCCCCTCAGTGGATATGCGTTCTGGATCAATGCTTTGTTGAAATTAGGTCTCCTTTGGACTACCTTTTTTTCACCAGGTAAGCATTTTATATAATACCTTATTAAATCAGACTAAAGGACACGGCATAGGTTGAATGAATTTTCCTACCTAGCACACACACACACACACACACACACACACACACACACACACACACACACACACACACACACACACACACACACACGCACAACTGAATGCTGATCTGAAGTGAACTTGGTCAACAATGAGCTTGTTTCTGTTTTCAGGTAGCTGTCAAGATGCTCGCGTTTTGGAGTGTCCCGCTGTCTTTCGTAACGGGGAAAACCTAATATACTGCACTGTCAACACCACAGCCGTCGCTGAAGGTGGCTGTAGAGGCGTTGGAGCAACTGTTATCGTCCAGATCACTCTGTCTGGGCAGCTTCCTTTGATAGCATGTGACACCGACCTTAACACCTGTGACACAACGTTTAACGCAGGCGGCTGTAGGTGCGTGTCACATACGTCTGACCTGAAACGTTACCAATTCAACTTCACGGGTGACAGTTCCATCCACACCAATTGTAGCTTTGACTGCGTCATCCTTTGCCTGTCGGGTTCCGTGCCACCAACGGTAAAAGACCCGTCATGCGATACGTTTGATTTCAGTAAGTCTACGTGTCTTCTCTCTCTCTCTCTCTCTCTCTCTCTCTCTCTCTCTCTCTCTCTCTCTCTCTCTGTGTGTGTGTGTGTGTGTGTGTGTGTGTGTGTGTGTGTGTGTGTGTGTGTGTGTGTGCGTGTGTGTGTGAATGCTTGGTTGGAGTGGCTGGCTTTCCATACCCAATGATGTATTAAGTGCAACCGTCTAGTGATGAAAAAGCCATTTTTTCTTTTTTTTCTTTCTTTTTTCTTTTTTGAGAACCGTTGTGTGAACAGTGTTTTAATCCACGCTAGTTGCAAGAACCCCCCCCCCCCCCCCTCCAGCCCCCCGAGGAAGGCAGTTGTGCCGAAAACGTAGGAAATTATTAAGCCAACTTGTTTGTCCTTTGAATTTCACTTATATATATATATCTGGAAGGAGAGGAAAAAATAGCGAGTCAATAATTGTGTACGAAAGACTGTTTAGCTTTGTGTGTTTTTACCACCAGTGTAGGAAAAAAGAAAGAAGAAAAAAGAATGTAACTGATTGTTGAGGCATTAGTTCTGCGCGATCTTAAACAGAGTAAATTCAGAAGAAGAAAGAAGAAGAAAAGAACAAATCATACATTACGGCTTTTTTCTTGAAAAGAAAAAAAGAAAAGAAATAATACACAAAATTATAAGTTTTTGTTCTTCTTCTGTATTATGTATAAGACAATAAATGGAGTGAGAAGAGATTGAACGAGTACTCAATGCACTTCTGCACTTTAGGTCTAATTTATTTTTCACAGACATAGTGAGCGCTTCATTCGCTCCACCCGCCCTGAACACGGATTTAGATCTAACCACATTGCCGTTCTGTGTCAGCTTGACATTGCCAAACTGCCGTCCAGCCTGTAACTACGCAGTTCCGCTCTATCAGTAAAATTGACAAAAACTCCTTTAAACAAGATCTTGCCCAGTCCATCACTCTACTCACACCCATCACTGATTTCAACAGACAGCTTCGCTGGGTCCTTGACAAACACGCCCATCTCTGCCACCGCACAGTCCGTCAGCGGAAGCCGACCCCTGGTTCAGCAGCATTGCTGAGCAGTTTCACAAACTGAAAAGGGAACGTCGCAGGGCAGAGAGGCACTGGCTGAAATCAGAACTCACAGTGCACAAACAGGTTTATGAAAACATCCAAAGGAAAGTCACGGACTTAGTGGACAATGCAGAAACAGCTTTCTACTCTTTCAAAATACAAACAAACAACTTATGCAAGGAACTGTTCCATAACTTCAATACCATTCCAGTCAATAGTACCTCCAGATTAATACACCAACAAGAAAGACAAAAGACAACAACAACAACAAAGACAACCACAACAAAAAAGAAAGACAGGCGAGAAACAAATTGCTAGGGTAACAGTATGAGTTTCCCGTCTGATGTCAATCCGCAAGAACTTAAACATACTGTACTCTGATGCAGACAATCGTTCAAACTTTCCAAAGAAGATGATCATCTCAGCTGATCGCAGGCGCAAAGACATAGGGGAACTATATATATCAGCTGTACCTGCCCCATTTGTCAACCGCTGTCCTGTCAATAAATAAGAAATTTCGCTTTTACAAACAAACGGTGCGATACGTGTTGAAATCGCCGATTTTTCATCTGAATGGAATCAGAGAAAGTGGAAAGTCTGGGGACACCTTTCATGTTCTGCTCTTCATGTCATCCATCCGAAGCAAGATCCATAAAGACGCATGCTATGTTGAATCAACAGAAACATCAAAACTTAGATGGGCTAACCATAAATCTGACGCGAAGCTCAAAAGCAGTGACAGCATTTCAGCGATCTTCAAATCTTCGCGATTGAAGCGGTTTCTGGTAAAACGTTTCTTCTTAGGCGAGAGACCTGGTGGCAACCTTGGCACCATTTTGAAAGGCCTCAGTGTCTAGCTTCAGTCTACCGGTCCTTTCACCTATGTTTCATTCCAAAAACTCTCCCCACGATGCCTCTTTATTTAGCTCCTTTCTTGTAGCTGATTTGTCTAACCGGCCCTCCTCCTGTATTTGCCTGTATCACAGCTCTTCTTTATATACTCTCTCTCTGTCTCTCTCTGTGCGGTCATCTTCAGACCAAGCGTGTTTGCCATGCGCTGCGTCCCGTGTCGGAAGAGGCTGGAATACTGCAAGTTGAGGTTTCCCGAACATGCTTCTTTGGCCCGGACTTGTCCTAGACGGGTGGTTGGGTCGGCCTGACCCAATTAATCGGCTGATCGTGTTTTACCCTAATTTTGATTAGAAGGTAGCGACCTAGGGTCAGTCAAGGGATATATCATTGGCGGGAACTGCCATAAGTATCAGTTTTGCCGCGACAAAAAAATTGTCGCGATAAACACGTGTTTGCCGATGCAACACGTGCTAGTCGCGACAAGCATACTTTTGTCGTGACAAAAGACGTGTTTTGCTATGATTATCTCAGCTCATCGCAGATGCAAAGACATAGAACTATATAAACCAGCTGTACCTGCCCCATTTGTCAACCACTGGCCTGTCAGCAAATAAGAATTAAACTTGTGGCAGCTCCAGCCAATTATAGGGATAGACCCTTTTTTTTTAACTTGATGGCCTTATTACACTTTGAACCCTGGTGTACACTGGAGCACCACTTGTTGCGTACATCCCCTTGCAGAATTCAGTGGTGGGTGGGGACGAAGTGCAATAATATTTATTGAATCACAAATAAAATAATATGGCCTCCAAACATTCAAACAAACGTATCAGAGTTAATGACTAGGACACGAATTCTGATTGTGAACACTCCTCTAACTTCAACTCGAACTGGCCAAAGTTCCTTGTTGTAGAGTCGTCACAGCAACGACTTTGCACTGAACAAACCGACGCCTTTTGCCTTCCAGAAGGGATTTCAGGAAATAGCCGGGACCCTGAATCAAAAGACTGAGGGAAGGATCATTTCTAGTTGAATGCGCAACCCCTCCACCCCCCTCCCCCCTCCGAAAAAACAATAAAGACCCAAGCAACGGGTCTCCTTAGAACGACGAGATCTGTGGATCGACCCGTGCGAGACTAGATTCATAAGACGCCCAACTCATCCCGTGGAGTCATCCGCTGCCGTGAGTTGTCCGGTATGTCGGAAGTGGAGATCAAGAGTGAACTGAAGGAACAGGATGTTGTTGAGGTCCGCATAGTGACGGTGAAAACGGATACAGAGAAAGTCCCTACCAACACTTTGTTTTTGACCTTCAATACTCCAGAAATGCCAAAGATCACAACTGGGTACCTGAAGGTAAAGGTAACGCTGGTACAACCGCAACAAGTTTGGCTAAATGAGTCAACGCTGTGAAGTTGCTGCAAAATGTCAGTGGTGCGGGGAAAAAATAAGCACGAAGGTCGGTGTGAGGAACCGAAGCTGTGCACCGATTGCAATGGTTTCCATGCTTCATCTGCCCAAGATTGCCCGGTCTGGAAGAAGGAAACGGAAATTCAGCGTGCCCGAGTTGAAAAACACATCTCCTTTACGGAAGCCAGACAGTTGATAGAAGCGAGGATGCTGACTGTGATCTCTGACGGTAAATCTTACTCCGCTGCTGTCTTCACCAAGAACTCTGTTAAATCAGTAGAATGCTGTAACTTGTGTTTGTTGCGACAAAACATTCTTTTGTAGCGACTAAAGACGTGTTTTAAAAATAAACACAAAACTAAATAGCGGAGAAAGAAAGAAGAAAAAAGGCGGAGGTGGGGGGGGGGTTGGGGGTGGGGGGGGGGGGGGGGGTTACGTTAAATTTGTGTTGATGTTAATACCTCTTGTGGGACCTTATTAATCATCAATTCCATATCAAATGTCCATACTTCAAGTAGGTATGACCACATGACTAATTATGTCCTGGATTCATTTTCAGCTTCTCCGACCGCTCCAGTTTAAGGTGAGTTTAATTTCGTCTCTGTTTTTATTATTTTATTGCCGAATATTATCCACGGCGGTTCAAATTGTGTATGTTTTTGTTTGGGTATATGGTCAGATGTTGTTGTCTTTTTGTTGTTTTTGTTTCGTCGTTGTTCTTTTGATTAAATTGTTTTTTCTCCCGCTGCAGTTGTTATAGATTACTTAATTTTTTACGTATGCCAGATAAAACTGGACACCTATTAGCACTCGAGTATTGTAATGCTTTTGTCTCTATCTCCAAATATTTTATTATAGAAGCACGTAAGTTATTTGGACTTGGAGAAACAATTCACAAAATGGGTGACGACTATTTTCAAACACATTTAGTGGTATAAATTATGATCATGGAGGCTGGCTTTCAGAACCGTTCAACGTAAATTGTGGCATATGGTAAGGGTGTCCATTTTTGCTACTGGCCTCTGTGTTGGCTGTATAAACTTTGGCCATCAAGATTCGAAACAGCAGCATCAAAGGAATAAAACTATCCAAGCTTAAGGATTTACAAATTAATATTAAATGCAGGCAGCTAGCAGACGGCACATCTCTCTTTTGAAGAGACAAAAACGACATTAACTCAGCAACAAATGTGATTCAGGAATTTTACCCCTTTTCCGGTCTGAAACTGAATTCTCACAGAACACAAATTAATAAAAATTTGACGTCATATGCAGGACCATATAAATACTTCGTTTGAAACTGTGGAAAAAAATAAAGGTTTTGGGCGTTATTTTTGAAAATAGAAGAAGAGCTTTTTGACACAATGAAAACTGGACAAATACAACTATGGGGCAAGAGAGACCTTAGTATAATGGTAACAGTGATTTTTTTGTTGGTAAGTCAGCTAATTTATATTATGCAATCAGTAGGCCTTCCAGAAAACGTTCTTATAGATGTTAATAGTCTATTTTATAAATTCATATAGTAGAAGAGATTTCCAAATAGAAAGGCGTTTGAAAAGGTAATGAGAGTAATTGTGGAGGAAAACCTAGAAGACGGGGGACTAGATATGGTCAATGTCGTTCATTCACAGAAAGCCGCTACAACCTTCAATTGGTTGGAAAATTAGCAAAATCTGAAAAGAGAAATGGACACATATACCAAGATGGCGATTTTTGAAATTGGCAAACGGTTTTGGGGTGTTTAACTTCAATTTCCGCTCTAAAGATGTCAAGAAATTAGACAAAATCAGAAACGAATTTTGGAAATCTGTATCTAGAGACTAGAAAACTTACAACCGAAAACGAAACTGACTCTGAAAACGGAATCACATGACAGACCGCTAGTCGACAGCCAGACCTCGGTTAATCTGAATTACCGTCCACGTATCACGACAAGTGCGACCGCAACTCTTGTCTATTCTCAAGTTTTATCACAGATTGATTACTGCAGTTCCCTTCTGGCAGATCATTATCACTTCCGAAAAGATAGCCTGACTTCAAAGAATACAGAACAACTCAGCTCGGCTGATCTTTCGTAAAAAGCGTAGTGAGCATGTAACAGCTATGCTGATATCACATTACTGGCTTCCCTTCAAACAGCGCATCGAATACAAATTAGCTACAATGGGTTTCCGCTGCATTGATGGTACATTGCACCCTTACCTCTGACATTGTCTCTCCTCGTACACTCCCTGCAGATCCCCTCGATCATCTTCTGACAAACCGCTCTCTGTCCCACGTGTTAACTCGACAAGCGCCGGTGCAAGGTCGATCTTTCCAATATCAGGCGCCTTGAGTGTGGAACTCTGTTCTGATTCAAATCTGTTTTTCTACATCTCTCACATCTTTAAAATACAGCCTCAGAACGCATCTCTTCCGCGCTGCCTTCACCTGAGACTCTGAAATTAACTCCGGGGGAGGGTGGGGTGGGGGGACTGCAAAGGACTAACAGGGGAACCTGTTGCTGCTGCTGTTTCTTCAGCTGCTGTGTGTGTGGGGGTGGGGGTGAGGAGGGGTGCATGTGTGTGCGTGGGCGGGGGGGGGGGGGGGGGGGGGTGCGTGCGTGCGTGTGCGGTGTGTGTAGTGTGGTCGCGCGCAAAGCCAGTCCCCCTTAATTCAGAAACTATGCATCATGGCGGGGACGGGCAGTGGTCTACAGGGAGAGGAGGGTGTGTGGAAGTTAGTCATTCGTCTTTAATTCACTTGTCTTTTGAAAACGAAACTGTTAGGCAAGCTGCGTGTCGAGGCCCGCAGACACGCAGCAAAACGACTAGCAGACAGGCACATTGTTTTTGACGTGCCGCTATTGGCGCCACTGGCGTAGTTAGTTGTTGATTTGAGCCCAGTCAAACACAAAGGGTTATATCAGGACTAATACTGGCGCAGTTAGTTGGTGCTTTGAGCCCAGTCAAGCACAAAGGGTTATATCAGGGCTAATACTGGCGCAGAAAAAGAAAAGCGTGCCGATGGTCAGTCGGGGCTTGGGCCGCACTCTGCCACTGACAGTGCCCGTGTCTGGATTTTCACTGGTAGTGGTAAAGATGACGGGGGCACAACTGATGCCTCAACGTTTCTAACGTACAATATAGAAGGCCTTAGTATTATCTACCGACCCTTTGCGATATCGTATGTATCTAGTTTCGATTTTATACTTCTTACAGAAACATTTGCAACATGTTTTCCCGTTCTTCTGTTTCCTTCGCACGATGTTTATGTGTCACCTGGTGTTAGACTCACGGACACAAATACAGCCTGATTATTAGGTGGCATAGATCTACTGGTCAGAATAAAGCGTATTTCCTGTGTCACACATGTTCACGCGTAGATTTTGATAATTGTGTCACTTTTAAATTGTCAAAAGAGCTTATTGGTATGACCGTTGATTGTGTACTGGTTAGAATGTGTTTGCCTCCATCGCAGAGTTTATACTATGCTGACACCGAGATTGACACTGAGGTTTTTCTACTCGAGTACTGTATTATTGACATTTTCGAATAAACCGGTGAAATTCCAATTACCATTTGGGGATCTTAATGCAAGGACAGGTGACGCTAATGCGAGAGAAGCAGCTTTTCCTGTTCGTGGTTTGAATGATGAAAGTGCTGATAGTGATTTAAGGAGGCAGGCTTCCGGATGTAAGTGCTGATAGTGATTTAAGGAGGCTCGCTTCCGGCGGATTTCGAAAGACGCTGCTGTGAATGAGTTTGGTCGGTACCTCCTTTGTGTATGTTGACAATTTGATCTAATCATACTAAATGGCCTTATGTCAGGCGACAAAGATGGATATTTTACACATATTGCTCATAATCGCTCAAATGCTATTACCTACTTTATTATTGTTCACTTAGTCTCGCATTTAAATAATTATAGTATCTAGAATTGAGTGGAAATATATGCCAGTTGAAATGACATTTAATCTTTCCAAACAACCTTTGGTTCGACCGTGACTGCGGCGAGACACGCACAGACAAAACAGACGGAGAAGTGGTACTGGAACAGGCCAACCAACAGACGGAGAGAAACACACGGACAGACAGAACAGACAGAGAAGTGGTACCGGAACAGGCCAACCGACAGACGGAGGCAGACACACGGACAGACAGAACAGACGGAGAAGTGGTACTGGAACAGGCCGACCGACAGACGGAGACAGACACTCAGACAGACAGACAGAGACAGAGAGACAAACAGACCGACAGATAGTCTAATGCAGGCAAGACTGAGAGATAAGACACACAAGACGGGTTTGTTGAGTGTGGGGTCAACTGAGAGGGAGAAGAGGTCAGGGGCAAATGTTAACAACAACACACCTTGCAACTTCAACCCCCTCCCCCCCCCCACGCCCCCCCATCCACCCCTTCCCGACTTCTTTTTATGAATGACACTTCATTTTTAATGTATGATTCATAAGATCACGAGGTTTTTGTTCATCTGCTTTAATCCTACACAGAAGGAAAACCACGACTGGTCCTCTGTATGCGGTTTTGAGTCACCATGCACTGATCTTATCGCCAACCAGGAAGACGTCCTATTAATACCTCCTTAGAAGACATGGCTCACGCCTCACCTCAGAGTGCGTCTCTCCTTCAGGTCTCTTTACTGAAACCTGGCCCCTATCCCACCGACATTGTTGGGGGGGGGGGGGGGGGGGGGGGGGGGGGACGGGGAGGGGGGGGGGGGGAACACCGCGCGTCTTCAATATACTTCCTTCTTGGAGACCCAAATTTCGCTCAACGACAAGAGTTTTCTGAGCTATCGGAAAAGACGGTAAACTCGAAGCTTCCTCGAGTATTCTTCGAGTGCATAAAAATGTAGTTCAGTTGTGTTGTGTGTTGCTCAAGTCGGCCCTGACAGGTTCAACAGGCAACAAGAGGTAAGAGCAAGAGGTTCACAAGCCGCGATAGGCATGCAGGCCTGGTTGCCGCCTCAGTAGAGATTTTATATTGAGGTTGAATTAGTGTGTCAAGCGGGGGAGTGGGGGGGGGGGGGGGGGGGTCTAACCAGGATGTAGCCAGATGATAAGACGCACCTTAACATATCACCCGTCGCGATATCGGATATCGGCCAACCGGCCCGGACTTCACACGACCCATCTAACAGTTGCTGGTGGGTTTTTTTTTAAATGAAACAGAATAATTATAGGAAGGTCAAAACCAAACGAACGCCTATTTATTTTGACACGGACACACAGTGTGAACTGTTTTGTGTTTGGATCTTGTTTTACAACGCTAGAAGTCATTCTGTTTGAGATTTATTTGTCAAAACTAAACGAATAAACCAAATCTCTCTTTTTTCTGCTTGTATGCCCATAATGTGTAACTGAGTGATGTATGCATGTGTGCATCTGGCGCTGTCAACACGCTAAGTTGTGTGTGGGAATCCTCATGTGGTAACGTTTCAATCACTCATTCATGCTTATAATATTATGTATATAAATGATGCCTGTAACTGTATATTTAAGACAGTGAAGAAAGGTCTTCGAAAAAAATAAAAAAAAATAAAAAATGGGACAATGCACTGAAAATTTCAACTCAGAAATTTAAGATTTCTGAATTTAATGAAAGAACAATAATTACTGGAAAGAAATCACATACAAATGATAACTGAGACCAAATCTGTTAAGTGAACCTGTCGTTTTCCCAGCTGCCCTATAAAAAAATCAGTTGCGATGAAAGGTCGGGTGTGATGATCGGACGTGAAAACAACAGAGCATTGTAGTTTTTTACCTTTGTGTTTACAATTCTAGCTGTGTTCTGAGGAAATAAGGAAAATTAGTACTTTAATCACCAATGATTGATAATTAGAAATTTTGCCTTGTGTTCTCTGCACTCATAAGGGGAAAGGGAGTGGTTAATAACGATGCATCAGTGGACATCACAAATAACAAACGACTGGGGACCATTTCAGATCAAATCATCTGAAAGCTTAGGAGCAATGTTTTCAGTTGTGATTGGAAAATGTTTCCTCATTATGTAAGATATGTGATAATGATGTAGTTGGCATCAGCTGAAGATCCAGTGGACAGGTGTGTAAATGTCCCATTTGGATATCGCCGAAATTCAAAGATTTTGCAAAGACAAATTCATTTTTACCTTTAATATGGTGCTTACACTCTTTATTCTGTTGTATGTATCTCTTCAGAAAACAAACAATCGATCAAAGCAAACATCAAACACACTGAGGATGTACATGATAGTTTATTATGATTTAATACTTGTAGTGCACAGCATCATTACCTTTTGTCACGATCTCATTTACTCTTCAGTAGCTTAGCAAGGACTAGCTGTTAGACAGTTTTTTGTTGTTGGACTGAACATAAACTACAATCCTTGTAAAAAAAAAAGTGTTCGAATACAAGTTCTCCTTACCTCCCTCCGCCCTCTACCCCCCCCCCCAAACCCTCCACCACCACCATTTAATCTCTCTCTGTTTTTCTTCTGTAGTCACTTTTGGATTATCTTTTTACCCTATTGTGTTTAACTAAACTTCTTGTTTAGTCTTATGATGCCTTAAAACTGACATACATCAGTTTTGTTTGGAGGGGAGGCAGTTTTAAAAGTAAACTGTATTTATAATCCTTGATGGGACCTCACCATGCAACTGCTGCACATTGGGACAAAATTTCTAATGCCAGTGTAACAAAGCTCGCCAATATGCACAACAGGCCCAATGTCCTTTCTTGCTAGCCTTTAAAATGTATCTGCTTATTCACTTATGAAGGCAGAAAAATACAACAAAAACGCTTGCATGCCACCGATTAAAAAAATATATATAGGCGCTCGTGGCTTTTCAAACCGACTATACCTCAATATTTTACCACCAGAAATACCGTTCTTCGCGAATACAATACATGAACATAATCTTTTCATATATTTTGGTCATGTAATGATAGTCTGGGTGCCTATGCAGATTACTTTCAACGTCTCGAGACTTCCACATAACCGCAAAACAACTTCTATTCATCTTAGAAACCAGTCTTGCTGCCACAAAACGTCTGCACGTTAGGTGATTAGACTATTCCCTTGTCACAAACATGCTGAAGATGCTCAAGAACGCGTCATCGTGGGTATAATTATGTACAAGACAGAACACAGATTACTTACACACGTAAAAGTGATAGGAAAAATTATGGATTAATAGCATATTTAAGGTTGTGGTTGTGTATCAAATAAAAAAAGATTTAAAAAAAAGAGGAAACTCCAGACACACAAAAGGTTCAAAAGAACGTTGTTTATTAGGACAGAACACAACCTGCAAATTTTCGGGTAACCCCCGTTATCAGTCTACAAAACGACACTTGCAGGTTGTTTTGTCCTAATAAATAGCGTTCTGTTGAACCTTTTTATGTGCTATATTTCAGCTTGCTTCCGTTTTTTCCGTTGTGTGATTGAGGACAGAAAAAGATCATCAGCATATGTATTGTAGTTAATCAGATAATGTTTAACATGTTAAAAAAAAAAAAAAAAAAATCTCAAGGAGCAGTTTAAAACAATTTATGTTTGCTGTTTTGTGTTACAGAATGAGTAAGGAGACAACTTCAGCATGCAACGGATGGTGAGATCCGTGACGTCATTACTGCTTGGCTGACTGGCCGTCGTGACAGACATCACGGGGAAAAAGAAAGCGAAGAGGCCGCCAGAAAAGCAAGGCCTTCAAAAAACTGGACAGGAAGTGTGCGTGCGTGCGTGCGTGTGTGCGTGCGTGTGAGTGTGTGTGTGTTGGGTGGGGGGGTGGGGTGAGAGAGAGAGAGAGAGAGAGGGAGAGAGAGAGAGAGAGAGAGAGAGAGAGAGAGAGAGAGAGAGAGAGAGAGAGAGAGAGTCTGAGTCTGAATTGTTTATTCAAAAAGGGCGTGGGCCCATGTCAATTGAGGTGACGAACACAGTCAAGCAACTTTAAGTCAACGTAGGGTTCACAGGTACAACATCTGTCCAGACAAAACGGTATTGCGTACCTCAAAATCCTTGTGTAGAAAAGTAGCGAGTCGGAGTTGGAGATACTTGTTTTCAGAAGCAAACAACATTGACAGTTTAAAAAGTGATGGACATCTGACATATTTGCGTGGTATATATTTATCTCTTAGGTCATTGTACACATGATAACATGAAGTGAATTTCGGATTCAATCTCGTTGTTGCAAAAAGGACATGCAAGGTCTACTTCTGTATTCCTGGCAAAGCGAAGCCTGTGGGATCTCAGTTGTGAATCACCTAATCTTATTCTCAGCAAACAATTTCTTGCTTTTATGTGCTTTAAATCGTGCAAAAATGGTGACATAGTCAAGCTTGATTTAAACGTGTTGTATAACACGGTAAGGTATCTTTCACTAGTAGCTATGGAATCAGACCACTCTTGTTTGTATTCGGTAATAAGTCTGTTTTTAAATTCTTTAAGGAATGTTTTCTCATCTCCAAAACCCTGGTTTTCCTATACATGGTTAAAAACATATTTATATAACAGAAAGCATACTGATGAGGCCCACGTTTTTCGATTTTGCTCGTGTAAGTAAAGTAGCATTTTGTAGGATTTGTACGGGAAACGATGGTCGGGCATCTTAAGTATACGTAACCAGTATTTTACAGATTTTACAAAAATGTTGACAAAGAGAGGGTACCGCCCAGTTTCACCATACACCATAACATTCGGAGTTCGGCTGCTTACATTAAAAAAATCTCTCTTTAGTGCAAAAAGGTGTATTATTTCAACAACTTTCAAATCGGCCTCCAAACCCCAGACTTCAGCCCCATAATTGAGAATTGGCTGAATTTGAACAGCGAACAGTTTGAAGAAATTCGAAGGAGATTTTTCCCCACGCGACCAAAGTAATTTCAGGATGTTAACAACACCTATTTTGGCGCGAGCTGCCATGTCCTTCAGAGCAGGGGAGAAAGTTAACCTGGTGGACAAGCAGATTCCAAGGTACTTATACACATTTACAACAGATATAAGACTCTGACCATAAAACCATTTTTCATTCCATGCAATGTGACCTCCATTTCTAAACACAACAATATTAGACTTGTCCAAATTGACGACCAATCCTAGGAGATTTGCCGTTTCATAAAGAATATTCAATTGGTTTTGCAACCCACATACTGAGTCAGACATCAAAATAAAATCGTCTGTAAACAGGAGTATAAAAATCTCGATAAGGTCTGGTATAAGCTGTATTCCGTGCCTACCCCGCTGGACAATTTCTCTGGCTAGCTCGTTTATAAACAGGGAAAACAAAACCGGACTACACACTTCGCCTTGCTTCAGGCCGCTCGGACACATGAAAGATTCCGTCAGGTCACCACCTGCCCGCACTTTAGCTTTAACTACATTGTACATACTAGTGATTGCACGAAACATTTTACCATTCACACCATTCTTTCTCAAGATTTTCCATAAGTTTTTTCTTACAACCGAGTCAAACGCCTTTCTGAATTCAACAAAAGCGACAAAGAGTTTTCTATGATAGGATAGCTGTTTTTGAATAGTTGCAACTATAGTGAATACATATCAATAGTACTGTAGTTTTTGCGAAAACCTGCTTGGCATTCATCCAGTATCTCATTCTCTTCAATCCATTTGTTCAATCTGTTGTTAAGAATGCGGCTATAGAGTTTGCTACAAATATTCAGCAGAGATATGCCCCTGTAATTATCGGGGTTGTTAGCGTCGCCTTTTTTCAGCAGCGGGTGAATAATTGCTTCTGACCAAGCTTGCGGGTATGAACCTGTTGTAAAGAATTTATTAAAGAATTTTACTAAAAACGGCACAACAAAAGTGGCAGAATGTTTGAAAAATTCCCCGTCTGGTCCAGCTGCTTTTCCATTCTTTAATGCTCTCATTGCTGTATAAACTTCAGCTTCAGTGATGTCACCTTCCAATGATTCAAAATATACGTCCCCCAAAACATCAAACTCTTCTTCTACAGTGGCTGACTCACAATCCTCACCAGTATCACTCTCACAGAATGTATCACTTGCACTGTTGGTTGTTAATTTTGGGTCAAATAGTTGGAAAAATGATCGAACCACTCCTCTTTTGTGATTGCGGTAGTTTCCGACTTTTTCCCAATATACGACTTAAGTTTGCCCCAAAATTCTGCCGAGTTTGTACTCGCGCAGTGTAAAGAGTCCAGTACTTTTTTTACGGTACGCCGCCTTTTTCACCCGTAACAGTTCTTTGTATTCTCTTCTCTTCTGGTTGTACTGTAGTCTTTCGTAATCGGTATTGCCTTTACGGTATTTTCTTAAATGGTGGCGCAAATCTTTCCTAGTTACCCTGCATTCAGCATCAAACCATGCCTGTGCTTTTCCTTTACCAATAGTTATGGTCTTTTTCATGCAGAAACCGGCTTTTTGCAAACCTTCTACAAACTTCAGTAATGACTCATTTATATCGACATCAATTAAATCTGTTGCTTCCCGGATACGGTTATGAGAGAGAGAGAGAGAGAGAGAGAGAGAGAGAGAGAGAGAGAGAGAGAGAGAGAGAGAGAGAGAGAGAGAGAGAGTGTGTGTGTGTGTCCGTCTGTCTGTGTGGTGTACGTGTTTGTCTGTGGTATGTGTGTGTGTGTGTGTGTGTGTGTGTGTGTGTGTGTGTGTGTGTGTGTGTGTGTGTGTGTGTGTGTGTGCGCGCGCGCGCGCGCGCTGGGGCGAGGTGGTGTGGGCGGAATGGGGTGAAGTAAGGGGTTAGAGATGTTGTTGTCTGAGGAATAAATATGTGTGAACAAGTGAAATTATGCATGTCCTTCCTTTTTCCTGATACATATACATATACTGCATGGTCTAGCTGACATTAAAAATGGGATAGGAAATTTCTGATTCCCTTTCAGTACATGGTAGTTCCACTGCTTCTGTTGACATTAGTTATCGTCTTTTGGGCATGATATAGAGTAATGTTATCTCTACAGTTCGTTTCGCATTCTGTGTTTTTATGGCGTTAGTAATTACATTAGATCCGAGATCATTTATTTTCAAAGTATGTTGACCTCAGTGCATTTTTGTAATTGCACTATAGAAAAGTGTTTTGCTATTAATTTTATTATTGATATTATTATTGTTTTGCCTGTTTGGATTTGTGTGATTATAATATATAATTTATATATGGTTGTTAATGTTATGTTTTGGTTTTATATCCAATAGTGAAATGTGGAAACGTTATAGTGTTTGAATGGTACTTGGTGGTTGTTTGGATGTGCGACGTTGCATCCCGTATGAAAGGGAGTGAAAGAGAGTAAACGAGTGGGTAGATGATGATGTGTGAGTGAATGTTCCTGATCTTTGTATATTTGTGACACCACCACTACACTCGAGCAACACAGCCACCTCTTCAATTAAAAGCAATATCGAAATTCGTTGACAGACTAATATTGGAAACATATGGTATCTGGGTGGGGAAAACATGCTATTTATGTGGGAAACGCATGGTATCTATGTGGGAAACACGTGATATCTATGTGGGAACGGTGTCTACATTGCACAGGAAATACAAGATTTGTGCAAGGAACATAAATTATAAACACCCACATACATTAATAATTAAAGCCTATACGGGAACCGTGCTTAACCCATTTACGTTTTCTATATGGGTGATATGTCAACAGCCCATTTAATATAAGGCATATACTCAAGCCCACATAAACCCATATGGGTTTCTTTCAAGTTGAATGCATCTGTCAACACCACATTCTGCAAGAACTGACTTGCCGAACTGCTTCATCAGCATTCTCATGATCATTTCTTTCTCTCCTTTCCTCTCCAGACACATACTTTTTGTGTGTGTGCTTATGACGTGGCATGAATTCATTTATGCCTTGACATAAATTCATTAATGCCAGCAGCTTTCTTGATCGTAAGCCAATATGCTTACTGGATACAAGCTAAGAAACAACAGCTACCAGCCTTCACTACCACACACAAAAGCACAGCTAGCATAGCTGATATTTCAGGTTCTCGGTGACGAACCAAGAATATAAAGCAGCACACTCAAGACTCTACCATGTGCGCCTTTTGATAATATCTCAACAAGCTTGCCAACAGCAGGAAAATGTGCCCTGTGACTATGTCTGGACATACATACACACACACACACACACACACACACACACACACACACACACACACACACACACACACACACACACACACACACACACACACACGTATATATATATCAAAGAAAAACAAAAAGTTGGAATAAAAGGTCCCAAATTTTCGGCTAACACCTTCCTCGGGGGTTTATTCTTAACAACTGAACGAGGGTAAAAACACAGTTCACACAACGATTCTAAAATATCAGGTGACTAGAACTCGAAGAATAAAACAACAACGACTAAGACCGAACTAACTGTTCACAAACAGTCGAACTCGCCTTGTGAG
>OY757557.1:14439946-14463186 GCA_963584105.1 Alviniconcha strummeri | reverse complement strand
AGGAATGGGGCAGTTTTGGTTTTGTTGTTGTTGTTGCAAACTTCAACTAAATGACAACAAAACTAAAGCCATGATCATGCTTTCAAATAGAATGTCTGCCCACAGTCCTTTGCCATCTGTCATTCACATCGGAGACGCCGATGTACCATTTGTGTCGTCTGTTAAAAACTTCTGTATAACCCTGGATTCGAATCTCAGCATGTCTCAACACATAAGCAACACGTGTAAAGCCGCATACATACAAATCAGGCATATAAGTTCCATACGACACCTTCTCACCACTCCAGCAACCCAAACCCTTGTATGCTGTCTTGTCCTCTCTCGCTTAGACTACTGTAGCTCTTTACTTTCTGGTTGCCCTCAGTACTTACTAGACAAACTTCAAAAAGTTCAAATTGCAGTATCTTTGTGAGCAAGTGTGTGTGGGGGGGTAGGGGGTGCATGAGTGCGTGCGTGTGTTCGTGCGTGCGTGCGTGTGTGTGTGTGTGTGTGTGTGTGTGTGTGTGTGTGTGTGTGTGTGTGTGTGTGTGTGTGTGTGTGTGTGTGTGTGTGTGTGTGTGTGTGTGTGTGTGTGTGTGTCTGTCTGTCTGTCTGTCTGTCTGTCTGTCGTTAGTGTTATTGTAAAGCGCCCTGTGCTCCCACCTTGCGCGGTAGATGGGTGCTCTAGAAATCCTCTTTATTATGATTATTATTATTAAACATTTTAATCATGGTCTTACTAGTAACTAACTCAAATATATATGCATCTGGTGCACATAATGTTTTAGACTAATTTGCAATTTTTATCAAACGCCTGTGTGTTTGTGTATTTCGCCGGATGGGTGGGTGCTGTGTGGTGTGGAGGGAAGAGAGTGAGAATAGTAATAGTGTGTGTGTGTGTGTGTGTGTGTGTGTGTGTGTGTGTGTGTGTGTGCGTGCGTGCGTGCGTGCGTGCGTGCGTGCGTGCGTGCGTGCGTGGTGTGTGTGTGTGTGTGTATATGTGTGTGTGTGTGTGTGTGTGTGTGTGTGTGTGTGTGTGTGTGTGTGTGTGTGTGTGTTGTTCAAATTATTTCCTTTATATCTGTTGGCTTCCCAGTTTCTTCTCAGTTCCCGCCTACACTGCATCACCCCAACCTACTGCGCCGAAACAACACCGCCGACGTAATACCAACAAGACAACCTCTCTGGTCTGCCAGACATCAAAACACAGAAAGATTTAAGAAGAAACACTTTTTAATATGACACACAATATTAATGTGCAAACTTTAGCGGATCTGCCTTTTCCCCATGAAGCAAAGAAATATTGTGTTCTAATTAAAGACTATGCATGGATTATAAACATACAACTGCAAATGGCATAAACCGTGCCGCAGTGAATCATATAAACCATTGCAAAACATTACATAAAAAAATAATAATCTCAAGATAACCCCCTTTGTTTTCCGTTTGTTTGAAGGTACCCAGCCACCATACCTGTCATCAAGTCTCTCTGTGTACACCCCTTCTCGCACTCTCCGTTCCAGTTCAGATGGGGGGGGGGGGGGGGGGGGGGGGGGGAACACACCTTCTTGTGCAAGATGGAAACTTAAGGGCTTTGGTTACCGGCCCTTCTCTGTTCAGACTCCACTTGTCTGGAACAACCTTCCTGCTCACATCCGACACTGCAGTTCTCTCTCACAGTTCAAAACTTCTCTTAAATCCTTTCTCTTAAAGGACAAGTCCAAGGTTGGGGGTGATTTTTGACAAGATTTTCGTTAAATTTCGCTGAAAACAGTAATATAGGCGAAATTGTGATCTGAGGGTTATAAATACACAAAAACTGGCATTTTCTGTCGTACCGAAAGCGTCGCCATGACGCTGAAAATCATGTGCACGTATGCACACTACGTCACTCTGGGGAGTCGCTGTAAAATGGCTAGAAGCCTCAAGGTAACCAACTTGGAAATAATTCCAGTTCGAATCTCCAAGGATGAAGCTCCGACGCAATTGTCAGTAGCTGGGCGCGGCCTTTGTTTATTTCCTCCTTGTTATTTCATCTTTCTCGAACCTTGTTAGGTGCGTGGCGTTTCAATCTTTTTCGTTCCCTTTACTCTAGCTTTCACAACAGGCTAGACCTCATCAGGAAGCCTGCATTTTATTGGGTGTTTTATTTTATTTTCCCAATTTATCCTTATTTGTTTCATCATATATAACAATGAAAAAAAGTTTTGTTCGTTCTAGTTCAATAGACTAGCGATTTCGTGGCCTCCCTGGGTTAGGGTTTGGGGTTGGGCTAGTTACCGGTTCTTGCCATTCACTGTTTGCTCGAGAGAAATCTCGGCTTGCCCTTTTGTTTCTCGAGTTATAGCGTTCATTTACGACGTACGAGTGAGGGGGGTAGTCTCGATGTTTAACGAGACCTCTCATTTTTCCTTTGTGTGGGGTAGTTCGTGAGCGCCTGTTGCCCTGCCGTGTTGTTGTCACTGCCGCTAAGTGGATTGTATCGTGTACACGGATTACGTGTATCCAGCCTTTGTCCCGTTGCTCGCTGACATTACTTGCCTCCTCTTTCTTTTCAGAAAGTGTTGTTGTTTTCTCTCTCATTTCCCCTTCTTTTTTCACCATGCGTTCTTTCTTTTTTATCTTTGGTTTATTGGCCATTTCGTACCCACTTGTTAGCTTGCCTGATTAGGGCAGCCATTTTGTATTTCTCTTGTCGTCTGCATTGTTTACATCCCGATGCTTTGTCATCGGTAGTATTGATTAGCGTTTTGCTTTATCAGCCTCCAACCTTTGTTTTTCTAGATGGAAGCCGGGTTAGTGAGGGGTTAGTTAGAGTTAGTTATGGTTAGTTTGGCTTTCCGTGTGTTTGTCGTTGGCAGAGTTATTTTTGCTCTGTGCTCTTCTGACTGTCGTCGTCCACTCCTTTGTTGCAAACAGTAGTCTATTAGACTTTTGTGATTTGGTGATGTTTATTTGTTTGTTTGTTTTCTTTTTTCTTCTTCCACCTTATGCCTGGGGTTTTGAGGTGATTTCAGCTGTTTTGTTTCTTTCCTTTGGTGTCAGCTGTTTGCTTGACTGATTAGGGCAACCATTTGTGGTTTGCTCTTTCTTTCTTTGCCACAGGCATCTGTGGTCTGTTCTTTCTTTCTTTGCCACGGGCATTTGTGTACGGTGTCTTTCTTTCACGGCCTTTTCTGCTGTAGGCATTTGTGTTAGACTTTTTGTCTTTGCCTTGTTAGTGCTTTTTTTTCAGGGTATCAGTGTATCTCTCAGTTTTTTGGTATCATGCTGTGCGCTTGTTGCTCGTCAGCTTCGTCCTTGGAGATTCGGATTTTTTTCCAGGTCGGTTACCCTGTGGACAGCCCTACAAATTCCTCTTTGAAGCAAACCCCATTTGGTATTCCGCCATAAAGTTTACGAAATCGCACTCAGCGAAGTGCTCGCTACACAAATGGACGTGACTGAGGTGCAGCATCAAAGTCAGCTCGTTTCAATTGTACAAATTTGACCAGTTTTCGCGTCCCGGCGGGTCGATTCCGCGGGAACTTTTGCATAGTTATGCTTTGGGTTGCTTGTGAGTTGTTACAGTTTGCTGCTATACAGTAGGCCGGCATGGTTAGAGTTTTTGTCGACCACACGCATACACAGCCAGTGACTGACTCTCCAGACTAACATCACTTCCGAGAAAGTCACGTGATTGATGGAGAACCCGAGACAGCATTCTCGGCCAGCCTACAGAAAACAAAATCGATTAAAAACCAATATTAAAAAAAAAAAAAAAATGTCATTTTTTTTTTTTTTCATTAAATGTCAAACTAGTGACTCATTTGTCAATCATTTCGATAGTCAGTTTGCATAATTAAAAACCTTCGACTTTTCCTTTAACCACTGCCTATGGGCTACACAGGCAATGGACGCTGTACTGATTTTTTTTTGTTATTTTTGTGTCTGCGTGCGTGAGCGCGCGCGTCTGTGTGTGTATGTGTATGTGTGGTGTGCGTGTGTGTGCGTGCGCGTGCGTGTGCGTGCGTGTGCGTGTGTATGTACGTGTGTGTGTGTGTGTGTGTGTGTGTGTGTGTGTGTGTGTGTGTGTGTGTGTGTGTGTGTGTGTGTGCGCGCGCGCTTGTGGCTGCTAACGTCTTCACTGGCTGACTGGTGATTATTTGAGTTTGGGGGGTACAGAGAGACTGAGAGAGAGAGGGGGAACCAAGAGGTTACGAGTTTGTTTGTGTGTGTGTGTGCGTGCGTGTGAGTGTGTGTGTGTGTGTGTGTGTGTGTGTGTGTGTGTGTGTGTGTGTGTGTGTGTGTGTGTGTGTGTGTGTGTACAAGTACACGTGTGTGTATGCGGGGGATAGGGAGGGGAAAAGTGAGATGTGTAATGCATTCGTAAATTAGGTTGTGTACCGTTGTAATGTTTCATGTATAACACTTTCAGCCTCACACATGTATAGCCATAGAGGAATCTGGCGTTTTAGAATGCATTTACTATTATTAAAAATCCATTATTACATAATACTTCGCCAGTCAACTATTTCCCAGAAGAAAAAATTAACAGACAAAAACAATAGGTACAAAGATCATTCCTTTCATAATGCATAATTTTGTAGCCTAGAGAAAGGAATTTGTTGACCAGAGAAGGAATTGTCTCCCCATGACTGTCCTTTTGGGGAAACCAACGCCATATCACTTGTACCCCAAACTCCAAACTTGGAAGGGGAGTGTTGACCCCTAAAATAACAATAAACAGCTAGACTACACCCTAGAACGTGACTAACGCTTACTGCTAGCCACCAACAAGAAGACGGTCTGGCTGTCCCCGCACCGGAAGAACAAGGTCACCAGCGCCCTTGGCCGACAGTTTTCTTCTGTCGCTGCCATGTGTGAGGGCAGAAGCCTCCTTTCACATGGCGAGTTGGTCCATGCCATTGACTGATTGAGGATTTAGTTATATAAAGGTCATTGCCCTTCATGAAGAGGAGCACAATGTTTAGCTTCGTATAAGTACGTAACTATTAACTACAACCGGTTCATTGGTATTAAGAAGTAACAGTATCCCTAATGTTGGAAGCCTTATACAGAAGGAAAAAAAGTGTTATGACATTTTTGCCCTGGCATAACCATAATGGTCGACTCGGCGTAAATCACCACTTATTTTCTTTCTTTTTTTCTTTCTTACTTCTGGCAATTGTTTTGGTTAGTTGAAGCCAGCGGCAAATTAAGAATAAAAAAGGCAAGGATGTTTACAGGACTTGGGGGGATAAACTGCTTTCTAACGCCATGTAACATAGGACAACTCAGAACAAAGTGAACCTCATCTTTCTTCGTTGCTTTGCATAATGGACATTTAAAATCCTTCTCAATATGATCTCTATACCGCTGATAATGTATAGAGAGCTCGGATACATCAAATATAAATTATGTCATGATACGTCTCAGTTGTCTGTCCATGTATACATTTTGGTTCAAAGCAAAATACAGTTAAAAGTTCTGTACACTGACCCTAGTTTGACACGAACTTCCCAATTCTGCCATCTACAGTCAGTCTGCCTTTCATGAAAACAACGTATAAACTCAATCTTGCCAGGCCTTGATTCATCGTTACAGACACAAAGCCATATTGAAGCAAATACATTCCGCCATTTGAAAACCAGTCTCTATTACCCCAGGCACCTAAACTGTCTTTACCATCCATGTAATCTTCAGCCAATAGCGAATACATCTTACGGCGGAGTTCACCGTGACTGGAAACCTGTCTGTTTCGCCGTGCACAAGGTCATTTAGTGTTTTCATACCTACCCCTAACAATCTTTTGAGCACGAACAAACGAACTTGTTCAGTATGTATCGCCGCTTTATCAACACCCCATATTTCAGGCCCATACTCTGTGACTGGTTGCACTTGAGCATCAAAGAGCTTCCAAGACACAATACACAATATAACTTTATTGCCAAGTGCCAATACACTGATTGCATGAGGAATGTTTTGTGGTTCCAAGTACACTCATCATACATTCACTCCAATCATAAAACATTTAATTACAACAGCAAATAAACATCGTGGTAAAAAGTCATTCAGAGATAAAAACATGAGAAAATCCCTCTGGCATCAAGCTGTGCATGTTACAGTAACATTCCCAACGCATTTGCCGCACGCCGTAGACCCCCGCTTGGAAAATCGGACCACGATGTTGTGCACCTTGTGCCTGGATACAAACAGAAACTGAAAACTGAAAAAAAAACTCGAGAAATGAAACAGTGGACTTCTGACGGCATGGAGGAATTGAGGGGTTGTTTTGAGTCAACAGGATGGTCGATGTTCTTTGACAGTTGTTCCAGTCACGACGAGCTGGCTGAGAGTCTCACTGAGTACTACGGTTTTGTGAGGACTGTGCCATAACCCCAAAGACAGAATCTTTCCGAACAATAAACCATGTGTGACAAAAGAACTGAAAATCTATCTGAACAAAAAGAAGTACGCATTTATGAGAGGTAATAAGGCTGAGGTGAGGGAACTAGACAAAGAATTTAGAAGGAAAGCAAAGTTAGCCAAACTCGCATACAAAGTGGAGAAAAAACACAAAGTGGGTAATGCAAAAGATGCCTGGAGGAGGGGGTTGAATACAATGATGGGTAGTAAAATTAACCAACAGACTGTCAAAACAGACGATCCATGTGATTTTGCAAATGAGTTGAACAAGTATTATGCCAGATTTGATGTCAGTGACTTCAGCAATGAACGTGACAATGTTTGTCGCTCACTGGTCCCAAGTCCGGTGTGCGTGGAAGAGGGAGATGTGATTCCATGATTTTCTGGACTCAACCCCTCCAAGGCCCCAGGTCCGGATAGCCTTAAGGGTAGAGTACTCAAGGTGTGCGCACAGCAGCTGGGACCAGTGTCTGACCGTCTTTTTCAGTTGTTCCTGGACAGCATGTCTGTTCCACGCCCGTGGAAGAGCTCCACCATAATACCACTTCCAAAGAAACCCAATGTAAAACAGATGAATAATTTCAGGCCTGTGGCGTTGACATCTATTCTGGTAAAGTGTATGTAGAGGATAGTGTGTATCTAGTTGGTTGCTTCTGTGACCGATCGCATGGACCCTCTACAGTTTGCCCGCATGGCCAGAAGGGGTGTTGAAGATGCATGTCTGATTCTCGTAAATCTAATTGCAAGCCATCTTGATAAGTCTGGATCATATGTACGTGTGATGTTCATGGATTTCTCATCGGCCTTTAATATAATTCAGCCCCATCTTCTTATTAAAAGACTTTTGGATCTAGGTACTGACCACACTCTTGTTCTCTGGATTAAACAGCTCCTGTGCGATCGGCCGCAGAGAGTCAGCCTCAGTGGCATAAGATCTGATGAGCTAATTGTGAATACTGGTGTTCCACAAGGGTGTGTTCTCTCGCCTGTATTGTTTTCTGTATACACTAATGAAGTAGTATCTACCAATGTCTTGCTAACTCTCGTGAAGTTCGCTGACGTCATGGCCTTGGTGGTACGTCTCCAGGACGAAATCAGTCTTGCAGAATACTTTCTTCAGTTGCAGTTATATGTTCTAAACTCATGGTTCAAGGAAAGCTTTATGGATCTAAATATTTCAAAAACGAAAGAACTAGTGTTTGACAGTAGAAGAGAAAAAGAACCATTTATTCCAGTAAAAAACTGATCAACAATTGGTGGAAGTAGTGTCTAGTTTTAAGTACCTGGGTACAGTTGTAGACTCAAAATTCAGTTTTAATGATAACGCAGTCTACGTGTACAAGAAAGCACAGCAGCGCTTGTACCTGTTGAGGAAACTATGCAGCTTCGGAGTCGGCAGACATGTCCTTGATTCTGTCTATCGCTGTCTTGTTGAGAGCGTTCTCTCTTTCAACATAGTAACCTGGTATGGAAATCTGTCAGTTAAAAACAGATCTCGGCTGGCACGAGTTGTCAACACGGCTAGCAAGATTATAGGAGTTGAACAAAAGCAACTGTGTGACCTGTACCATCTTTCTGTCTCTAGAAAGTCACTATCGATCCTTCATGACAAAACGCATCCTCTTAACTTTTGCTGTCAGCATCTGCCGTCGGGTCGACGATTGAACGTGCCACTGGCAAAGAAGAATGTTTATAAGAAATCTTTTATACCCACTGCTGTTTCAGTTTTAAATGCAAGGTTTTAGAATGTACGCGTGTTCTGAACATGACATATGTGTTGCGGGTGTATGTCTGTGGAAGAAGCCGGGGCCGGCGAGATGGGGAGAGAATGTGAGTGAGATATATACATTTCTTTCTGTTACGTTTTATTTTATTTTATTGTTATTTTTAATGTACCTTTTTGAGTCTTGAGCCCATGTGTCAAAGGGAATTTTTCATTTTTATGCTTTGTATATTGATGAATAATAAAGATTTATTTGATTTGATTTGATATCACATAAAATAAAATTGTCACTTCCCGAGGACCTCCTGTTAAAAGTTACTGTCCTAGTAAAAGCAATTATAAGAATTATCTACAACAAATTAATTAATTAACCCCTGTAACACTACTACACATTCGACAACCAAACAACTGCAGTCTCTCTGACAAAATTTAAATAAAACACCATGATAGTCTAGTGGTTGTTATTCTTTTCTTTTCACCATCTTACTACAAATACAATTCCATAGAAAATCAAAAAGACCATCAGAGCCTAGTCTGTTCCCAAATGTGAGCCATGGCTGTCGCCTTCGCTCTAGCTCTCTCTGTGGCTCTCTCTAGCCCTAGCTCTCTCCGCTGTCGCTCTTTTTTTTTCTGGGCTTATTTCACCCCATCTTTTATACTCTTTTGCCGTGTTTTGAAGTTAGTCCCCCGTCACGATTTTAAGATAACTTCCTCCGATACGAGACTGACCGTCCATCGTATGGCTTTGTAGGTGATCCCGATGGCTATAGCCAGAGAGTGCCCCGGCCATACCGGTCACGCTTTTAAGATAATTTCCTCCGATACCAGACTGACCGTCCATCGTACGGCTTTGTAGGTGACCCCGATGGCTATAGTCAGAGATTGCATCGGCCATACCGATCTCTCGTACCATCACGTTTTGGGGTACGACCACCTTCCACCTTCTTATCAAATATTTACATAAAAAGGGCATGTTTCTCAGAGTCAAGGAGGGGGAGCACTTAGCGAGGACAGCCAGCGCTTGCGGTCAATCAACCGTACAACCCCGCAAGGCTCTCATCGCTACAGTCGCAGGGGGCACAACACTATTGTGTTACACCCCTCCCATAGCACATGAGAATTTTACCCCAACAAAATTCTCAAAATTATTCCCAGAACCAAAAACTACTATATGAATTGGTTACATCTTGTCGAGTACATATAAAATGATTACATCCCGTAGAATACACCTTCAACCGTAGGCCACCAATAAACCCAATTAAATGTCTTTTAAGCTTTTGAATGCTTTCGGACAACGCCTGGAACAATTCTCTGGCATCATCTGATACAGATGTATATGTCCCCAAAGCAATCATATGCCATGCAGATGTCTCGTAGAAACATCCTGTAAAATATTATTAGTTTATACGTCTCTGACATCATCCCATACAGAGATATATATCTTCAGAGCAATAAAATACAGATGTATCATAGACACACCTTGCGAAACACAACCGACGTACGTGTACGCCCTAGAGCAATCAATGCAGATGTCTTATAAAAACATCCCTTGAAATATGATTTATACGTCTCTGGCATCACCTAATACAGGGATATGTCTTCAGAGTAACCAAATTGAAAACCAAACTGACGTATAGGTTATATGTTTCCGGAGCTCTCCGGACCCGGTATATTTCTGGATACATCTTCGCAAAAATAATCATAGAGTCCTGTCTCTAGGACAAATGTATCTCCAAATACATTACATAAAATGAATGAAGAGTCAGGTCTCTCGAACAGATGTATCCACAGGATACATCATACTGGAACAGTTAAAAGAGTCACATGTCTCTGGAACAGATGTATCTCCAGATACATCATACTGGAACAGTTAAAAGAGTCACATGTCTCTGGAACAGATGTATCTCCAGATACATCATACTGGAACAGTTAAAAGAGTCACATGTCTCTGGAACAGATGTATCTCCAGATACATCATACTGGAACAGTTAAAAGAGTCACATGTCTCTGGAACAGATGTATCTCCAGATACATCATACTGGAACAGTTGAAAGAGTCACATGTCTCTGGAACAGATGCATCTCCAGATACATCATACTGGAACAGTTAAAAGAGTCACATGTCTCTGGAACAGATGCATCTCCAGATACATCATACTGGAACAGTTAAAAGAGTCACATGTCTCTGGAACAGATGTATCTCCAGATACATCATACTGGAACAGTCTACAGATGTATCTCCAGATACATCATACTGGAACAGTTAAAAGAGTCACATGTCTCTGGAACAGATGTATCTCCAGATACATCATACTGGAACAGTTACTGGATCCGGGTGTCGTCTCCCTTGTGCCGGTGGACACAAGACATCGCGCCCTGACGGTCCCAGCCACAGACGCCGCAGTCCCCGGAAGGCCGTCGCTGTCGCCACCTCGTTGTTGGAGTGCGCCAGGTCGGTCGAGAGAGAAGTTGCTCACTCCCTCGGTTTTGGCGTCGGCGCAGAGGCGTTGGAACCACCGCCCCCAAAGAGTCTGGCGAAGGGCAGTGGCCTGGGTTCGGCCTCCGGTGGAGTGTCGACGTCCATCGGCTCCTCGTCGCGGCGCAGCAGTGGTGCGGAGGGTACCGCCCCTCCCAGAGCGTTGTCACCGCCCCCGGTCGTCGTCACCGACACCATCTGCATCCCCGGGGCCTCGGCCGCGGCCCCGGAATTCCCTCCGCCACCCCGCCGTCTGGCTGACCCTCTTAGACACCTACCCTTACATTTATAAGTCAGTGCTGTTAAAATCATGACCAGAACGAGTGTTCCTACAACCGCATACAACCAGGCCGGGTAACTGCCGGCTGTATCTTCTACCAATTCGTTTTGATCGGCCAGTTCCGTTATCAATCTTCTTAGTGGAATTTGTTCTACGGTCTGCAGACGATCGGGAAGTTGGATCGAGCTGAAATTTGGCAATTTTTCGTGGAAGGGTTTCCAAATGGTGGTGTTAGCCACTCTGGCATTTAGGAGTAACTCGGAAATAGAGTCCTCCACCTCAAATTTACTCTCCTTTTGATAGTAAGGCATGAGTGACATATATTCGTTTGACGCCGAACACGACATAGGCAACCTGATTATATCTAAGGGTGGCTGTACTTCTATTTCCCTGGTCCCTCTTTCATTTTCCTGGCATACCAGTGAGAATACTAGTTTTCGTTGGGTGGTTATTATCCAATTTCCATTTGTCAGATACTCAGCCATCGGGAGAATGGCGTTGAGCCTAACCATTGGTTGGCAATTTCGTTTAACTATTTTCAGTGTTTTTCATAAAGAGAGCCGTAATGCAAAAACGGTTCAAGCTAATCGGATATACTGGGCTTCTGATTGAGCAGAAACCAATCGAAGCTTTTGAACAGCCCTCGAGTTCCCCTTGGGTCAGAAGCACGAAATTGGTGCGCTGAGTGTTGACTGCTATCGCTTCTGCCTCCAACTGGTAGCTCGCTACTGATCCCGCCATCACCCCATCACTAGCATTGAACGGTATGGGAAGATTGTGTACCCGATAAACTTCAAAATCATCATTGGAGTCCAAAAGTGGGACCGGCACCACCACTAAAATTTTGTCTTCTTCTACGATAGTAGTGCATGTCAACATCTTATAAAAATGCCAAAGGTCTGCTTTTGGGTCCCCCGGCAACCTCAGCGGTGCCGCTATCCTGGTTTGGATATCTATCAAAAGGTCACGAAGTTTGAGCGGGGATATTATACTGGGTGACAATTTACCTATACTCAGCATATTTAACTGTAGCTGGAGGTGTTCCACATAGATCAGGGCTTTCTGCAAGGATTTCTTGATCTCTTCGACCAGGCCGTCTAGCTGTAGGTACATTGGTAGCAACGTCTCCAACTGAAAAATTCGATTATCTAGTTTTTGCGTCACATTGGCTATCTGTTCATTAATGGCCCCCATATCCGAAACTATCAAGTTCAGCGTCTGTCTGTTTTCCGCTATGCGTGCCCTAGAAACATTAATCAAAGACAAACTTTCCTGAACGACATGAGCCAGTCCTACTTGATTACTCCTCAAAATGTGCAAGTTACGTCTAATCGCCCCCAGATCTCCCTCAGAGACTGTTCCAAATAGGAAACTAAACGCTTGCCCAATAAAAGGAACCAGTGAGCGCTTGTTCCTAGGGTGGAGTGCATGGTACGCCGCTAGTCGAGCGTTCACCCCAAAATACGTTTCGCGCAACGTTTCCAGCTCGTGGGATAATCCACGAAACTCGTTCACCAACCCATTTGACCCTGGAGCACGATTCTCTACCACTCTCCGTATAACACCTAACAAGTGGTTTATGTTCTCCCCCACAGTATTCATTACTGTGACATATGGGTTCAGGTCAATCACAAAGGTGATTGACCAGCGTGACCTAGTTGTGGTCACCTCACTAACCTTGCGGAACACTACGTTCTGTCTAACCTGGGTAGCGAGGGTCAGTCCCAGAAGGACTAGGATAATCGGAGGCCGTTGCATCTGCAACACATCATTAAAACACCTTTAATTACGACGACCCCATCTCCAGGAAGCCATTACAGGACATTGAGAATTGCGCTGAGAAGATTTCTCACCCTACCTGAGCTCTTCCCACGTCCCCTCTTCTTCATAATTCCATCGACCGACATCGCCTCATCAGAGACCGCTGATGTCTCGTCATCGGAGATCTTATGTCGTTCGACTGGTCCCTGTTCTCTTTCTAGCCTCCGTTCCCTGGCTTTTATTCTTCCCGCTAGCTCTGCCAGAGGTATGTTCTCCTCCTCTGAAGAATCGTCCCTTTCCCGCCGATACCACCGGGTAATCTTGGGTAAAGGGTCCCCGCCCTCTGATTCACTGCTACTACTCTCCTCGGAGCTTTCCTGAGGAGGAACCACGTAAGCAGCCCTTCGATAGGGTTTCTTTGAATCATTGGTTGGAATTTCCCATTCTTCAACCCTAGCCAGCCTTAAATGTTCAGCATGAACTTTCACAGCCACCCCATCAAGCTGGTTCCTGATCACGTACGTGACAGGAGAGGTCTTCTCCACAACTCGATAGTATGGTTGCCACTTGCCCTCCAATTTATTCCTACGCTGGTGACGCTTGTAATACACTGGATCACCCACCTGGAAGTCGACCGGTTTACTGCCCCTATCTGCGTACTTGGCCTGTCTCTTCTTAGCCCGTTTCATGTGATTGTGCACCAGAGTGAACAGTTTGTGTTGCTGTTGCAAGGCTATCTTATGCTGTTCCTCCCCCACGTACTTTCTCCTTGGCTTAAGGATATTGTCTATGGGCAACACTACGTCTCTGTTATACACTAAGAAGAAAGGTGAAAATTTGGAGCTATCGTTGTGATTGAACCTGATGGCGGCCAAAGCCTGGTTCAAATACAGATCCCACACGGTCGAATCGTCCTTTAGGTGTTTTGAAAGGACGTCGTGTAAGGTTCGGTGGAACCGTTCGACCTTGGCGTTGCTCTGAGGATGGTAGAACGACGTAGTTACATGATGAATGTTTAATTTAGCAAACACTTCCTTCATCACTTGGTTTTCATTCTCAGTACCATTGTCTGTTATGACTTCACAAGGGCAGCCAAACCTGGGAAATATCTCGTCAACCAAGATATGTGCGACGCTCTGCGCACTTTTGTCTGGTATTGCAAAAGCTTCCGGCCAGCCAGTATAATGGTCAACCACACTTAAAATATACCTATTCCCTGACAATGACGTTGGGTATGGTCCTGAAATATCCATACTAAGTTTGGCGAACGGGTATGGTGGCTGTTCCATTTCTTGTAGTGGGGGCCTCTGTTTTTTCAATGCTCGCGTCTGACAGGTCACGCAAGCGTTCACATAACTGGTTAACTTTTGGTACAAATTTGGAAAATAGTACTTCCTTTTGATGGACTCGAAGGTCTTATCGATGCCCATGTGCCCGTTGTTGTCATGGTACTGTTTGATCACTGCGTCCTGAAGCTGTTTGGGTATGTACAGCCGGGGTGTGGGGTCGTCATCGGGGTCAGACAGATAATACAGCAGCCCTCCCAAAATGAGATGCCTATTCTTCAAGGCGCCGACTGCTTTTCCCGATTCTAATTGCTCTTTTATGCCCTTCACGACACCATCCTTGTCTTGTTCTTCTACCATGTCCATCCCTTCCCACGTGGTTTCTGGCTCCTCCTTCCCACTTGCGCCCGGGTTCTCCCAGCCTGCGTAAAACTTAGGATCAAACCTGTTTGAATTGAGCGCATTAACCTCCAGAAACTTGTCGCTGATCTCCACTTCCTCTTCCCCCTGTGTCTTATTTTGAACCTTATGACACCCCTGAGGTGTACGAGACAGAAGGTCGGCTACTGTGTTGGCGACTCCCTCTATGTATTCTATCTGACAATTGTAGCCCGCTATTGACAAAGCCCACATCTGCACCTTCCGATTTTGCATCGGCGATTCCAACAAATACTTCAGCGGCTTATGGTCTGTGCGCACAATGAACTCTGCCCCGTGTAAATAATGATCTAACTTCTGCCGGGAATAATGAATAGCATAAGCCTCCTTTTCAATTGTCGACCACCTACACTGGGTATCACTCAGCTTGTGAGACAAGAAATAAATGGGTTTCTCAACTTCCGTCCCTTCTCCATCTTCCCCTTTTTGAGTGAGAACCGCCCCTATGCATGTGTCACTAGCGTCTGTGTACAAAACATAGGGCTTCTGGGTGTCTGGGTAGACCAGCAAAGGGACCACGGTCAAACTGTCCTTCAAATAATCTAAAGCCTTCTGGCACTGGACTGTCCACTTGAACCTGGCAATTTTTTTCGTAAGCTCAATGAGGGGTTGTGCTATCTCTGAAAAATTTGGAATGAATCTCCTGTAATAGCTACACGTCCCAATGAACCCCCTCACCTCTCTGACGTTGCTGGGCGCTGCCATTTCCCTGATTGCCTCAACCTTTTCTGGGTCCAGCTGGATCCCTTCCCCGTTAATGGTGAACCCCAAGTACTTTGTCTCTGTCTGAAAAAAATTGCACTTTTTCAGTTTCATTTTGAGTCCATGTTCCCTTATTTTGTTGAACACCGCATGTAGGTGCGACAGGTGCTCATCTGGAGAGGCACTGAAAATTATGATGTCATCAAGATATGGAATGGCAAAATCCTCTAACCCCTCTAGCACTATGTTCATCAATTCCATGAACACTGGAGGTGCTCCCGACAAACCAAAGGGCATGACCAAAAACTCAAAAAGCCCTCTGTGGCATGCAAAAGCAGTTTTCTCCCTATCTCTTTCGTCCATCAGGACTTGCCAATATCCTGATTTCAGGTCAAGCGTGGTGAAGTATTTGGCTTTCCCTAACCTTGCCAAAATGTCATCTATCACAGGTAATGGGTAGGAAATGGGTTTGGTAACTTTATTCAACTGTCGAAAATCGACACAGAAGCGCTTGGACCCGTCCTTCTTGTCTACCACTACTACTGGGAAGCTCCACGGTGATCGCGACCTCCGAATGATCCCTGCTTCCAACATTTCGTCCACTGCGTTGTCTATCACTGCCCTTTTGTTCAATGGAGTTCTGTATGGTTTCATCTTGATTGGCGGATGCTCGCCCGTATCTAACTTCATCTTTACTGTATCTGTGTGTCCCAATTCTGCATCCGTCTGCGCGAACAGATCCCGGTTCTCCGTCACCAGTTTCTTAACACCACCCTCAAAATCTCCCGGCACTGAGAGATCATCTAGCCAGTCATCCCCTGCTTTCCCTTTCTCCTCCCCCGTTTCCCGAACTGAGTTCACAATATTCTCTTCTTTCAACCTTTCTAGCTTCCCAATGACGCTGCCTCTTTTAACCCTAAAAGTCTTACTTGTACGGTTGGAGATCAAGGCGGCAAACGTCCTGCCCGCCTTCACCTCGACGACCGATTTCTGCAGCTGCAACCCGGGTTCCATGCTAAGATAACCCCGATCTGTGGGTGAAACCTGGCAAAGCTGCTTTCCCTCGGAATCTAAAACACCACTGGTTTTCGCCTTGCAGACCACAGCCGTGTGAGGTTTAATGACCACCGTACTGGCTGCTCGAACGAGGGCCGAAATGTGGATGTCCTCTTCCAGTGGCACATACACCTGGCCTATCTTCATGCTGCGTAACTCATTAAAATACAGCACGACCTTGTTGTCAATAATCCAGTCCCTGCCCAATATAACGTTCCTGTTCAACCCGTCCACCACATAGAACGTATGTTGGAATTTCCGACCCCCAAGCTTAAATTTAATAGTAGCGCACCCATCTACTTGCAGTTTATTCCCATTGACCGCCTGAAGATTAACCTTTTGTTTCCCCAACTCATAACCATGTTTTAATTTATCAAAAACCCTCCTATGCACCAGACTAACCTCGGCACCCGTATCCACCAATGCCCTATACCGCTGTTTCCCCAATTGAATCACACAAGAGTTTGGACTACCCGCTAAATTGATAGAGAAATTCTTCTCAGGCATCGCCGATGCCCTCTGCTTCCTCTCACTACTGGCTTCTTTTAGTGGAGGTGTTGGCCGTTTTTTGGTTTCCCATTTCTGCAGTCCTTCTTGAAGTGCGGACCCCCGCATTCCCAGCATTGGACTGACCGATTCTTCCTTTCTCTAGGAACATCCCCTGCCGGCATTGCCCCAGGCTCCCTGCAGTCCTTAGCCTTGTGAGGTCCACCACACTTAAAACAACGGAGGGGGCGCATGTGTCCCACCTCCATGGGCTCTTCCCGTCTAAACGGTTCCCCCCTGTATCCTTGAAAAACGTCAACCCTCTCTTTCTCTCTAGCCGGTTTACCCAGTCTCAGCTGAATCCTATCCTGGACGTTTTGTTCATTCGCAGCGCACGCCACTGCTGCCCTAAACGTGGCTGGGTTCTCCCGGAGAATCTTCGCCTTGAGATGATAATCCCACAGCCCATCAATAAAATAAGCCACTAACTGCTGTTCAGCTCCCTGCCCTAGTGCTCCTGCACCATCACGATCAAACGCGTCCTCTGACAGGGTGAGCAGACGTTCTGCGAACAACTGAATTGATTCCCTGGGCTTCTGTTTAATTTTACGCAGCAAGGTCAGCGCATGTTGTTGGTCCACTATCTCTGAGAACCGAACAGTCAATTCCTGCTTCATTTCTCCCCAGGTGGCTTGAGGGCGTTCTCTAAGAAACCTGTCAATGAAGTCGCTAGTCGGACCCTTACTTGCCCTAAACGCTATCAGCTTTTTCGACTCATCCTGAGCCCCTGAAAACAAAGCACTTTTCTCTATCTCCTTTATCCATGCCTTAAACTTTGAAGGCTCCCCTTCAAACACCGAAACTGAATTTGAAATGTCCCTTGCGGCCATAAATGTTGAAACATTTCGCAGTTGTGCCGCTAAGTCGGCAAAAGCCTCCCCAACGTCTTGTTGTGCCATTTTTTTTTTTTTTTTTAAATTCTCCTCGCTCTTTCTAGAAGCAAAGCCACCGCAACGTTATCTAAGCTTTTTGTCACACTTCCTCATTTTTTTAAAATATTCTTTCCTATACTTTCCTTTTTCTTTCAATCACGACATCCGATCAAAACATTTATGTCCACCCCTACACATCTTGATGAAAAGTCAACAACAACAACAACATCTGTGTCAGCCAGAACGACAAGGTAGGACGAAGAGAAAACGAGACCACTTACCTCGACCCCGAAGCGCAGACGTGCCCGGCCCTCGCGTCTGTGTTGGCTTCTCTTTCTCCGATCCTAGGGCTCTGTCTGGGTGGCCTTTTCTTGAGAAGACAGCACCCCCCACCTTCCTGCTGGTACCTCACGAACTACATTGACCCTATCGTATCTATTGACCTGTCTTGACCTAAAATTGTTTCGGAAGCAAGTGATCTTCAGAGTCTCTTTTTCCAGTGTTTCTGACAAAAATGATGAGGGGAGTATTGGCAATTCTGCTGCCCTAATCCTATCCTTCTGACCTTCCATTAACTTTTTCCTTAGGACCTCTTCCATCTTTTCTTCTAAAAAACAACAACTTGTCTACCCGTTCTAATCCTGGTCTAACGGCGCCAAATTGTCTATCGTGTAACACTACTACACATTCGACAACCAAACAACTGCAGTCTCTCTGACAAAATTTAAATAAAACACCATGATAGTCTAGTGGTTGTTATTCTTTTCTTTTCACCATCTTACTACAAATACAATTCCATAGAAAATCAAAAAGACCATCAGAGCCTAGTCTGTTCCCAAATGTGAGCCATGGCTGTCGCCTTCGCTCTAGCTCTCTCTGTGGCTCTCTCTAGCCCTAGCTCTCTCCGCTGTCGCTCTTTTTTTTTTCTGGGCTTATTTCACCCCATCTTTTATACTCTTTTGCCGTGTTTTGAAGTTAGTCCCCCGTCACGATTTTAAGATAACTTCCTCCGATACGAGACTGACCGTCCATCGTATGGCTTTGTAGGTGATCCCGATGGCTATAGCCAGAGAGTGCCCCGGCCATACCGGTCACGCTTTTAAGATAATTTCCTCCGATACCAGACTGACCGTCCATCGTACGGCTTTGTAGGTGACCCCGATGGCTATAGTCAGAGATTGCATCGGCCATACCGATCTCTCGTACCATCACGTTTTGGGGTACGACCACCTTCCACCTTCTTATCAAATATTTACATAAAAAGGGCATGTTTCTCAGAGTCAAGGAGGGGGAGCACTTAGCGAGGACAGCCAGCGCTTGCGGTCAATCAACCGTACAACCCCGCAAGGCTCTCATCGCTACAGTCGCAGGGGGCACAACACTATTGTGTTACACCCCGCCGGCTTATTCCCCTGGCCACTATCACCCTGACCCATCCAAGATCCTACGCACTAAAAACATCCCCGCCTTGATTCAATTGACACGGGAATGGACCTAGTGTAAGCTCGCCAATAGACGTCACTAGCCTGTTACACCCAGCGCCCAGCGCCTCCCCCCCCCCCCCCCCCCCCATCCGCTACCCCCACCCTCACCTCGAGCAACAACACAACACGTGCGTTCGGTTAGGGGAAGCTAGTCTGGACAAAGCCGGAGAGGAAGCAGACGGCATTCGCAGACGAAATTTAAAGACAAAAAAAGAGCTAGTGCTTGGACACCCTGAATACCATAGATACAGCGCATGTTCTTCGTCCGTAAGTAAAGGATTTTAATGATTCACTGCAAATCATGACAAAACACTAGAACTCAAATTTAGGGTAAGACTACGTGCAAGTGCAGCTGACCCAGAGGTCATGTCAGAGAACAACAATTATATCACTTTTATTCATATTAACTTCCAAGTCAAGCTCAGAAACAGCATGTTGTAGACTATTCAACTGGGTCTGCTGTCCTGCAACAGTTTCCGACATAAAAATTACGTCATCGGCCAACTGCAATATGAATACCTCAAAAGTGTTGACCATAAATCATCTCTCGTGACTCCCTTTGTCAGTTGCTTGTAATGCTAAATCATTTATGAATAGAGAGAAAAGGACAGGGTTAAACACATCTCCTTGTTTCTCTGTGGCAGTACAATTCACATATTCTGTAATTTTATCTCCACATCCGACGCGAGTTTTCACATTATTGTACCTAATCTTAACACATCAAAATGACTTTCTGTTAAAACCATTCTTTCACAAAGTAGGTCATAACAAATTTATGTTAATATAATCAAACGTCTTTTCGAAATTAGTAAAAGCAACATGATGGTTTTAGTCAACAACAAACTGCTTCTGAACACATGCCAATAAAATAAACATGTGGTCATTTACAGACTATCCTCTTTTGAACCAGTTTGATATTCGCCAGTAATATTATTTTGTTCCACCCATGTCCGTAGTCTATTACTAATAATTGTACTATTATGTTTACTATTTGTATCACATATAAGATACCTCTCTAGTTACTAGGGTTCTTCGCGACTCCTTTTTTTTTTTTTTTTAACAGTGGTATAAGTGCCATTCAGCCGTCTGCAAATGTTTCCTTGTCAAGCAGAGTATTAAAGAATCTCACTATATCCACAGAGTATATTCAATACATGAACAGATTGCACTGTCACTCAGTCGGCACTTGCCTCTTTCTATACTAAAAACAAAATACTGTAAGTTTAACACTAACTGAGCTCGGGATAGTAAACCTACACACACACACACACACACACACACACACACACACACACACACACACACACACACACACACACACGTACATGCGTTTGTGTGCATGCGCGTGTACATGTTTGGGGCAGCGCGCGCGCGCGCGCGCGTGTGTGTGTGTGTGTGTGTGTGTGTGTGTGTGTGTGTGTGTGTGTGTGTGTGTGTGCGCGCGCGCGCGCGCGCACATGTGCGTGTGTCTTCACGCGTTCGTGTGTCATGAATATGAGAGTGAGCGCGAGGAAGGACTGAGCAAAAGATGAGGAAGAAAGGATGTTGTAAGCGGAGAGCAGGAAGAGACACGGGGAGTGGGGGGGGGGGGGGGGGGGGAGACAGTCACACTCCAAGCACTGGTTTACGACATCTTTCCTTCATTTGGAGGAAGGTCCCGGAAAGCGATGCTCGGAGTGTGGGAGAGAGTGTGAGGGAGAGAGAGACGGGGATAGAGAGAGGGGGAATGGAGGGAGAGAGAGAGGTAATCAGGGTGGGGTGGAAGGAGGTGGGGGGCGCAGCGTTTCCAGATAATAACAACATCTACTACGTGATATTTGATTGTGCCAGTCACTAATAATTAAATCTGTGTAACTACACACAGACGGATGCCCGCGACCATTTTCTTGGTACACACTATGTTTCGTCAAGGGGCTCTAAATAACTACATCACTCATAGTGACTTCTCCCCGTTACTGATTTTTTTTTTTTTTTTTTTACGCTTGATGCTAACCTGTTTGACTGTTCGTCTGTTATTATCACTGTTATCATTAGTAGAACTAGTAGCAGTAGCAGTAGCAGTAGTAGTAGTAGTGGTGGTGGAAAGCTGCAGTAGTAATTGTAGTAGTAGTCGCAGTGGTGGTGGAGGTGGTAGTGGTGGTAGTAGTAGTAGTACTAGCAGTATGTCTTTACGTACAAAAAAGGCCTACTGTTTTTGATCTCACAAATGATGATGTATCTGAGATTGGAACTGATAGTGTACAGAAAGAAAAGTCCAAGCCAACACACAAATAAAGATTCGATGTTCGTTGTCAAGCCCTGTCTAGAACCACTAGTCACGTGACATGCGGCATTGTCCCGTTCACCTGCTGCTTTGTCAGCCTCTTGCCGTGTGTTTACGTGAGGACTGAGACCCGAGTAAACAGATCTCATCCCGACATCCTGTATCTTCAGGTGTTCGTAGTCACCTGGCACCGGGGGATCACCTGCACAACGATCGAGGAAAGTTCAGATGCCTTGACAATAATGCTGCCTTTTATCAATGACCTTCGAATGCACTGCTCGTAAACGACATTGGCGTAAACTGTTTGTCAGTATCTCAACTTTTGAACATCGGAGGATTGTACTCGCAGCAAAATAAAACTAGTAGTCCACAGAAAATATTGTATAAATAACAATATAATTATGTAAAAGCCGAACTTTTTCTGAAAAATCGATTTTGTTAATCTGTTGAACAATTCACCGAACCTGTCTTAGGTCGTGCATTTTTTTTCTGAAAAATCGATTTTGTTAATCTGTTAAACAATTCACTGAACCTGTCTTAGGTCGTGCATTTTCCAGCTTGAAACAAGCTTCTTTTTTCCTTTGTTCGAGAGTATTCTATGCAACTGGTTCCAATCACTGTCAGAACAAATTCCACTCAGATAAGTAAAATGGCCGAATAAAAGTGGTCAGTGAGCCAGTTTAATTTCAACGCCAGACAGCTATGGCTGCCATTTCCAGATACTGGTATTAGCTGTCCAGGCCGGGTTGTCGGTTCAGTCATGACGCTCAAAGCGGAAATGGGTGGAGCTGTCACCGCTAGCGAGGGAAAGATGTTATTATATACATCCTGGAACCGTTAGTGTTATAACAGCCGTTTGGTGGCAGTTCATGCTGTGTTGATGATTTAACGCATATCAGAAAGCCGAAGAGCTGGGCTTAGAGAAGCCTCCAAGCCATTTTTACTGGGACTGTACAGAGAAGATCAGTGGACGAAAGCCTGGGAAGAAAATGAAAAGACGTTTGGCGGGTCATCGCTAGCGTTAATTAACACATGACGGGAGTTTCTGTGTCGCAGGCATCATTGGGCAAACTGCTACTCGAATGGACTGGGGTATGTGTGTTTGTTTGTGTGTGTGGTGGTGTGGGGGGGGGGTTGGAGGGGTGGAGGTGACGCTTGCGAGTTTTGTCATCGTGGCTGAAAGCACATGTATCTACTTCACGGACAGGTCACCGCATACAAATGGAAGGCAAACGGTGGAAATTTAAGATAAACTGTCGTACAACCTTGTACACTGCTGTCTTGGATTTCAACCAAGCCGATGTCTTGCTGACCGCCTGCCTCGTGAACATCTGCTGGCCTTGGTCTGTGACAGAGAGAGACAGAAAAAAACAAAAACAAAAAACAATAATGAATGCAAACAGGGACTAGGTGTTGACATCTTGCCCCGACCTTTGCCCAGTGACTGTGCATGTACGTATTGAGCGATTAAAATACATTTTTGAAATCTTTTTTCTTCTAAACAGTACTCTAAATTGTGACCAGGATACATAGTCCATGTATGCCTGGCTATACCAATAAAATCGTGTGCCTTTAGAACCGCAGTTATGTGTGCTATCGCTATTATTGCTACTCCACATACTGCTCATCACCACCACCACAGTCACTATGACGACCGTCACTATGACGACCGCCACTATCATGACCATCCTCACATCCATCAGCTTGTGCCGTTCCAACCTCCTCCCCCGGAACCCCTCCTCCTCGTTGCTGTCGGCGAGGGGTGTGGGGGTATTCGGTCGGTAATCAGTAAACCGTCAGTCCGCGTGATGCTTACTGTTCATCGGGAGTGCCTCCAGATTCGCCTGAAACAGAGAATGACACACTGTTCAAGGTTGTATGTATAATACTAGATGCTAAAGATTGTAACCAAACCGGCTTTGTGATGATTTCAGTGTGCATTACTAATAATGCAACAGCCACCAGAT
>OY757557.1:14404592-14439746 GCA_963584105.1 Alviniconcha strummeri | reverse complement strand
TTCAGAGGTATTCGCTTTAGAGGTATTCGCTTCAGAAGTATTCGCTTTAGAGGTATTCGCTTCAGAGGTATTCGCTTTAAAGGTATTCGCTTCAGAGGTACTGTTCAGAGGTATTCGCTTCAGAATCAGAGGTATTCGTTTAAAAGGTACTATTCAGAAGTATTCGCTCGAATGCCGCCGATGCGATTTTTTTCAGTCTCCAGTGAATGCCTCTAAAACTGTGACGAACAGCGACTAATGAAACCACGGGACGTTGTTGTTGTCACTACTGCTGGTGTTGGGGTGAGGGGGGGGGGGGAGAGATTGATTGATTGATTGATTGAACTTTATTATATATGTAATGGAGCGGAGTGGTCAAAGGACAATACACAGGCAGCGGAGTCAATAAAGTGGAGACCACAGCAGGCGTATGGCAGCAATCAGTTTTTACTTGTTCAGCCGCAGACAGTTTTCAGCACACACACAAAATCATCACGCTCTAGATAAGAGAACGGCGCGGGCCACAGGGAACACACGCTATCGCTACAGTAAAATCGCCCCTCTGGACCACAAAATGGCTGACAATTGTGTTTCCCTGGCCCGCACAAATACACTTTCCTCTACAATAACTAAACTAATTAAAACATCAAAAACATCAAATAAAAGCTACAGTTACAATCTTTTAAACCGTATAAACAAAATGTACACACATGACTTATTTTATTTACAACAAGAGTGGGAAGCGTGGCTTGCGCCTGTCTATATACAGATTCGTACAACTAAATCACAGCTAACACAATGTACAAAATATAAATGTCACTAAAACTTACATCGGAATAAAGAGCACGCTCCCACGGTTAAAATGGTACATAACAATTACAATACAACGCTCTGTAAGAGAAGCAAGACAAACTCAAAGACTAGCATTAAAACAATCAGTGCGAACTTTCGCCTGGGGCGCGTAACCTTAGTCGCAGCAGCGCTGATAGTGAGATTAAGTAGTCTATGAATACAACTTAGCTTCTACAGTACACAATACTTAACAAGTTAATTTCAACCCAAAATAAACACTAAACATGAAGTCAGCTAAGCAAAATACTATACGACAACGCATTGATCGACACAGAATTACTTTAATCGAATCAAAACAACATTTCACTACCATTTATTAGTACTAAACAAAGCGCGCCATGCAGACGACGGCTATAAAAGAATGGACCTAGAGAGGCATCGGCTACTAATTAAGCTCGATCCGGTGTCGTGAATAAACGTTAAATAAACATTCTAAGATGCCAAATTATATTATACATAGCTTAGTGCGTAAAAAGGACTAGATAGACAAAGAGTAGGTAAACAAACAAGCGGTCAAAATGTTAAGGGAGAAAAACAGATTTGAAAAAGGCGCGCACTGGCGGCTATCGCCGGTCGGCTGTGTGAAGGCCATGTGGCGTTACGCCACACGCCGCGCTTCAAAACAAAAGCGTCGTCTGCTCCGGTTCCCGGGTTACTAAAGTACAGTAATGAAATTGCATTGATCCGTTAAGCGGGGCGGGATTATTGTAAAAACGTACAAAGAGCACTTGCTCACATTATATTGCTTTTTCTTTTGCCATATTGTCAATTTGTACTAATTTTTTCCTCTGTAAGTTGCCTTATTCGCATCCAGTCCGGTTTTCTGAAAACTATTCAGAGTGCGGCGTGCTTCACGCCTTTTCGGAGGCATTGACGGCCATACTACCTGTTTGTATCGCACCCGTAGCCAGTGTCGAACCAGATCGTACGCCTCATTTTTTGGCCGCTTCAAATCGAATTTCAGTGAATTTGAGAGAGAGAGAGAGAGAGAGAGAGAGAGAGAGAGAGAGAGAGAGAGAGAGAGAGAGAGAGAGAGAGAGAGAGAGATGTTTTAGTTAGGCCATAGCCCCTATTGAAAGGGGGTTGCGCAAATGATACTGCAGTTTGCACATCCTTTTTCTAGCATTGCGTTATATAAATATTTTTGGAATCAATGAGCATGTACAAAACACCTGCACCAAACCGTCCATGCGGGATACGAAAGACTAACTCTGAACACGTGAAAAGATAGTTCACAACCGGTGTATCATAAAAACAACAACATCGCCTCATCTTATAATTTCTCCGTTGGGTCTTACACTGAATTTATGGAAGAAAATTTCAAGTTGTCTTCCAAATCTGTTGATAGTAGAAGATAGAATACACAAGAGAATTATTTACGGAAAAGTTAAACTAAAAGCTAATCGCGGACTATCGCGGAGCTGGCCTTTTCTCATAATATTAAACAGAAAAGCTGAACCTGCTAATCGCGGTTACGTGGAACAGGCCTTTTCTAACCAGTAAAATATAGAGACTCCATTCGGAGGTTTATATCAGAATAAAAAAAATAAAAAAAGTGCCAAGCTCGGATAACGAACCTGACCTCTCAGTCAGAACGTCTGTAGCGAAACGCAGTTTAAGCTTCAACACAGCAGTCATGAAACGAGAAAAATGTTATAACCCGTATAATACTGAAACAACTCGTGGCTACCACAGAGCTGGCCCCTGTACCTAGTCGTTTAAGCGAACGTGAAAAATAATAAAACATCTGCAACGCCAGATCTTACGGCAAGATCAAACCATATCCATAAAAACCGAACAATCAAACAACAATAAAACATCAGTCAGGAACTAGGAAGGTAAAAGAAAGTCAGCAAAGCAGCCTGATCAAAGTGGACTGAGTCTAAATCAAAACACTAGTTGCACGAATCAGTGAAAAACTTGGACTTGGAAACTTGGAGACTGACTTGAAGACTTGGCAAAGCGACTACTGAGACACACGTCCTTTAAATTTCCATGAGGGCGAGTGGTGCGGGGATTAAAAGGGAGGGTCTTTTATACCTTCAAAGATACGACATCGGTGGCCCAGAATTTGGAATAACTGAAAGAAGAATTAGTAACAGAAAGGGAAGGCAGCTCTTCCATGCCCGTGCATGAACAGGGAGGCTTGTTGGGTGCAGCTCGGCCACTGACCGGCACTAATTGGAACCATCCTTTGGCCAGTGGCTTCACACGGGAAAGAAGACTACTGCACCCCACAACCGCACTAAAACCCAGCACCAACGAGCTGTTGACCGACTGAGATAAAAACATTATCAGTCTTAACTTTTCAACTACAAGACTTGCAAAGACCATTTCAACAACAGTTTAGCTAAAGTCTAGTGAAACACAGATTTAACAAAAGGATCGGTAACCCGATGTACTTTTAATAAAAGGACTTTTCTCCACACAGTAAGTGTTCAATCCCTAAAATGTCGGCACCCCACAGAACAACAGGCTGCATTTGAGCATCAAACAACTTAAAAAATCACATTTAAAGAATGGTTTCCTAGCCTGCGCACTTAATACCGACAAGAGCTCCCCCCCCCCCCCCCCCCCAAACAGATCTTGACATACATAACTAATATAGGCTTATTTTTGGTTGTAATATTTATAAGAATTAACAACTTTCAATTTCATCTCATTATAGAACCACCTGTCCCTAGATACCAAATAGCCGCCTTTTCTAAAAACCATTATGCTGCTGTTACTCATATTGACCTTGAGTTTGAGTTTGGAAGCAGCATGACTTAAACTACAGAGCTTGGTCTGTAAACCAATCACAGTTTCAGATAACAAAATAATATCATTTGCAGATAACAGGATAACCAAATCCACAAAATTGAACTGAAACACACCATTCTTTCCATTGTTGATAATCTCGAAGGCTAGTTCATTAATAAATAGCGAAAAAAGAACAAGACTACACACATCGCCCTGTTTTACACCTCTCGTGCAATTCATACATTCGGTAAATTTAGCACCACATCTAACCCAGCTGTCAACACGTCTTCTTTAGGTATATGTCGATTCAGGAAACTCTCTTCATCATCTTGAAATATATCTTCTTCATCTGTGTCTATTTCTTTCTCAAGTACAGTTGTAAAATGATGAAACCAGTAATCAGAGGTAATATTGTTTGATGGCTGTCTCTTTCCTTTCTGAACCTTATGCATGGTTTCCTACAGCAGTTCAATTCAAATTACTTTATTTTCCGTTGTAATCATAACAATTAAACGGAAATTTTTCTTCGCTCTCACCAGCTCTGCCACATTAACAGTTTAGTTTTTTGATCGTTAACCGATTGACTCCTTGTCCTTTTTGTACAATAAAGTTTTACATTCCATTCTTGCTTTACAGTATGCAATACTATCAATAATTTTCAATGTTTTCTTGAATTTTCTCAAACATCTTCTTACATTCAGTCGTGCGCATTTACTCTTCATCAGACCAGTCACGATTTTTTCCACATTTATTGATATAGATCCTTTTCTTCATGCATTCGGCTTGTTGTCTTAACAATTCACTGAAAACCTTCAGTGCCTCATTTACAGCTCTATTTATGAAAAACCTGAAGCGAAATCCAATTTGGTGTGTACTTCATCAGCTAGCAATGAACGACAATACAATTGTGCATAGTCATCATTCCAGACAAGTGATTCTAGAAAACAAAAACAAAACAAACAAACAGACAAAACAACAATAACAAAACACACCAAACAACAACAACAACAACAACACACTAATAATAATAATAATGTACATTTATCATGCGCTCATCAACGCCCTGAGCGCTCACATGATACATATTAACCTAAATATGATATTCTATACACACGCCCTGATATAACCGCAGTGGGTGGCTGGGCGTAAAACACCAAGTTACTTACTAGAGCACAGTCCGACCAAAACAATTTTCATAAAGTATTATACGGAAAAACAAACAAACAAACACATGCACACACACACACACACACACACACACACACACACACACACACACACACACACACACACACACACACACACACACACACACACACACTCATATCAGGATTTTCATCACACACATTTGTACAGTCAGAAAAGTCAAACTTAAATTCTAAACGTTGGTGGTCAGACTCAATGTAACAGGTAACATTGCGGAAAGTTGCAAAAAACAAAATCATCAGTTATAAAAATAATCATTTACGCTATTGCCTGCGTCAGAGATGTGTCTGTAACAACCTTCAACGTCGCCACTGCACACACCATTCATAATACACAAGTCTAATGCAACGCACAAGTTCAACAATTGTTTTCCGTATGAATTAAGCGTCATGTTCTCGGAACACCTCGACCTGGGCTCAGTCTCCTCATGCCCCCATGATATATTCTCATATTTAATTATACTAGAAGTATCAGGAAATCTGTTGGAAGTTCTTGCATTTAAATCACCAGATAAAATCACACGGACATCATCCAAAGACAATAACATATCAGACAAGCACCCCTCAAGTTACTCAGTACCAGTTTCAACCTCAAACATGCTGTAATCAGGAGAACCCTTTGGTAGAACATATTATGCACTTACATAGACAAACATCTTTGTTTATACCAAATATTTTCTTATTAAGCAGAAAGAAACAGCAAATGGTCGCTATCACACTTCAGTTCTCTTACAAATGAAACAAAACTATTTCTAACCATACACAATACTCCACCTGGGCGTAGTCTTTACTTCGATAACTTAACAACGGGCTCACAGTACACAGTATGATTTGAAAACAAACTAGAACAAGATTATTTCACAAAGGTTTGAACAAGACAAATGAAATCGAAAGAATGATAAAATCACTGCTTAGACAGCAAACCATAATGAAGAAATGACAAACTTTTGTAGGACACACTTTTATCACATGCGCTCACATCAGCCACGGGAGTCCAAGGTTTATTTGGTTTAACATCACTCACCAGATCAGTTTCGCTAACATTTTCAGGTTGATGTACCCGTAAGTTTGAGTTTTTAGAACCGTTTGTGTGGCTATTTACATCAAATAACCAGACTTCATTAAACCTCTCTGTCACGTGCTAGCGTGCACTAACGGCGTTCAAACTACACCTACCGTCACATTCAACCACATCTACTCCAAAGAAAGTGACACACACAATATATACGATTCAACAATATTTGTTACTAAGTCTACCGCTAAACAAATGCTAGGAAACACACACAAAAGTCTTCTGCTGGATGTCCAACGCCGACAAGTTATCGCTTTGTGGTCAACACCAGATAAATGTTGCCATGCCACAGTTAAAGAATAAGATCTACTGACACACACACCAAAAAAGACTAAACAGAGTCACCGCTGAGAGTGGCGTAGCGGTACAATTAACGGACGAAGTCGCTCGGTCGTCAGCCGCGAGCAGAACCGCCGCCGTCCAGCCCGGCGGCGCTCCACGGCCGTCACCTCGCAGACGTCGAGTGCTATCCGCCATCCGAAGGCTCCCGTCAGCCGAAGCCCAACAGGCCTTCTCAGCAGTCCGTACACCGACCAGAAAAGGAAAAACAAACAAACAAAACAAAAAACTGTGGCTATATCAGTTTTCGTAATTAATACTAAAAACTAACTACATTGGGGAAGGATATTAATCATAATAATAATAATGTACATTTATCATGCGCTCATCAACGCCCTGAGCGCTCACATGATAATATTAACCTAAATATGATATTCTATACACATGTAGAGCATAGTCCTACCAAAGCAATTTACATATGTAATGGTGTGGAGTGGTCAAAGGACAGGACACAGGCAGCGGAGTCAATAAAGTGGAGACCACAGCAGGCGTATGGCAGCAATCAGGTTTTACTTGCTCAGCCGCAGACAATTTTCAGCACACCCAAAATCCTCACTCGCACGCATAGATAAGAGAACGGCGCGGGCCACAGGGAACACACGCTATCGCTACAGTAAAATCGCCCGTCTGGACCACAAAATGACTGACAACTGTGTTTCCTTGGCCCGCACAAATACACTTTCCTCTACAATAACTAAACTAATTAAAACATGAAAAACATCAAATAAAAGCTACAGTTACCATCCTTTAAACCTTATAAACAAAATGTACACACATGACTTATTTTATTTACCACAAGAGTGGGAAGCGTGGCTTGCGCCTGTCTATAAACAGATTCGTACAACTAATTCACAACTAACACAATGTACAAAATATAACTGTCACTAAAACTTACATCAGAATAAAGAACACGCTCCCACGGTTAAAATGGTACATAACAATTACAATACAACGCTCTGTAAGAGAAGCAAGACAAACTCAAAGACTAGTACTAAAACAATCGGTGCGAACTTTCGCCTGGGGCGCGTAATCTTAGTCGCAGCAGTGCTGATAGTGATATTAAGTAGTCTACGAATACAACTTAGCTTCTACAGTACACAATACTTAATAAGTTAATTTCAACCCAAAATAAACACTACTAACATGAAGTCAGCTAAGCAAAATACTATACGACAACGCATTGATCGACACAAAATTATTTTAATCGAAGCAAAACAACATTTCACTACTATTTACTAGTACTAAACGAAGCGCGCCATGCAGACGACGACTATAAAAGAATGGACCTAGAGAGGCATCGGCATAGTTCAGGAGCTGTGTGAGAGTCGAGGTGGACGTCCTGGGCTGTCCGTCCTAACGAGCCTTCTGGTTTCCGTGGACGTAAAGAATTATTGAACCGTGCTTCGGCATTGGTCACAACTTGTCCCTAATATGTCAACTGACATCTGAGGACATTAAGCATCAACTCATCATCATCAGGCATCGGCTACTGATTAAGCTCGATCCTGTGTCTAAATAAACGTTAGATAAACATTCTAAGATGCCAAATTATATTATACATAGCTTAGTGCATAAAAAGGACTAGGTAAACAAAGAGTAGGTAAACAAACAAGCGGTCAAAATATTCAGGGAGAAAAACAGATTTGAAAATGGCGCGCACTGGCGGCTATCGCCGGTCGGCTGTGTGAAGGCCATGTGGCGTTACGCCACGCGCCGCGCTTCAAAACAAAAGCGTCGTCTGCTCCGGTTTCCGGGTTACTAACAGTACAGTAATGAAACTGCGTTGATCCGTTAAGCGGGGCGGTATTATTGTAAAACGTATAAAAGAGCACTTGCTCACACATAAATTATTAGACAAAAAAGCAAAACAAAAAACGCACTAGGAACACACACACACACACACACACACACACACACACACACACACACACACACACACACACACACACACACACACACACACACTCACACACACACACACTTGGCACACACACACACACACACACACACACACACACACACACACACACACACTTGGCACACACACACACACACACACACACACACACACACACACACACACACACACACACACACACACACACACACACACAGTGACTGTAGCAGAAACTGGGTACTGATATTAGTTAGGATGGAGATACTGTGAGAAGAGGAAGGTTTTTAATTTGGCCTTCAAAGATGACAGGGTTGAGCAGTGTCTAAGGTCTTGTGGGAGTGAATTCCAGATGTGGAGTCCAAAGCAAGAGAAGGCGCGAAAGCCATGAGTCTTGCGTTTGTATTGTTGGATTTCCAGCATGCGGGTGTCAGAAGAAGAGCGTAGTGTACGAGATGGAATGTAGACATGCAGCAGTTCAGAGAGGTAAGCAGGACCAGAACCATTTATAGCACTGAAACACATACAAGCGACTTTATACTTAATACGCTCTGAAATGGGAAGCCAGTGCAGTTTTTTCAGGAGAGGTGTTGAGTGGTGGTGACGGGGTGCCAAGAGAACAAGTCTTGCAGCAATTGTGTGTGCTGTTTGAACTACAAAGGAAAGGAGGTGGAGGGACGTGAATTAAAGTTGCACAGATTAACTGCCGACAAGAAACTGCGGAAAGTTAGGTGGTCGCCGCTCAGTGAAATGAAACTGGTCAAAAAGGTGACTGTATGTTTACCACTATAATCCGCGCAGCTTTTTGTTTTGTTTTTGTACTGTTTATTTACTTTATTTCGAACATAATTCTTTCAGTATCATGATGCTTTCAATAACTGGGGTAGGGTGTACATTTAAAGATGATTAAACAACAAAATTACCCAGCCTATGTGCCGACTGTGTCTGAGTGTGTTTATGCCTTTATATGGCAGATTGTAAATAGAAAGTCTGAGTGAGACAGTGGTGTTGATGACATTTGCTTTCCACTGACAAGCACACATTTAATTATTCTTTCTGCTTTTCATATTACACCCACTGCTACTTAATAACTTAGTGTAAGGAATGTAGCCTGAGTTTTACCTTTTGGCTTCTCACTTCATTTTTCCCCCCAGTCAAATTATCAAAATTTCGTCAAACTTAAAGAGGTCTGAATCATAACAGCGTAAATTACAGTAATATACAATATATCTATACATATACTGCTTTTTAAGGATCAAGAATATTCATTTATCCTCAGTAAACACAGGAAATTCCAGTAGTTTTGTGGTTTTACTTTTTTTTTAAATAATATTTACTTTTCAGTTTCAGTATTACTAGGTACATACATATCTATCTATCTGTCTATCTATCTATCTATCTATCTCTCTACCAACATGCTTTTGTGTTCTCCGAGGAAAATAACACTAATTGACAAGTAATTGTGAATAACTCATTGTGTATATGAGTGTGAGTGTGTGTGTGTGTGTGTGTGTGTGTGTGTGTGTGTGTGTGTGTGTGTGTGTGTGTGTGTGTGTGTAAATCATTCTACACACCAATGTTATATCTTTCTTAATAACATTACTAACTGAATTAAACTTTTATCATAAGTAGTACATATACTCAAAGTGTTGATATACGTCTTTACAAGTCTATAATAATGTGAATGCGAAGAAATTGCAAGTTGTACAAGTCTCCCTATCCTCCTCACCTCCCCCCTCTCTCCCTTCTCTGGCTCAGTGTAGTGAGAGAAAAAATCTTCTTCCACTCACTTTATTCAGATGGTTAATTGGATCAGTCAGGATGAGAAATATATTGCAGACTATTTCAGTGACTGGGTACTTGTATTTCTAGTAAACAGTTCATGTCCCTGGCTTGTAAGTTACAAAATAAGTGCAGGAGCAGAAAAATACTGCCATACATTACATACTTTCAAAATAAATGGAACAAGAACTAAAAGTTCATCCAAAGACACTACTTGCTGTAGTATCGTGGTTCATCTAGTAGAGTAGCAGTGCTTTCTGACATCTTTAAGATTGTACATATTCATCCTTCATGAGAATTTATGTAGTCAAACCGACAGGCAATGCCATTTGTTAAAATGCAGGTTAGGCTAGCTGTTGATGTATTAACTTTATGAATTAATGTGTCGATGCTGGTAGTTGTGTGTGATTATTAATGTCCACTTATTGTAAGTTGAACATTTCCACCTCTTCTTTGAGTATCTGTGTTCACTGTCTTTGAAGGAATCACTAGTCAAGCGGCTTAGGATCACATTCAGAAGAGTCATAATTTGAGTCTGATATATATGTGTGTGTGTGTGTGTGTGTGTGTGTGTGTGTGTGTGTGTGTGTGTGTGTGTGTGTGTGTGTGTGTGTGTGTGATTTTACAAAATAACCATATGATCTGAAATGTAGTCGTAGTTTATATATAATTTACTTTTATTACTTCTTCTTCCCCCCCCCCCTCTCTCTCTCTCCGCCCAGTCCTTCCGACTGCTTGTAAGAGGCCCTTCCTCCCTCCCCCTTTTTTCTCTCCCCTCTCTCCCTTGCTGTTTTTTGTAAGATAAGCATTGACTTTCTTCTTCTTCTTCTTCTTCCCAGTACTGCCTCATTTACTGGTTGTATGCTCGTAATGTATAACTGAGTGATGTATGCATGTGTACATCTGGCGCTGTGAACACGCCATGTTCTGTGCGGAAATTCTCATTTATCAAATTCCACTCACTCATTCATGCCTATATGTATACAAATGATATCCGTAATTTATATTTACTCATCAGTAGCTTCGCAAGTACTAGTTGTTAGACGGGTTTTTGACTGAACCTAAACTACAGTCCTTGTAAAATATTTTTTCTAGAGGTCGAGCTCGAGTTCTCTGTTTCTCTCAGACAGAGAGAGAGAGAGAGAGAGAGAGAGAGAGAGAGAGAGAGAGAGAGAGAGAGAGAGAGAGAGAGAGAGAGAGAGAGAGAGAGAGAGAGAGAGAGAGACTGAGGTTTTCGAGTGATTGCCATTGCAATGACTGGTTGCTGTTGTGTTGCTTAATGTTATGAGATGTCGGCTGACATATTAGGGACAAGCTGAGACCAATGCCGAAGCATGGTTCAATAAATCTTTACGTCCCCGGAAACCAGAAGGCTCGTTAGGACGGACAGCCCAGGACGTCCACCTCGACTCACACACGGCTCCTGAACTATGCAATGACTGGTCATTTGAGACCTATTTTATACACCCATAAAACTCCACCCAGTCCTTCCGATTGCTTGTGAGAGTGCCCCCTCCCTCCCTCCGCCCCTCCCTTTTTTTCTTCTCCCCCCCCTTTACTGTTCTTTATAAGACAAGCATTGACTGCTTCTGTTTTCTTTTCCGATACTAGTCATAATTATGAACTGATCAGATGTTCTGCTGCTTTATTTGCTGGTTGTATGCTCATAATATGTAACTGAATGATGTACGGCATGTGTTCATCTGGCACTGTGAACACGCTATGTTTGTGTGGAAATTCTCATGTATGAGGTTTCACTCACTCATTCATGCCTATATGTATATAATGCCTGTAATTTGATATCTACTCATCAGTAGCTTAGCAAGGACTTGTTGCTAGACAGGGTTTTGACTGAACCTAAACTGCAATCCTTGTAAAATAAAGTTTTCGAGTTCCAGTTCCAGTTCTCTCTCCCTCTCCCCCCTTCTTTTGGAAGCTTGATTGATGAAATTGCTCCGTGTGTGAAAATAAAGTATGACTGATTACAACGGACAAGTTCTGCCTCTGTGCCCCTGACTAGCTGTCCATTTTTCTTCAACCGTACTGTTAAATCTGAAAATTAATGTTCGTCGTGTGAAATGACCGGGCACTCGCCGCTGTTAAACGGCGGCAAGAGACGTCCCAGTCGGCAAGGGGCGATACTCGTACCAAACTCCCGCCTCACTAGTGGAATGGTCTATAGGAGAGTTCGGCTTAGTATTTAATCAGTGAACCCTGATTTCAGAGATCGTACATCGGATGTAGATGCATTCACATGCACAATTTGATTTCAGTCTGTCAGAAATGATGCAAATAGAGTATAAGTCTCGTGAGACAATCCAAACATTGCCAATGTTCGAAGGAGATCATGATCTGTTACACCAGAGGCTTTAGCAAAGTCCACAAAAAGAGCACCACAAGAGCTGTTTTATTTTATATTGGAAAGCCAAGACTTGGTCTATAAGACTTGTTGCGATACGAGCGATCTTCTCTGAACCATGTCTGGTTAGGGTAAAGTAGGCTGATTTTATTAAAATGTGCAAGAACATGTTTGTTTGTGTGTTTTCTCAAATGGCTTTCACTGAGAGAACCGACAAGATAGAAACTGATCTGCAGTTTAATGGATCTGAGCTCTTTCCAGCTTTAAACAGAGGAATGACCTTGGCCTGCTTGAAAGCAGCTGGAACGTAACATTTCTTTATACAAGAGATTCTCATGGTATCGTTGATTTCAGCTGCAGAGAGCTTCTCACTTTTTCCATCAAGACGATCTAGGCCACGAGTTCCAGTTTGCTTTCAGTGTATGAGTGCGTTGAAAACCTCGGTTAATGTCATGGGTGGAATAGGAGCAGCAGACTGTATGTGTTTGATGTCAGAGAGAGAGAGAGAGAGAGAGAGAGAGAGAGAGAGAGAGAGAGAGAGAGAGAGAGAGAGAGTCGCATTCAATACAAAATTTCAACTATCTGCTTCAATTCCATCTCTGTAACAGCCCCTCAGTATCTGTCCGATCTCCTTCAACCTTATACTCCAGCAAGAAAATTACGATCTGCATCTGACACACGAACCTTTGTCACCCCCTGTGTAAACACAAAAACATTTGGTGAAAGATCTTTTTTTATGCTGGCCCATCTGTCTGGAACAATTTGCCTCAAACACTCCGCCACTCTGATTCTACCTCCTCTTTCAAAGCCGCCCTCAAGACGCACCTGTTTAATAATTATTTCTAAACTGTTTTTCACAGCCCTGCCCATCCCCTCGTCCGACAGTGTGTGTGTGTGAGTGCGTGCACGCGCGCGCGCGCGAGCGTGTGTGTGTGTGTGTGTGTGTGTGTGTGTGTGTGTGGTGTGTGTGTGTGTGTGTGTGTGTGTGTGTGTGTGTGCGCGCGTGTGTGTGGTTAGTGTTATTGTAAAGCGCCCTGTGCTGCCACCTAGTGTGGTAGATGGGCGCTCTAGAAATCCTCTTAATTATTATTATCATCTACAGTTCAGTGTTGATGACGCGCCACTGTCCCCATGATTTCAGAGTGCCGCGGGCAGCAGCGTGAACGTGACCAGCTACAGTCCATCCCTGACCGGCACTCCACCCTACGGCACTGGCTCCTGCAGCTACACTGCCGCTCTGCCCACCGCCAATGGCTCCTACCCCTATGTGGTCATTGTCCACCCGGGGGCCACACCCGTCAACGTCACCGGCACCGTCACTGTGGGTCAGTGCAACAGGCTTCAGTAGTCAACCCTTTCTGCTCACACTGATTCCACTGTCAGTTTAACAATCCAGTCATAAAGGTGAATCAGTTGCTTAACATTTTGTGAGCTCCTTTTTCCAAACATAAAAATTTTCAGCCTGCGTTGTTGGACTAGATCACACACACACACACACACACACACACACACACACACACACACACACACACACACACACACACACACACACACACACACACACACACACACACATACATACATACATACGCACGCACGCACGCACGCACGCACACAAACACACACTTCGACATTCAGTTTAAGCAGTTTGGAGGCAGTGTAGAATGGAAATATAATGGAGACGTCTTGCCAAAGCGCTTAAACTGAATTTTTAAGACCTTTATAAAGAGAGATAACGAAAATGCGCGTACAAAAGGAAAGGATTAGATATAGCTGCACAATAAAGAAACGCACTCCAGATAGATGAGTGCTTTTACAACTAGTATATATATATAAACAAGTATCTCCAAATCCAACCCGCCACTTTTCTACAAAAGGCTTTTTTACTGCACGCGATACTATTTGGTCTGGACAGATGTTGTACCTGTAGCTTTACGTTGATCTAAAGTTGCTTGACTATGTTCATCACCACAACTGACATGGGTCCATGGTCTTTTTCATTAAAACATTCTCTCTCTCTCTCTCTCTGTCTGTCTGTCTGTGTCTGTCCATCTGTCTCTCTGTCTGTCTGACTGTCTCTCTCCAATTCCACGAGGAGCTGCTTTTGAGTACTGTGCTCAGTCTTTCCTTGTTTTCATACCCTTGAAGATGGTGCCCAGGTTGCACATCCAATAATGTTCCCTGACAAACAAATCTTTCTTTTCTTTTACTGCTTCAGTTGCCACGATAGTAAGAAATCCAAGATGGGGGTCTTCAGAGTACTTAAAATTTGTTACATGGTCCGCCACCTCACATTTTGTCGCCTTTTTTCATTTCTGCGTCTGATTCATGGTTTCTCCAGCGAGAAATCGGTCCTACGACGCGGTCGTATTACGGTGAGCACAAAATAAAGCTTAAATATTGCAGTAATGTGCATAGCAGTGTATTTATGAATAATGAAAATTATGTGCCAAATTAATTGTAACAAAATTAGTCAGTTCTGGGCAGGTGCGTTGATTGCAGAATTAGACACAAAATCAGTTCACTCGACATGACACACATATAGCCTAATTTGCACGTGTGATGTGTAGATATGTCGGTCCGTGTGTGTATGAGGGCGTGCGGGCGATGTGTGTGAGTTAGTGAGTGCCTGTGTGTGTGTGTGTGTGTGTGTGTGTGTGTGTGTGTGTGTGTGTGTGTGTGTGTGTGTGTTTGTGTGAGTGTGTGTGTGTGTGTGTGTGTGTGTGTGTGCGTGTGTGTGTGTGTGTGTGTGTGTGTGTGTGTGTGAGAGAGAGAGAGAGAGAGAGAGAGAGAGAGAGAGAGAGAGAGAGAGAGAGAGAGAGAGAGAGAGAGGAAAAAAAACAAACTGGAACTCGAAAACTTTATTTTACAAGAATTGTAGTTTAGGTTAAGTCAAAACCCGTCTAACAACTAGTCCCTGCGAAGCTACTGATGAGGAAGGATAAAATTCAGTATTGGAAAGAAAAAAGAACAGTAAGAGAGAGAGGGGAAGAAAAAGAAGGGGGGGGAAAAGGTTGGGGGTGGGGGGGGGGGGACTCCCATATGCAGTCGCAAGGACTGGGCGGAGTTGTATGGGTGTATAAAATAGGTCTCAAATGACCAGTCATTGCAATGGCAATCACTCAAAAACCTCAGTCTGTCGCTCTCTCGGAGAAGCTTGGTTTAAATATACTTTTATTAATGAAACCATTTGTAGCAGTATTATGTCACAATCCATCCTATGTTACTACTTCAAGGTGTGCACGACGTTTACGCTTGAAGGAGCTGAGTGACTAACAAGATCTGACTGTCAGAGGTAGGTTGCTCCATAGATCAGCACCAGAGAAGAATACACTTGTTTTTAATATGTCTATCCTTGGCCTAGGCAAACTAAGCTGATAGTTCCTAGAGTTGGAATAGCGTGAGAGAGACAGAGAGGGGAGGAAGAGAGAGAGAGAGAGAGAGAGAGAGAGAGAGAGAGAGAGAGAGAGAGAGAGAGAGAGAGTGGGTGAGGTGCGAGCGTGCGTGCGTGCGTAGCGTGCGTGCGTGCGTGCGTGAGCGTGCGTGCGTGTGTGTGTGTGTGGCTAATGTGATGTCCACAATGCGTCCATAATAGCAAAAGGTCGCTTGCTTGCCTTCCTACAAACATCGCATTTGTAGGAATTAAATCACTAGAACGTATGTAGCCTATAAGTCTTTCATTTGACCAGTTTTTGATTATGTGGTTGGGATAACTGTGCAATCAAATTAGCCGAAGAATTCGAAGTACATCTTAATACAGCCACAACTATAACCCAAGCTGTTCGTGGTACTACTCACCAAAATTGGTATAAAAATGAAGGAGTTTTAACGTTATCGGAAAGGCGCCGTCGTCATAAATTCATTTCGGATCATAAGATTGTTAGTGGGAAAACCCCACTATGTCTTCATTTCGTGTACTTAGCTATAAATCCCTATCACAGTCGCCATCCATTCGAAGGCCTAATACCACCTCACAAAACTTAACTTTGTATTAAAAATACTCGTTATTTTCCATCCACTACCAGTCACCGAAAATATCCAGTGCATCACTTCAATCAGTGAAATGAAAAGAGATTTCCAAAGAAATGGCCATTCGCTACCACCATACTTGTAGATCGGCGCCCGCCACTCTCAAATTCGGCACACAAAGCGACTTTTTCATTTCAGCGATTTGCACCATCATTCTTTATAAAATGATGTTTCTTGTAAGTGTGATTGTGTGTCCGAAACCGTTCAACCGTTGGACAACTTTGCTGTCCCTTGTATAAACACTCAAGCATGGAATACACCATCAAAGCACATCCCCCGTATTACATGACCATACCAGTAATTTTTAATGCGACGACTCTTGAACCTCCCTTCAGTAACTAACTGTACACTATTTTTTAACAGTTTACGAATTCATTTTTCGCACAAACCGCTTTGGTGTTGTAAATGGAGTCGCGACTTAACCGTAATCAAAACGCTACACTTGTCTGTCCCACCTTTTATCCCGCGCCCCACGCACCTCTCTCTCTCTCTCTCTCTCTCTCTCTCTCTCTCTCTCTCTCTCTCTCTCTCTCTCTCTCTCTCTCTCTCTCTCTCTCATTGAAAACGAAGTGTTAGCCTATCCGCCACATTATCTAGTTTGTAATTTTGAGCGTCTTATAATTATATAAATTTACTTGTTTAACGCTCCCCAAAACTATTCTGTTATTGTCTGTCAGGAGGGTTTCATAAAAGTATATTTAAACCAAGCTTCTAGCGCGAAAGTTATGCTTTCAAGGTTGTTTTGCCGGAGTAGACCTATTAAAAGAACACGTTATTGAGTTAGTTTGCTAGTTAAGACAGTAATAAGCTGTTTAAATCAATTTTGTATTTTGTGACAATGTTAGCGATAATAAACACGGGATACGAAATCAGAAGGAAGAGGGGACTCACACATAAAAGAAACATCTGCTTGGCTGACTGAACACACACACACACACACACACACACACACACACACACACACACACACACACAGATACACACACACACACACACACAGACACACACACACACACACACACACACACACACACACACACACACACACACACACACACACACACACACACACAGAAACACACGCATACACACACACAACACGCGCACACACACACGCACACACACACGCGCACACACACACACACACACACACACACACACACACACACACACACACACAGACACACACACACACACACACACACACACACACGCTATATAACCTGTACTGATTTTCAAGTTCCACGAGAAAGGTGCAAAGGCTGCACGATTGTTCCCTCCCATGGGTGACAAAACATGCAGGCGCTGCAAATGTTGTCGCTCTGATGACAACGTGCCGGCAACGTGCCGCAGTAGAACACTGTCGCCGTCAGAACATTTTTGCATGAACCGTTTCAATGGTGAGTGCTTCCCTAGCTCCCAGCCTGCCTGCTTTTAGCGACCCAACGTGGGAGTTGGAAGTGGTTCATGGCTACGCTATCTGTCATTTATTCGTTGTGCAACATTTCCAAACTCGAGGCATTCTGCAAACTGAAACGGATAAGTGCAATATTTTAATGGACCACCGTTTAAATGTCTTTTTGTCGATTTGAAGGGAACAAAAAAGGGGTGGGGGGTGGGGGTGTGAGGAGTGGGGGTAGGGGGGCTTAACCAGAAGAGTTGCAATTGTTTTGTATTGGACTATTAAAATTAGCGTTCTTTTTAACCATTTATATGTTTGGATCTCGTTTTTCTTTCTTTAGGCAGAACAGGTCTTTGTAAATTATATATGAGCTTGTGGTCTCTCTCTCTCTCTCTATGGCTGGGCGTAGTGAGGTGGTGGTGGTGGTGGTGGTGGGGTGTGTGTGTGCGTGTGCGTGTGTGTGTGTTCCTCGTCAGTTTGGAGGGCGCAGGCAGTGAAATGTGTTCAGCTGTTCAAGCCGGCAAATGTGGGCCATTCTCATATGGGAGGGGTGATGATAAAGGCGTGGAGGTAAACATACGATCAGACAGGCTCCATAAACCAAGAGAGCTTTGTTTCTTTTGTTCTTTTCTCAGCACGACCCTCCGCCGACCCATCCATCAGTTGCAAGGGCACGCAAGGTCAATACGTCCCTGAAAACGCCGACCTTGACTGTTACTGTTCCGCCTCTGACCTGGGACAACCCAAAGGTCGTCTTCGTGTTTACCGGGATAGCGTGCTGACCGTGTCTGGTAGCTATGGAAACGGGAACGAGACGTTCACGATCCAGGGAGTGACCAGAAGGGACAACGGAGTTGTGTTCAAGTGCGTGTTGGACTGGGCCACTCCTGACGGCCAGGACAGAGACACGTCATACACTGTTCACGAGGCGTGTGAGTGGACATCATCGTTAACATCATCATCATCATCATCATCATCCTACACTGACATTGTGTTCAAGTGCGTGTTGACCCTCGGCCACTCCTGACGGCCAGGGCAGACATATCCTACTCTGTTAACGTGGCGTGTGGGTGGACATCGTCGTCGTCATTGTTGTCAATAACACCGTGCTTGTCCTCCTCATTCTCATCGTCGCCATCGTCCTCCTCCTATTCACCACCTTCGTCATCACCAAACCTACCACCAAAATTATCGTTACCACCGTCGCCATCACCATCCTCACCGTAACATCATCATCATCATCAACATCATCATCATCATATTCTCGATCATCAGTATAATCACGGTCATGACCTAATGTACACATATTTGTTTAAATCCACGTTCTTTTTCTACTATTGCATTATTATGCTTCAAGCCTTGGTAAACGTGGTTAGAGTGATGATACCCATACAGCAAAATTTAGTTCATTGGAGACAAAGCGTAATGAAACATTTTATTTCTGTCCCTCAGCAAAACCAGAAAAAAAGACAAACAAGAGGGGGGGGGGGGGGGGGGGGGGAAGAGGAACAAACATGCATGAAAAACAATGAGGCAAATACATTGGCACCACTTTGGACAATTGTTATAAAAACGTACCACGATTAAACATCATTCTCATTAATGTTCGATCACTTGCACAGTATGGACTGAGTGCTGCTTATCTTAATAATTCCAATGTTTAAACTTTAGATGGACCTGACACTGTCAATATCAGCGACCCCGGAGCGTTCGACCTTCACCCCACGTCCCCAAGCCCTTTGACCTTGACCTGCAATGCCTCCCAGTCCAACCCCGGCGTGACCTACAGCTGGAGCGGTGCTTGCGCCAGGTCTACGAGCAGCACGTGCAGCTTCACCCCCAGCAGCAGCAACAACAACGACGTCATCACCTGTACCGTCACCAACAGCGTTACCGGGACCGGTCCGTCCCCCGCCAGTCGTACACTGCGTATACACTGTGAGTCTATTTGTTCCTTATGCCTTCACTTTAGTAGACTGTCAGTCGTACACTGCGTATACACTGTGTCTCTTTGTTCCTTATGCCTTGATTTAGTAGACTGTCGTACACTGCGTATTCACTGTGAGTCTCTTTGTTCCTTATGCTTTGATTTAGCAGACTGTCAGTCGTACATTTCGTATACATTATGAGTCTCTTCGTTCCTTTGCCTTCATTTTATTTGACTATTAGTCATTCATTCAGCATAGACTGTGAGTTGCTTGTCTCTTTGTTCCATAAGCTTTCGCATCAGTATACTGTGAGTTATACACTCCACATGCACTGTGCGCCGGTTGTCTGCTGGTTTCAAAGGCCTTCACGCTAGCATATCAGTCATACACTCACTATCCATCGTGAACTGCTCGTCTGCTGGTTTCTTAAGCCGTCAGTGTTGGTATACTTTCAGTCGGTCTCAAGAATGGCAACACTGAGCTAGCTTTTGAAAAAGGTAAGGTGTCAGATCCACAGACATCAAACATAGGCAGACTGGTAGGGAGTGGCATAACAGCATTCACGGGTTTTCGAATGGCATTAATTATGTAGGTAACGCAAACTGCTTACTTGTAGAATAAGGGCAGTTCCATTGCCTAGTACTTAACATATTGTTATGGTGGAACTAGACTGTCACTTGTGCATCAAAACGCATGCCGTACAGGAAACAGTTTCAACGTTAACTAAAAGAAAAGAACCAACAACGCTCGATCACATGGAACATATAGCGAGGGTCACAACAGCAGAGACCTGATTAACCCGTGATAACTATCAGGTGGCTTACAAGTACAAGCTACAGAGAAAAATCCGCCATGCTCACATCTTGAGAGGAAAAGAAAGGGACAGTTCTCAGCTCAGAGGCAAAGTAAGTCCACGCTTTTACTGGTACACTTCTACGCCAGAGCAGTGTTATACATAGCTTTTCGAGTTGAAACTTTACACGTCCTTGATGACCAATACCTCTGTACTTGCTGTAGACTAGCTCGAGTTGTCACTTGTTTGTGCATGGGCATCTAGCTAGCCTTACAGTTACCTAGTCCGTGGAGTCTGCAGTATTTTCTGCTCAAGTGCCATTTATTGAGTCCGACACCTTCCGACTTTCTCTTAATACGACACCTTCCGACTTTCTCTGAGTCCGACACCTTCTGTGCTTAACTGTATAGGACATGACGATGCAGGAATACACAGAATCCCAACCTGACTGAGTCCATCCTCGTGATGATGAACACATGATCATGACCTGAACTATGACCGATACCAAGTAAAAACAGCAAAATGCGTTTTTTTTTTTAAAGTGGTGTCAGAAAGCGGATATTGAAGGAAAGCTGTGAGATAATATCATACTTTATTACACAAGCATAAAGATTTAAGCACGATTCGGCTTTTTTTCTTTTCTTTTTCAAATCTGTCCCTGATGACAAAAACAGCAACACTCAATACATCAAACAAGAATACAATTAATTATGCGGGGGGAAACGACTTAAAAACAAAACGAAAAGTAATTTCTGTCCAACACTTCAGAACATACGAACAGAGCAATAATAAAGCAAAATAAGACAAATTCAAAACTAATTTTCGGGAGAGAGAGGGAGCGACGGAGAGAGAGAGAGAGAGAGAGAGAGAGAGAGAGAGAGAGAGAGAGAGAGAGAGAGAGAGAGAGAGAGAATTACAAAATCATGTTAACGAATAAAGGAAAGCGACAGAATAATGACTATTTCACTATCTACGTACAAAACAAGATCACATCTAACAAGACTGAAAGCTAAGCGATGGTGTATTATACACACCTAACCAAAATCAAAGCACATCACACACACACACACAAGCATATATACAAAATTCTAATTTAAAAGAAAAGAACAAACAAAACAAAAACCAAAAAAAAAAAAGGGGGGGGGGGGGAAGAAAAAGAAAGGAAAAAAGTCCACGAGGAAAGAAAAAGAGTAACTATTTCATGAAAGTACAAATATAAAAAAATCCCTTTTTTATGAAATGCAAATCTAAAACTTTACAAGAGCAAGGAAGGAAAAACAATAAATTTCGATACATTATGTGTCAAGTTAAAAAGAAAAAAAGAAAAAAAAAAAAAAAAAAAAAAGGCAAAAAGAAGTATACTGACGCTAAATGGAGCTTTTTTTTTTATTCTGGTGTTTTTGTCTCGTCCCCATCAACATGCATTTTGTTTTTGTCGGATTCAGTGCCATCCGATTTCTTACACCATCCAGAGACATCATACAGATTTTGTTGTAAATCCCTACGTATATTATCTATGTTGTCATTAGCTGCATTCAGGGTGCCATCATCAGCAAATAATCACATTGGACTGACGCACGTGTAAGACACAAGGGCCAGTCATTAATAAAGATGCAAAACAGAAGCGGGCCTAGGATCAACCCCTGAGGCACTCCAGTTGTTATAGACTTTTTTTGGACTATGTGCCACTTACAAGTACGCATTGTAGACGATCCTGTAAGTAAGATCGTAAGAAAGCTATACTTGCGACGCTTAAGTTGTACGTGGATATTTATATTTTTTTGAGTAAAATATCGTGATGAAACAGGTGCCTTTCAAAAATCGAGATATACAGCACCTGACATCTGACGATTGTTGAAAGCTGAGAGCCAAGTATCAGTTAAATGAGTAACCGTGGTTTGACAAGAATGCCGACATCGGAAGCCAGACTGAAAGGAATGGAAAAGCTGGTGTGTTTCTTAAAACACACACACACACACACACACACACACACACACACACACACACACACACACACACACACACACACACACACACACACACACACAACAACAACAACAACAACAACAACTGTCAAATGTTTATGAATGTGTCTTTCTAGTGGTTTTGTGAGAACAGACAGGATCGAGATCGGGCGGTAGTCGTTCAGATCAGTGGAGACAGCTTTTGTTTTAGGGAGTGGAATTACTTTAGCTGTCTTGAATGCGGTTGGAAAAAACATTCTTTTGTATGCACAAGTTATAAATATATGTAAGTGTCTCAGATATGTAAAGAAGGGCAATTTTTTGAAGTTTGACACTAGTACCATCATAACCTGTAGATTTCTTATTATCCATCTTTGAGATAGATATTCCTACTTCGAATACAGTTATAGGAGGAATTGAAAATGTGGTATTTTCAGAGATTCGATCACTGCAAAAGTTTAGTAACCTTTCAGGACAGTTATACTGAGACCCATCGGTTTGATCGTCTGGTAAGAACTTGGAGACTACGGATACAAAGTGGGCGTTAAAGACGTCTGCTGTGAGTTCCGATGGAAGATTGTTGTTCGCAGGGCTGTGGCCTTTAGTGAGTGTGTTGATAGCTCTCCACATGGATGATATATTTGCTTTATTTCCGGCAAGGTCATTAAAAAATAAAAAATAAAATAAAAATAAAATGTGGCTTCCCTCACAAGGTTGTTGACACGGTTCCGTTGTTGCTTATATTCTACACATTTCTTTCGCTTCCTACATTTGTCCCTCAGTAATATGGCTTGCTTTATATCAGTGTACAGCCATGGTGGAAGGGTTTGGTGTTTCACCCGCTTCTTTTTGAAGGGGGGCATGCTTATTGATAACATGAAGAAATAAGTCAATCCAGTGTGACAGTGCCACATTGGGGTCGCTAAAATTGTACACATTTTCAAAAGGGATTACGTGTAAATCCAGCAAAAAAGCTCTTTCATCAAACTGTTTCAAACATCGGTAAACAACCCAGAGGAAAACTAGGTGCAACTTGTTTTAGGTGCACAGGGAGTGTCTAGGAGTTGCTACTTATTAATTTTGGCCACACCCATACGGCATAGTAAAGGTGCACCTCTGTGTAGGTACACAGGAGTTGCAAGAAAGGTACCGTTTAAGCTCCGCCCCAAAGATAGGAAAAAGGTGTCCGCTGGGTACTGAAAAGGTCTCGTGCCCCGAGGGGAAACAAAAACAGAGGAAACAGAAGAATAAAATTTGAGAAGACAGAGCAGTTACTCCCCTTCGGAAAACTAAGATTCACTGAGTGTGACTTGATCTTTTCCACTCATGCTTCGGAACGGACTTCAGACAAGTGTTTTGGGGTTTGAACTAGACAAAATCACTGGCTGCTTGGCCTACTTACAGCAGTAAATAGCATGCATGCCTCCTCTGCTCAGGTTTTCCTGAGTCTGTCTAGTACGGGCTTATCGCGTAAAAATTAATCATTGGCCATTTTTGCATGTGGCTGCCCATGTGGCAAGGTAATCAAAATCGCAGTCACAGATAAACCTCTCTCTACGCAATGCACAAAATGTGTCATACCATACATTTTGTTGAATGTCCTCAGGTGCTAAAAAGCATATTAAGGACAACACAATTTGTCAATGTACAGTTGCACAGATATACCGGGTGACCCCCGAGTGTTCAGCTAGGGAAAGCTGCGAGAACATTGGCTTTCTCTCTCTCTCTCTCTCTCTCTCTCTCTCTCTCTCTCTCTCTCTCTCTCTCTCTCTCTCTCTCTCTCTCTCCGACATGCGGTACATCAGAGACTGCTGTCGTTATCGAATCCACTTGTTACCTTTATGACAAGAGGTTTTGCAGGGGTGAGGGCCTGCCGCTTTGATAACTGACCCCTATCCACCTAATCCCGTTTTGCGTAGCCTTTAATCTAGCCGCCAGGGCTTTCTCCCGTCTCTTCTCTTGCGAAGCGGTGGCACTTTGCTGAACTAGAGTGTTCAGAAGCAATACAGCATACTGAAAGGAGAGATATAAAATGAGAATGTTTTGTTAACACCCTTCAGTCCCTAATAAGCCTTGTGGTTTCTGTGGACGCTAAGCACGATGTTTACTTTAACACCCCTTCCCCGTCCCTAATAAGCCTTGTGGTTTCTGTGGACGTTAAGCACCATGTTTACTTGTAACACCTCTTCAAAGCTCAGGAGTTGTGTGAAAGTCGAGGTGGCCGTCCTGGGCTCCCCGACCCTATTAAGCCCTGTGGTTTCTGTGTCTGTAAAGCAACATTGAACTGAACTGTTAACATTCAAATAAGCAGTGTAGGCTATAAATGCAAGGTGAAAGGGAAAAGGATGAGGTTGTCGGTGTTAGTCAATAAAATGTTGCCTTGTGACTTTGCCCCTCACAATTAATAGAAGATGGCTTACACCGCTGTTAATGCGGAATCATTCTGATGGTGACTGTGTTGCGTTAGTATAATTTCCCTTCCCCCCACTTCTTTGAGTTCGGTTCCCTCCAATACCTCGGCGTTTAATAAGTCTAACATCACCACCACCACCACCAGCAACAAGAGTTGGGTAGGAAGGAGGGGGGCCGCCAAGAAAGAGATGCAATGTGAAGAATTAAGTGATCAGATGTAAAATGGCATGTGCCACCATACAAAATATGGGCATTTATGATCGGTGTGAGAAAGATGTTAAAAATTGTCGTCCACATTCTCTGAAGCCAGAGGAGGGTCTTTTAACGATAGATAAGGATTTTCTTTCTTTGTCTGTATTCATCTGACACCAAAGGGGACAAAATCATAAAGACAATGAAAATGCTGGATCGCTGTACATGAAGCAGTTCACGTTTCAGAGCGGCTATGCCTATTGTTCATGTTACTTTTCGCCGTTTATATCACACTTCACTGATCAAACTACATTTTGCTGATCACAGCATGTACCGTTACTGCTTTTTACTGTTTATATTACATGTTTGTGTTCCTTGTTACTGTTTATGATTCTGCGTGTTCATGATATGTTACAATATTATAAAACTGATTTCCATCTTAGACATCATTGCCCACAATTTTCACTTTTATGTTGCTTTTTGCAGTCCGTGATGGAAAATTGAAATAAGTCAACGAAACAAATTGCCCTAATATAACCATCATGGCTGACTGGGTGTCAAAAGCCAATTATAACAATCCTCTTTTCACAATCTACCATACTTTACAGTTTGCGAAACATAAAGGTATGTATTGGGGGAAAAAAAAAGTTTACCGATTAGTACGGCCACGAATGCGAGAACACTTTCGGTATGCCTCTCGTGCACCACCGAGCCGAACTGGCGCCAGGAATGTTAAAGATGGGCCTTTTTCCGGTGTTTTGTCACCCCGTGTCATATTGCGAAGTTCTGCCTGCACGTTTTGTCACACCGGCATGTTTTGTCGCCGCGTTATAAAACGTACCGAAAAATTCATTCCGTGCACGGTTTGTCACTCTTTTCCAGCAGCATTGTAATACATCTTTCCTCTTCCCTCGACGTGTGTCGATGTACGTGAATGCATTCGCGCGCTGTGTTGTGTTGTGTTTTATTATCCACGCTTCAGATAATGATTAAAATGAATTTATTCTGTGTTTTGGGTAGATTACAAGGCCATAGGTGTCAGCTGTGTCAAACATGATTACGTAGGTATTGAATAATCTTGTGCTTTGAGCATGTGTTGTGGATGCCCTGTAGATGTAACACGTTTGATGGAAGACTGCTATGGTCTGATGGGGTTGAAGGTAAACGTGGACTGACCTTGACTGTTTCTTTTCTTCTTCTTTTTTCTTCTTTTTTTTTTCTTCTTTTTTTGTGGGGGCAGGAGGGGTCGGGGGTCAAACTGTTTGATTGTATAGTGCGTACTGGTGTTCATGGCATACTATGCGCCTAACAAGTTTTCGTCATTATTATTTTCCCCAGGTACTCTCAATGGTGATGTAGACAATAATTATGGTCTAACTTCTTTCGCAAATTGTCATTTGTGACCGCGACAGCTTTGATCCTTCTACCGACAACAGAAACTCCGTCAATATTTATATTTTTAAGTAGGAGGCTACTCCACTGTCAGCCTTGCTACTTGTATTGCACACTGGACTTAGAACTAAACTTACACACATTTCTTACACACATTTCTTGATTATTATTTTTTTATTGATTTTTTGTTGTTGTTACGTTTCATATATATATATAGAGAGAGAGAGAGAGAGAGAACTTCTGGGGCTGGGCTCCTAGCATCGGTGTCTGCGTCGGCAGTACCCTACAGCAGGGAAAATGAGGAGAGGATTTAAACTCCAATCATTGGTATTCGACATCATTCCTCCACTTAAGGTGTACACACACACACACACACACACACACACACACACACACACACACACACACACACACACACGTAGACACATGTTGATACCCTGTCCCGTTAAGGCTCCAGCACCAATCGCGTCCTGAAAAGCTGAGGGGACCCTGGTCATCACTTTAAAGAGTTCCACAGGCCCTTAGTTGGCTGCCAGCCCACTTGACACTTTCCCATGAAGTGGACTTTGCTGTGACAGATGGGCTGTTCACGCGAGGTGACGTCACGTCATCGTAATTAGACCCTTGCCCGCTCTTTGGTTGAGAGCCGGTGTGGCCTGTCGAAGCGACTTCGACTACCTACACTAACGTACCCTCCTGACAGATGCCGAGACAAAAGTGGCTGACTTTGCGCTGAGAGCAAAATTAAAACGTCAGCTCCCGTTTCACTACGTGCTAATTTTAGACGGGGCTATCCCATCAGGGCATGCGCACTGAAAAGCTTTGTTCATTTCCTTGCGACGTACTTCCCACGTTTAATGATCGGTAAGCATGCATGGCAGGCCCAGATTCTGGATGTGATTCGTCATGTTTTACTTCTGCAACATCCAAGCGATCTCGAAGAGGTCACTAGTCGTGAAAGCGCTAACCTGTCGACAATAAAAACAGGCAGTATAGTCCCGCGCGAAATCGCTAGCCTAAGTCTCGGGTGTCCTGGCCCAAGGTTCGGCTCGGACTTTGGCTATGAATAGCATGAAACCAATGCTGTGCAACAACAAACAAACAAACAAAAACAAAAACAAAAAAGCCAGTGCCCCCCCCCCCCCCCCCCCCCCCCATCCCCCTAACCCATGCCAACTCACCACGTGTACGTTCCTACCTAGCTCGCGCAACTGCCGGCCAAGTTCAGTGATTCACTTGACAGTGATGCACTTGACCCATCGCTGGCCCCCAAACTCTCTTTGTGCGCCGAGAGCACACCGACAGCTTCAGAGGTTACAATTTGTTTACAAGTAGCATGCAAGAGCGGCACCCAAGACCCAGTTTTATGAACTGCCCTTATCACGCACTTACTGACGTTTTGACAGGCGCGTGGTTACGCCACTGGCAAAGGGGGCCTCAGACCCGTTACCCTGCTTTTACTAGTTTCGGGGAGAGGGGACAGAGAGAGAGAGAGAGAGGAGAGAGAGAGAGAGAGAGAGAGAGAGAGAGGAGAGAGAGAGAGAGAGAGACGGTTTGGCCTAGCAGTAAGGCGTAGCAGAAGGGCCGCGGCTCGATTTCGCTTCGGCTCTCCTTTTTTTCTTCTTTTTTTCAAAAACGGCTGTGGTTTTGTGGACACTGTCTTGTAACTTTGTCCTCACAATGAAAGATTAAAATGGCTCTCATCGCTGCCCATCTAATGCAGGAGTCATTCTGGTGGTGACAGTGTAGCGATATATATGGTGGGGGAAGAGTATATATATACTCTTCCCCCACCACATAACACCCCCCTCCCCTTCTCCCCGTTTTTACTATAGGCCTTAGGGTTTCTGTTGACGTTAAGCATCATGTTTACTTTACGAAGGGGGGGGGGGGGGTGGGGGGAGAGATCATAGATGTAAACAACTGATTCTGTGGTGCAATTACGTTAGTCACGACGCTAGGAATTCTGAGCGGTTAGGTCAGAGCTAAGGAGCTGTGTGAAAGTCGAGGTGGCCGTCCTGGCTTCCTTGTCCCTAATAAGCTCTCTGTGTGTGTGTGTGTGTGTGTGTGTGTGTGTGTGTGTGTGTGTGTGTGTGTGTGTGTGTGTGTGCTGCGTGCGTGCGTGCGTGCGTGCGGTGCGTGCGTGCGTGGTTGTGTATGAGTGTGTGGGTGTACCTCCTTGAACTGGCCGCACGAGAGGCCTGCACCCTCGGGTCGCTTGGGGATATGATCCATGGACAACATTTTAAAACATTTTCTACACCTCTGTTTGACGACATCAGGATCAAAGAAACTATTCAGATAAGAGTGCGATTTTTTTGTACCTTTCAAACACAATTTAAAGGCCTTGTTTGTGGGTATTCCAAAGGTACAGGAACAGGCCTTCTCAGATAATAGAAAATGTACTATAGTGGTGCACGGATGGTAACAATAACAATATACTTTATTCATCCCAGCGGGAAATTAAAGCTGTCGTTCAGTCCTTATACATTAACGCACAACGAAGAACTGAACTGCACATATCTCAATAAATTTTGTAGAATTCAGTTCTTCATTGTGAGTTGATGTATAAGATCGAACGACAGCTTTATTTCCCGCTGGGATGAATAAAGTATATTGTTATTGTCATTTTGCGGTGGTGTATCAGTGCGTGCGCACTCGCGCGTGCGTGGGTGTGAAGGGGGGGGGGGGGGGGGGGGCTCTGTGCGTGTGTGTATGTGTGTGTACATGGTCGCTATCTTGAAGGTCTCACGGTTGGCGGAGGAAGAGAGAGAGAGAGAGAGAGAGAGAGAGAGAGAGAGAGAGAGAGAGAGAGAGAGAGAGAGAGAGAGAGAGAGAGAGAGAGAGTCAAGTTTGTGTCTTTAGTCATGTGGCCCGTTACAAAGGGGTTGCAAGTTCGTGATCAGTGCTAGTAAACGAAGAAACCATTATCAGCAGCATGTGTTAATGTCAACAAGTAAGGATAATTTCATGGATCCATACGCCCACATAACAGACTGTAGCTCTTTATTCTGTTAGGCTCTCCCTCAACGTAAGTGCAAAGAAAATAAAGCGTGACACGTTAAGCAATTTATTATCGTCGGAATCACTGCATAATTTGGAATAGCGTTCATTCCTAGGTAAGCCTCTGTACAAAGGCAAGCGGAACTTGCTTCTTAACTGACTGTACAATCAGCATCAGAAGAGCACATGACATTTGTCTTCAATTGTATCTACACGAAAGGGGCAGAGTTGTTGGTTCTCTGCTATTGAGAAGCACAGCCTCTCTCTCTCTCTCTCTCTCTCTCTGTGTGTGTGTGTGTGTGTGTGTGTGTGTGTGTGTGTGTGTGTGTGTGTGTGTGTGTGTGTGTGTGTGTGTGTGTGTGTGTGTGTGTGTGTGTGTGCATTCTTACGTGAGTGCGTGTCTGTGTCTGCGTGCGTGCGATGGTATGTGCGTGTGAATCAATGTGTGGCACCTCCTTGTATTGACCGTAAGAGAGGCCCGAACTCTCGGTTGCTTTTGAATTTGATCCCTGGACGTCCTTTTACAATGTTTTCCCATATCTTTATATGACGACATTAGGAGAAAAGAAGCTAGTCAGAAAGAGGAATTTGCGAATTCTTTGTACCTATCCAACACCTTTTAAGGCCCCTTGTTTGTGGGTATCCGAGAGGTACAGGAAAGGGTTTCTGAGAGGATAGAAAAGGTACCAGGGCGGTACGTGGATGGTACCTTGAAAGCTTCTCGTGTGGCGGAGAGAGGGAGACAGAGAGCGATCGGAAATAGTGTAGTCGTGTGTGAGTGTGTGTGTTTGGTGTGTGTGTGTACATGCGTTCTTCCGTGCGTGCGTGCGTTCGTGCGTGTTTGTTTGTTTGTGTGTGTGTGTGTGTGTGTGTGTGTGTGTGTGTGTGTGTGTGTGTGTGTGTGTGTGTGTGTGTGTGTCCTGCGTGCGTGCGACGTTTTGTGTATGTGTATACAATTTGTTGCACCTCCTTGTACCGACCAAAAGAGAGGCCCGAATTGTCGGTTACTTTTGAATTTGATCCCTGGACATCCTTTTACAACTATATGACGACATTAGGAAAAATAAGGTAGTGAGAATAGGAATCTGCGAATTCTTTTTACCTGTCGGACACCTGTCGAAGGCCATTTGTGTGTGTGTGTGTGTGTGTGTGTGTGTGTGTGTGTGTGTGTGTGTGTGTGTGTGTGTGTGGTCGTGTGTGTGTGTGTGTGTATGTGTGTGTGTGTGTGTGTGTGTGTGTGTGTGTGTGTGTGTGTGTGTGTGTGTGTGTGTGTGTCCGAGAGGTACAGGAAAGGGTCTCTGAACGGATAGAAAAAGTACCAGGGCGGGTACGTGGATGGTACCTTGAACATTTCTCGGGTGGCGGAGATAGGGAAACAGAGAGCGATTGGAAACAGTGGTAGTCGTGTGTGTGTGTGTGTGTGGTGTGTGTGTGTGTGTGTGTGTGTGTGTGTGTGTGTGTGTGTGTTCGTGCGTGCGCGCGCGCGTGCGTGTGAGTGTTTTACGTGCGTGAGACGTTTTGTGTGTGTGTATCAATGTGTGGCACCTCCTTGTACAGACTTAAAGAGAGGCCAGAAGTCTCGTTTAACCCAGCCGTGTCGATAAGATGGCTGGGTGTCACAGCACCTTTAACTAGGGCGTACAACCTAGCCCTGTCGATAAGATGGCTGGGTGTCACAGCGCCTTTAATTAGGCGTACAATCTAGCCGTGTCGATAAGATGGCTGGGTGTCATAGCAACTTTAACTAGGCGCCTAGTCGTGTATACAAGACGGCTGGGTTTCCACAGTAGCTTTAATTAGGGCAGGCAGGTTGTCACAGCATCTTTTAACTAGGCAGAGTGTCACAGCATCTTTAACTAGGCGTGAAGCCTAGCCGTGTCTGCAAGACCGCATCTTTAGCTAGGCAGGCAGGGTATAACAGCACCTTTATCTAGGCAGACAGGGTGTAACAGCATCTTTAGCTAGGCGTGCAGCCTAGCCGTGTCTACAAGGCGGATGGTGTGTCACAGCACCTTTAACTAGGCGGGCACCATATACCCGTGTCTACAAGATGAGGAGTGCGCAGTCATGCGTAGGGCCGGTAATGAAGCAGCTGTCGAGAAACGCCTGTCTCCTTGATTGGCCCTCGGCCCGCGCTGCTGTCCACGTGCATGAAATCAGCGCGTCTCTCCACTGGTGATTAACGGCCTTCAACGTATGAAATTCCAGTCACAAATTAACTGCAGTGATGGCTTTTTCCTGAGGTAATGTGATGTATGTGTATCCAGAGAGATGTGTGCAGCCACGCGGTCGGCTGTTCACAGACGACGAGAAATCAGTCAGTGCACGCACAAGCCAGGCCCGTGTCTGAACATGAAAATTCAGTCGATGAATCTACCTTATTTGTTTGATAGTAAGGACATGACTGATTTCCGATCACGTGCAGGAAACGTGATATGTCTGTCAGTAAAAAAGCGGGCACACATCACCACGTAGGTAAGGTTGAAAGCAATCGCGCGTAGGTAAGATAGGAAGCAATCACTAAGTAGGTAAGATAGGAAGCAATCACTAAGAAGGTAGGATAGGAAGCAATCACGACGTAGGTAAGATAGGAAGCAATCACCACGTAGGTAAGATAGGAAGCAATCACTAAGAAGGTAAGATAGGAAGCAATCACGACGTAGGTAAGATAGGAAGCAAATCACTAAGAAGGTAAGATAGGAAGCAATCACGACGTAGGTAAGATAGGAAGCAATCACTAAGTAGGTAAGATAGGAAACAATCACTACGTAGGTAAGATAGGAAGCAATCACTAAGTAGGTAAGATAGGAAGCAACCACGACGTAGGTAAGATAGGAAGCAATTCAATCAGCGCATTTAACGACGGCTGTCTTCGTTCATCTTCCCCGCCATCTGCCCATTATTTTTTTCATCCTGCATCCATCTGTCCTTCACCCACATGTTCTTTATCCACCACCCCCTCATCCACACGTCCTTCATCCTCATGATTATATATATATTTCTTCTTCTTCTTTTTTTCCTTTTTTTTTTTTTGGGGGGGGGGGGGGGGGTCCAATATCACCTCGATGTGAACAGACATAAGATGTAAGATGATTGATTGATTCATCCACACATCCTTCATCCACATGATTAATATATATTTTTTTTTTGGGTGGCGGAGGGGGGCGGTCCAATATCACCTCGATGTGAAAAGACATAAAATAAAAGATTGATTGATTGATTCATCCACACATCCTTCATCCACATGTTCTTTATCCACCACTCCCTCATCCACCTGTCCTTCAGCCATCTCTCCTTTATCCACCACTCCCTTGTCCACCTGTCCTTCATCCACATCTCCCTGATCCAGCTGTCCTTCACTACCTGTGTATGAGTTGTATAAGGGACAGGTGGATGAGGGACAAGTGGATGAAGGACAGGTGAATGAGGGAGATGTGATGGAGGACAGGTGATGAGTGGCGGGTGGATAAGAAGTGGATGAGGGACATGTAAATGAGGGAGATGTTGATGAAGGACATATGGAGTGAGGGAGAGGTGGATGAAGGACACATGGATGAGGGACAGGTAATGAGAGAGATGTGATGGAGGACAGGTGGATGAGGGGCGGGTGGATAAGAGGTGGATGAGGGACAGGTGGACGCACTCATCCACTTGTCCCTCATACACCTGTCCTTCGTCCACCTGTCCATCTCTCACCTGTCCCTCATCTCCCCGTCTAATATCTGTCGCCCTGACACAACCGTAATGGTTGACTGGGCGTAAAACACCAAGTTACTTAATATATAATGTCTTCGTCCCTGTAATCACATGATGCATCTTCTTCACGGTGCTCCAGTGTTCTCCGTCTGACATCTACAGCTTAGTGTCTAGCACAGCGTGGGACAATGCACAGCGCGGGCTGTCAATCATCAAGGCACTTCAGCCAACCAGAAACACACAGTCAATTTTCCGAGTAAACCCCCGAGGTGTAGCCGCCATTTTGTCCTCACAAGTTGTGGATATTAATCATGGCTATAGCAGGCGGGCGAAATACCGGTGGATGTTGCAGGGGCGAAATACTGTGCGATGTTGCAGGGGCGAAATACCGGTGGATGTTGCAGGGGCGAAATACTGTGCGATGTTGCAGGGGCGAAATACCGGTGGATGTTGCAGGGGCGAAATACCAGTGGATGTTGTAGGGGCGAAATACGGTGGATGTTGTAGGGGCGAAATACCGGTGGATGCTGCAGGGGCGAAATACCGGTGGATGTTGCAGGGGTGAATACTGTGCGATGTTGCAGGGGCGAAATACCAGTGGATGTTGCAGGGGGCGAAATACTGTGCGATGTTGTAGGGGCGAAATACCGGTGGATGTTGTAGGGGCGAAATACCGGTGGATGTTGTTGGCTACAGCAAGGGGACAGAGACTGGTGGTTACTGATCAACGGGGACAGATAGAGGTGGTCGCTGATCAACGGGGACAGATACTGGTGGTTACTGATTAACGGGGACAGATAGAGGTGGTTACTGATCAACGGGGACAGATAGAGGTGGTTAATGATCAACGGGGACAGATAGAGGTGGTTAATGATCAACGGGGACAGATAGAGGTGGTTAATGATCAACGGGGACAGATAGAGGTGGTTACTGATCAGGGGCCACAGAGACTGGTTACTGATCAAGAGGGACAGAGACTGGTGGTTAGGCTTACTGGTGGCTACAGCAAGAGGGACAGAGACTGGTGGATTACGAATATGCCTCCAAAATAAATAATGGCGAACCTTCTCTGATCAAAGGGGACATCATCTGTCATCCAGCGAGGCAAAATACAATCATTTCACGCTGCATGAGACACATCATGGAGTATTGCACTGGTCAGCACAGAACCACACGGTGGTATGATGGAAAACGTGTGAGGAGAGAGGCGGGGCTTGGCGCCTTGAGCATTCTGCTGCTGGAGAGGGAAAACTGGACTGGATGCTTGTACAGTGGATGATGATGATGATGACGGACGACGACGATGATGACGATGATGATGATGACGATGAATAACTCGTACATATATCGCTACACGCTGTGACGGCACTGTACCGTGTTATACTAAAGGGGACATAAATCACAAAATCAAATAATATACTTTTTATGTTGTAATATTCGTAATTATGCAGCTGAAAATGCACCAGACTACACCAGCTATCTCCACTCCCTCGAGAGTCTCGCAACTAACAATGATTCAGTTAGTTCACACAGCTAGGTAACGGTGATTCGGTAATTTACACAGCTAGGTAACGTTGATTGAGTAAGTTTACACAGCTAGGTAACATTGATTCAGTAAGTTTACATAGCTAGGTAACGTTGATTCAGTAACTTTACACAGCTAGGTAACGTTGATTCGGTAAGTGTACACAGCTAGGTAACGTTGATTCAGTAAGTTTACACAGCTAGGTAACGTTGATTCAGTAAGTTTACATTGCTAGGTAACGTTGATTCGGTAAGTTTACACAGCTAGATAACGTTGATTCAGTAAGTTTACACAGCTAGGTAACGTTGATTCAGTAAGTATACACAGCTAGGTAACGTTGATTCAGTAAGTTTACACAGCCAAATAAATATATAATAAAAATTAAAACACAATTGAGACCTTATATATAGCCTCTCTGATGAGGAGCAACAGCGTACACTGATGACGCCACTCGGGGCGGGGCTTCACTGTGAAGCAAGTTGTGACCACTATCCATGAACACAAACGACCCTGGTGCGCTGTACAAATCTCCTTTACTATTAGTGTTTTTAAATTTACCCCTGGGGGTCACTCTGTGCAGGTGGGTCAAACTGG
>OY757557.1:14363892-14404392 GCA_963584105.1 Alviniconcha strummeri | reverse complement strand
ATATTGTGAGAAGAGGAAGGTTTTCAGCTTGGCTTTAAAAGATGACAGGGTTGAGCAGTGTCTAAGGTCTTGTGGGAGTGAATTCCAGATGTGGAGTCCAAAGCAAGAGAAGGCGCGAAAGCCATGAGTCTTGCGTTTGTATTGTTGGATTTCCAGCATACGGGTGTCAGAATAAGAGCGTAGTGTACGAGACGGAGTGTAGACATGCAGCAGTTCAGAGAGGTAAGCAGGACCAGAACCATTTATAGCACTGAAACACATACAAACGACTTTATACTTAATACGTTCTGAAATGGGAAGCCAGTGCAGTTCTTTTCCAGGAGAGGTGTTGAGTGGTGGTGACGGGGTGCCAAGAGAACAAGTCTTGCAGCAAAGTTCAGAATTTTCTGGAGAGGTTAGATGACAATATTAGGTGTACCCAATAGGAGACAGTTGCAGTAGTCAAGGCGTGAAAGGATACAGGAAGTAACAAGAGTCTTGGTTGCGTCTTCAGTGAGAAACCTGCGGATTGAACTAATGTGTTTAAGCTCGAAATAAGCAGTTTGGCAGATTTTTATGACGTGCTTCTTCGTGGACAGTTTTGAGACAAGAATGAATCCAAGGTTCCTGGCAGAATCATAGAAGGGGATGTTGTGAGAGCCAAGAGTAATCGAGTCAGGGAGGGAAACGGTAGAAGGTTTCAAGGAAGATGAAAAGGGAAAGAGAAGAGCTTCTGTTTAGTCGTCGTTCAGTTTGAGCGGATTTTCCGTCATCCATGTTTTTATGTCGTCAGCTCATGCATTGAGTTCTATGGTGAGGTTGGTCACTTCACTGAGAGGAGCGGATTTCTGGAGCTGTGTGTCATCTGCGAAAAGCTGATGCTTTACAGATTGGTTAGCTATGATATCGGAGAGAGGCGTAGTGTACAAGATGAAGAGAATGGGCCTCAGTACTGAGCCCTGAGGCACACCGTACATGAGCTGTGATGATAACGACTTTTTCCAGAATTTTGGACAGAAATGGAAGGTTAGAAAATGGGACGGTAGTTTTTCAAAATATTTTTTGTCAAGTGATGGCTTTTTCAACAGAGGTTTGACGATGGCTGTCTTTAGATCACGTGGAACAATGCCAGTGGTAAGAGATGTGTTGATGATGTTCGTGATGGTCGGCAAGAGGATGTCAAGGTTTTGATAAAGAAGTGTGGTGGGAATGGGATCAAGTTCACAAGACTTGGCAGATGCACTGTTGATTATATTTTAGACAAATTCATTAGTGACAGACTCTTTCCAGCGAAAGAGGTATCAGGGCAAGCAGTTGGGTTTGGAGGAGGAAAATTGTTTCTGATGGTGCGGATTTTCTCAGTGAAATAATCAGAAAAGACATTTGGAAGGTCGTCAGAGTCAAATGTTGAAGGAAGAGGTGAAGATCTGTTTTTGCCGAGGATGGTGTTGAAGTTTTGAAAGAGCTGTTTACAGGTTGTGCTAGACTGAATCTTAGCAGAGTAGTAGGCTTGTTTGGCTTTATCTACAAGGTTTGTTACTTTCTGTTTAATGGAGTCGTATATCTGTTTGTGGACGGTGAGCTTAGACTTGAGCCATCGTCTCTCCGCCTGCCGACGCTCCTGTTTCGGCTCACAGAACTGCTCCGCAATACTGCTGAACCAGGCGTCGGCTTCCTTGTGCGGACTGTGCAACGGCAGAGAGGGGCGTGCTTGTCAAGGACAGAACAGAGATGGTTACTGTAGTCACTGATAGAACTGACTTGTGAGACAGCATGAGAGAGATATTGTTTAAAGGCGCCGGTGTCAATCTTTTTGAGGCATCGGTACGAAAAGGTTTCAGGTTTTTGTACGGGTACAGATACATCAAGTTTGCACCAGATGGCTGTGTGGTCAGATGTTATCACTTTTCTTGGAAAACACTAAGTCGAGCAGATGGCCTTGGTTTTGAGTAGGTTCAGAAATGGACTGGGTTAGGTTAAACATGTCTATGATATCGTGTAGTTTTCTGGAGTTGTTTTCTACGTTTTCAAAATGAAAGTTAAAGTCACCCATTAGGAGTGTTTTGCCAGGCAGACTGTCAGAGTGTTCAAGGAAGTCGAAAAACTGATCGAAAAACATGGAGTCAGAGATTTTGTTCTTTTTGCTGGGTGGAGGGCGGTAGATACAGAACGGGTTGGTTAGTTGCTTGTTGTATGTTAGAGTCAGCTGAGTGGTTTCAAAGCAGGGGTGCTGAACGGGAAAGGACAAAGTGGTAGCGACATGCGGTTTAAGAGAGTCCCTTATGACGAAGGCGATTCCCCCGCCTTTTGCGCCGGACCCCCCTGCAGAGCGGGGAAAGGAGAGGACCGAGTACCCAGGTGGAGCTAGGTCGGCCATCTTGGCCTCGTCGCCGGCAGGGCGCAGCCAGGTCTCCGCCAGCAGCATGATGTCGATGTTGTTGTCCTGAATAAATGTGGACATGTCGGACCTCCTCCTGGAAGAGCCGACGGATCTTGCATTGAAGAGGCAGACAATGAGTGTGTTTTCGGTTGAGGAAGAACTAAGGGGAATGTGAAGCAGCTGTCTGTGAGGTGGACGCAGCGGAGCGCTGAGCGAGGAGGCTGAGAGGTCGTCACGGTCACTGGGTGGAGAGGAAGGTGGTACGGAATTGGTGTGTTGACATGGGGTTGGAGCTAGAGCTGGAAGAAGCGGATGGAAGTCGATCACGAAAACCGACGATCACTTTGATCTTCCTCCGTTCATTCTTCCCTCCTCTTCTCGATCGGCGTGGCTTTCTGGGCACGTTTCTCGCCGAGATGTGACAGACGTGCGATCAGCTGGGGGGAGAGGAAGGGGGGAGGTGCGGCAGCGGTTTCCAGAAACAGGTCATGTCGCACAGGTGGCAAACAACACTTTCTTTTCTGTGTTGTGTAGCTCACGGTTGTTGCGACGCACGGCTGCAATGAACACGCTGTCACTGAACACAGGCTCAACCTGACCGGCTGGCGGCAAGCAGTGTAAAACAGAGAGTAGAGTCAGGACTTGCAGAAACAGAACAAGACCAACTGTCCTCACTTCCAGTGGAAGTGACACACAAAACTGGTACCACGATAACGGCCACATCACGAGGAACAATGCTATCACGTCAACTAATCAAACCAGGAGACTAATCAAGCAACATTTGCAATAATTAACAGAGCAGATGCAACAACGCCTGTAAGGGCGCGTGAACACTACTCAACTTCGTATTTAGTCGACATGCGAGGTGTTTATTTATGTAACAGAAAGTCAGTTCGGTAACATACGTAAAATGCTGATGTGGCGATTTACACCCCGAGTGTGAAAGACATTAACCTTTGCAGAATCATCTCACAAGCGATGTTCTACAGTGTATTTTAGTTGCATACATTTACTCTTGTTATATTGTTTGTCTTTTTATTGTGGAATTCGAGTCACCCAAAAGGAAAATTGTCATTTTATGCATTTATCATGAATAAAAAAGTTATTTTGTTTTGTAAGGATAAGGTGTCAGCTGTCCGTGCAGTTGTGTGCATCAGTTCTGTTTCATAATTTGAGAAGTTTCGCGGGACGTGCTGGCGAAGTCCTCTGTACGTGTGCCTTAAACGTTTGCCCTCAGAGGAGGCAGCTTTCGGCAGACTTACGAAAAGAAGCAACGAGTATTGTTTTACACACATCGGCCACGTTTTTCAAGTGTCCCCCATGCGGTGTAGAGTACGTGTAAAACTGATTAACTGTTGAATGGCTGTAGGTAAGTGAATAAGCCGGCTCCTGCCTGCTCAAGTAGTTGAGGTTTGGTCATAATATGTGCAGTTTCGAAAAAAGTTGCTTAACGTTTCAGCGAGCGTGCATGCATGCATGCATGTGTGTGTGTGTGTGTGTGTGTGTGTGTGTGTGTGTGTGGTTTCAGGCTACTTGCATAAATATTCTGTAGCGTTACAGTTAATTTCTAAGCGTGACTGCCAAGTCGGGGTTATTCAGTGCTCAGTTGTATAAGTAGTAAGGTGTGTGAAGGATTCTGCTTCTTGTGTTGCTGGGTAGTCAGTTGCAAGGGCTGTTGCAGTACGTTTTATTACCCCGGCACGTTTTGTCACCACGTGGTGACAAAACGCACCAAAAGGTTCGCTCCCTGCATTGTTCGTCACTCCTTCGCCAGTACCACTATCTGTCTTTCCTCTTACCTCGACGTGTGTGTGTGTGTGTGTGTGTGTGTGTGTGTGTGTGTGTGTGTGTGTGTGTGTGTGTGTTTCTGTGTGTATGTGTGTGTGTGTGTGTGTGTGTGTGTGTGTGTGTGTGGTGTGTTATTATCACCGAACAAGTCAGTGTTAACCTAGAATTCTGTACTGCTTTGAGTAGACTACAAGGCTACTGCTGCTTGTCGCTTTGTGAGCTGTGTCAGATATGATTATTATTATAGAGTCTGTATTCGTGTGTTGTGCAGGACCTGTAGATATGTCTGACGCAGTGACTGGTATGATTTGGCATGGGTATGATTATTCTTACTTTAATTACAGGAAGCCACTACACTGCGTTGACTTTGCTGCATGCAGCGCACACAGGCATTAGAAGTAAAGTCGAAAGTTTGTTGCTAATTCAAGTTTGTGAATTCAAAGCAGAAACACTCAAAGTATTTTTGTTGTTGTTTTTGAAACATTGGCTGTCACCTTTGCTTAAAGTGTTTGCTATAGAACTCAAAAGGTGGTGCGGCACTTTGATTGTAGCACAAGATCATTGATATAGTTTCGAAGCAAAGAAGCATCGTTTGCTTATTATTCAATGGATTCGTCGTGTTTTTAAAGGTACTGGAGCATTCCGCAAAGAAAAGAATGATTTACTGCTTCTTGGGTTTAATGACTTGCACACCATTTTAACCACCGTACATTGTTTCGTTGTTCTTTATTGTTTTTATAGTATGCATTACTCTCTCTCTCTCTCTCTCTCTCTCTCTCTCTCTCTCTCTCTCTCTCTCTCTCTCTGTAAAAAAGCAGACTTGTGCTTAAATCTTTATCCTTGTGCAATAATTATCTTATCTCTGCTGTGAGGTGGTAGGTCATCCACCTTCACCCCTTCATGAGGGGCAATGGCCTAAATCAGTCAATCCTCTCTCTCTCTCTCTCTCTCTCTCTCTCTCTCTCTCTCTCTCTCTCTCTCTCTCTCTCTCTCTCTCTCTCTGTGACGGAGCAGTTTCAGAGTGACTGGCTTTGACGTTGCAGTGATCGGATATTCGAGACCCAGTTTCTGAGGCTATTAAGTTCCGCCCAGTACTCCTGATTTTATGACTGCTGTGCGTGTATGTATGTGTGTGTGTGTGTGTGTGTGTGTGTGTGTGTGTGTGTGTGTGTGTGTGTGTGTGTGTGTGTGTGTGTGTGTGTGTGAAATCTTTATCATTGGCGAGAGCTGCCACAAGTATCATTTCTGAGAGGCCTCCAAATGACTTGTGTCTGTATCTTGGTTGGGAGACTCAGTTTGTGTGACATCGCTGAAACCACCACCAGCTAAAATCGTTTAGTCAACTGGTGTCTGTAGTATGAGTGGCAAGGACGACGTCAGATTTGTTTTTGTTTAGGCTGGGACAAGAAGGTTTCCCATTTGGCAGGCAGGGGGATGACCCGACTTTCAAACATTCTTCTGACTGGCTCGGAACCTTTGTTCATCTCTTTCTGGTTCCACCTTTGATCGAGGTTTCATAATATCTGCTGATGTCGATGCGCTTGAAAGCACGCCCAGCTTGCAGAAGACACCTGATAAAACTGTCAGCCAAATCTCCAAACACTGCTGCATGCTGAGCCTAGGCATCCCAATGGCAAAACAAGCAATAGTATCATCTTCCTTTCCAGTTCCATTGAGCAATTTCTGACTTAGGTCTGGGTCTACTCAGTTGAACTTCTTCTTCTCACATTTTACCACAAAGTTTTCATCTTAATTGTAACTGTGACCTCTTCAGGTCGCTGATGTATTTCACTCACACACATCGGCATGATAGCAAAACCAAAACAACCTCAATAGAATTGGATGTCAACATAGTTTGTCGCCTTGCATGGCGAAATACCATCCATTGTGTGCCTAAATACTGTAAATCACTGATACTGTCTACATGTATGTCCAATTTGTTTGCACTAGGTCTTGCTATTAGTAAGAGTACTTCAGTACACCTACATATTTTGGTTGCAAAGATTAGTAGTACAGAAAATATAGGATTGAGAAATATTCAGGGACTTGTTGAACCGTCGCTATGAACTTGGACTTTGAAAAAGTGTAATGAATTTGCCCCACCCTTTCCCTAAAGTGAAAAGATGGAACAATCGACCCGTTCCTGGATGGACATACACATTCACTCAACAACAATCAAAATTACATTTACAGTTTTATTCACGAGAAATGCGGCGACGAGCGATTGCGGTTAGTATATAAAATTGGACACTTCTGCCGGGAGCTCACCCTGGGTCAGAATTACATGTTAAATTTCATCATATGGTGATTGACACTCTGCCACTAGTCTTTCACACCGAGAGACATGGTCGACTCATCTGTACATGTGAAGAGGCAGATGCCGTCCGTGTAAGGGTCTTGTAGATAGTGACGCCAAAGACGAGCTGGCAGAGAAGGATCCGGTCGAGGACCTGGGGTCGTGAGCGTGCCCTCAGCGAGTCGTCCTTTGGAGCCAGGGGATGGGGAAAAAAAACTCACCGTTTTTTTGTTACCGGCCACTACGCCGCAGTGTGACAAGACGCGCACAAAGATAAATACCGGCCTAAACGCCGCCGTATGCGAAGCCTGCATACACTAAGCACGCTTATAAAAGCGCCATACCCCGTCTCCACTCTTTTATTAAACCGCTGAAGGGATTAACCCAAAAACCAGAGAGTGACGGTCCCACACCCCAACTCGGTGCCTGGATAGCTGGGGCCAGCTACGACCTGTCGCTACGAAAATAAGCAATGACTGACACATGTTACTGTTTACCGATTCGTGACGTCACTTCTGAACTCAGGTGAATCCGCCCGTTCTGCACGCTAGCGGCGCGACGTCCGAGTAACACTGTCTACCCGGGGTGGACACTAAGGCCCGTCACCCCTCACGTAGTCATATATTTTAAAGCTGCATTCACACGCTTCCAAAGAAGAAAAGCGACAACACCTACAACATTTTAATCACTATACAAATTACATCCCTCCAGTTGATTACATTAATTCTAACTTGTGACACAAAGCAATCCGCGGTCTTTTCGCAAGGCAGTCTGGCTTATGATGGTGTCCCAGCAAACTGAGTTTGGTTGCAAAAGGATCACCAGCGCTGAAGACACAGTAGAAACGATAATATGATATCACACTGAGACCTTGACCTTGAAGATAGCAAAGCATTTTTCGCATGACACTCTGGCTCATAATGACGCATTATCAATACTAAGTTTGGCTACAAAAGGTTAAATCGTTCAGAAGATATCATCCAAAGACACGGCGATTCCAGCATGCCCCCCACCCCCACCCCTCACCCAGTTTTTTTACGTGGGGTATAACAAAACTTATGAAACAACAAAAAGGCATGGAAAGTGTTGTTAAAGTCTAGTGAATAGCAGAACGTTGGGTGTATGGGTTAAAACATTGACAGTTTGCTCGTGTAGATAGGACACGGTAACCAGGCTTTGTACACTGGGCCAAATTTAAGAAAATCAAACCCTGAGGCATTTTGAGGCAGAAGCCGTCAGAGAACGTTTTCTAAAGCAATTGGCTATGCTGAGTCCAATTCTCGGGTCTGCCAAAGTCAAAAATGCTTACTTTGTCTGGTATTTTAAGATATTCAACATGGCTGACAAAATACTGTAAAAGATTATATCAGCACAACGTTCTGCTATTCACTAGACTTTAACAACACTTTCCATGCCTTTTTGTTGTTTCATAAGTTTTGTTATACCCCACGTATCCATTAAAAACCTCCGCCCTACCAGTTTTTGCTTCATTACCGGAGGAGGTGGGGGACAAAAAAACAAACTTAAACAAAACAAAAAACAACAACTCGAGTCGCATAGGCCATGTGTCTGTCAATAGCACCAGAAGGCATTTAAAGGGATTGGCCCGCGCAGATTTGGCTATAAAAATTTGGTCCTTTTGAATATGGCAATTTAAGAATAACTGTAGTGGTCTAAAATAGATTGGGGATCTCCCCCTGCTGCAGCTGTTGGTTTAAACAAAGTTTATTTCTTATATAACAATTCATTAACAACATAACAGTTGGGCCGTGCAACAAGCAAAGATACTTATATTAGTACGGCCCGAGTCGAACATAAACTGATGACGTCACAAACATCTATTTGACTAACAACATGGCCAACATAAGAGGAACTTGTAATAAAGATGATATTAATATTTTAGCGCGTTCGTGTGCGTGCGTGCGTGCGTGCGTGCGTGCGTGTGTGTGTGTGTGTGTGTGCGCGCGCGCGCGTGTGCGTGTGTGTGTGTGCGCGCGCGTATGTATGTGTGTGCGTGCTTGCGTGTGTGCGCGTGTGTGTGCGCGTGCGCTTGGGGAGAGAGAGAGAGGTGTACGTACCAGCCTCAGTCCCAAGACAGGCAGCACTGAGTGTGAGTTTCGTTTTTATTACTACAGACACTTTGTAGATGCGTGGCGTGCGTGCGTGTGTGTGTTTTAGCTGTTGGTCAGGCACTAGAAACGCAGTGTTCGGCGTATAATTTCATGTACTTTTTTAAATATGAATTCGTTTTGGTGGGTTCCAAGCGACTGGTTACCAAAGAGTAATATTTGAATGTCTAAATAATTATCCTCTCTCTGCATAAGTGTGTCTCTTCATGTATCGTGATAGTTGGGACATAATAACAAAAAGTGTTCTGCAGTTTCGAACGGGTGGCCGATTGGTTTTCGGTTAGATGTCGGTGAAAAAGATCAAAATTTAAGTCACTCATTTGAAGTCGTAATCTACAGTGAATTATGTGTTCCATCCTTTGGCCGGAATAGTAGTAACTTGGGACCTTAGTATCGTTAGTTAAATAGCGCTTAAACTCACTAAGAGAAGAACTTTCTACTGGTAGGTTGTTCCACAGGAGAGTTGTAGAAGGTCGGAAGGAGGGTATGATACGTTCATAAGGTCGACGTCTGTGGTGTGGATTAGTTGTTGAAACAAGGGGTGGGAGGAGGTCTGAGAGATAATCTGGACAACTATTGTTTATCATCTTATGGAACTGTATCAATTTGTGTCTTTTACGTCTTTCTTTTAAAGTACAAAATCACGACTCGTTGTAAAGTTTTTGATAACTTGTTCCCCGGACAGAACCAGTGATAATTTGTATGGCTTAAAGATGAGGGTTTTCGAGTATGTTCGATTGTGTATTGGTACAATTATCTCAGATAATATCAGCATAGTCAAAAAGTGGAAGAATAAAACATTTATACATTATTTCAAGTGCTTTTCTTCCTAGTTTATATCTGAAGTGTCGCAAGCAGTTAATAAGCATATTTACTTTACTAGAAATGTTACTGATATGTTCGTCCCACTTGCAGTTGTTTTGAAGAGTGATTCCTAGATGTTTGTGGTGTAGTTTATCTTCGAGCACTACATTCCCAAATGTAAGTTGGTGTATCGGTTTTGTATCACGTTTAATGTTTACAAGTTCTGTCTTTTCTTCATTGAATTTTACTTTCCAAAGTATTGCCCAGTCACTGATTTTTACTAGATCACACGTAAGTATTTCGGCTCTAGTGTCTGGATTCGTGAGGCCTAATGACATACTAGTGTCATCAGCAAATAGTTTAATGATGGACTCAATACTGTGCCCGATGTCGTTAATGAATATTAAAAATAAGAGGGGATCCAGCACAGATCTTTGAGGTACACCAGCGTTGTTTGTTTGTTTTTTCGTTGTTGTTTTTTTCTTCTTTTTTTCTGAAGATTTTTCTCCTTTAATAACTACTGCCTGAGTGCGATCTGTCAGGTAATTTTGGAACCAGTTCAACAGTTTTCCTCTTACACGTATAGACTCTAGTTTTAGTAGAAGGCCTCTATGCCGTACACGATCAAATGCCTTAGAAATATCAAAATATACAGACTGAGTGGTGATTCTTTTGTCGAAGTTTGAACACAGATTTTCACAGATGCACAAGAGCTGACTTGTAGTTGACTCGCCAGGCAGGAAACCAGACTGCGATGGAGTGATTATGTTATTCAGCATCAAAAATCTATAAATATGCCTATGCACACACCGTTCGAGCACTTTTCCTACACAGCTCAATAATGAAATTGGACGGTAATTGTTACACAGTGTTGCATCACCTTTCTTGAGTACAGGCGTTACTGCTGCGGTTTTCCAGACAGACGGAAAGACGCTTTCATTTAAACAACGGTTGAAGAAATGTGTTAAGCGGACAGAAATAACGTCATTTGCAGCTATTAATAATCTGTTGTGTATTAAGTCTGGGCCTGTAGCTTTTTTTTTCTTTTTTTTCTTTTGGTATTAAGATTGTTTATTATAATTTTATAATTTTAACCTCAAATTCAGTCAGCTTAATATTTATTTCACGGTCGAGAAATGTAACTTGTGGTAGCGGGTCGTCCTCGTTTTCTAAAGTGGTTTGTTCGATGAAAAAGTCATTAAGTGTATCGCCTTTTCTTTATTTGCATGAATAATTGTTCCATTTTTACACAGTGGGGGGATTTCCTCGGGGCCGATACCTTTTTTCCTGAGAATGGATTTGACTAGTTTCCACCAATCCTTGCTGCCGAAACGTTCCTGGTTGGATATTTTTTTTCGGTGAGTTCATCAAAGTAATCAAGTTTACGCTTCCTAACTTTGGAAATAACATTATTTCTAAAAGTGCGAAGTTGTCCAAATCAGCTTTCAGATTACCCCGCTTAGCTTTCTTATGCATTTTGCCACGTTGCTTTATGAATAATCGAATTTCATTTGTCTTCCAAGGGGCATCATCTGTACACACACGGACTGTCTTAACTGGCATGCACTCTTGTGCAGAATCTATAAATACTTTTGTAACATACGTGCACTTTCGTCGATGCTTCTTGTTTCAAGAATGTCTTCCCAATTCTGGCCTTGAAGAAGACTACAGAATTTATTTTTGTCTAGTTTCTCATAATTATAAATAGTTCTCTTAAACCTATGGCTATGATGCTTGGGTTGTTGAAGAACAGCGAAAAGGGACACTGTGGTCACTACAAAATGGCGGCAAGATATCGGTATATTTTACAATTCGGGGACTTTGTGTGATGATCAAGTCAAGACATGAGCCAGTGGTTTCCGTTATTCTGGTGGGGGAGTTAATTAACTAATGCAGCTGGTACATATTTAAAATGTTGAGTAAATGCTTTGATGGGTTATCAAACAAATCCTGTTAAAATCGCCAAGTATTATATATTTGGTCATAGTATTGTTTACTTTTTGGATGCTCTCGCTAATAAGGACCCAGCATTCAGTTTTAGCATTGGGAGGGCGGCAGAATGAATCTACGAGATTTTCCTGGTTAAGTTTGGTTTTAACCCAGACGGCTTCAAGATTATTCACGTGCAAGTCCGGTCGTGGTTTGCAGTAAAGGTTATTTCTAACGTAAATTGCTACGCCACCGTGTGGGTCGTCAGCTCTGTCCTGTCTGACGGATGAATGGAAATTTGTTAAGCGAAGGTCGTTGTTATCGTCCTTTTTAGACAGCCAGGTTTCGGACAGTGTTATGATGTCAAAATGCTCGCTTTCTGCCTCAAGAAGATCCAGTTTCTTTCCTAGGCTTCGAGCGTTAACGTGCACGACACATAGACCCTTTTCTTCGTTTTATACGCTAGTCGCAAGAGTAGATCTTGTGTACTAAAAGTGTACTGAAGACAGAAATACACAAATGTGGCAAATACTAAACGGTCTGAGCAGTTTGAACTAATAAGTGTGAAGAATGGTATGACTGTTGACTGGTCTAAAAAAGCTAGTTTACGGCCCAGTGCTGCCGCCCTTATGTGAAAGTTCCCAATCCTAGCTCTGTACATGTTTGTGTCTGCGGTCATAGTTTATGTAACTGTGCCACTGAGCACATTGAAAATAAAAGTGGCTAGGACTGCTGTCTTGGTATGAACCGGCACGTACATCCTATGGAGCGACAGAAGGGAGAATAAGAAAAAGGCAAAAGAAGCCACGCGCTGGAAAGTACGCGACAGAAAGAAGGCAGCGCCAGAGCCTCGGTGAGAAAACTATGTACATGAACAACCAAGCAATGGACAATAAAACCAAAAACCAATGCAAAACAAAAAAGCGACTGAAAATGGCTAAGTCCGACAGGAGCTTAACAGGATGACGGTGTGGCCCCCTACCAGGTACAAAACTACGATGAGATACATAATAATAGCACCGGACTGCAGGTTTACAAATTGTACATAAATACAGAATGTCATGTCACTTGGAGAAGGAAATCAGTACGTACGCGAGCTCTCTCTCTCTCTCTCTCTCTCTCTCTCTCTCTCTCTCTCTCTCTCTCTCTCTCTCTCTCTCTCTCTCTCTCTCACACACACACACACACACACACACACACACACACACGCACACGCACACACACACACACACACACACACATGCGCACGCACACGCACACACAGTTTTACTTTCAACCCAAGTCTTACATGTAAGTTGTAACAATGTTCAAACTTCGTGCAAAGAGTTCACGTTTTAAAAAGCCTGGCTCGTTTAAACACATCGGCGCATACTTCGTCCAGTGTTCACTTGTTACAACCTGCCTTGTTTATACTTATCGGCACGTACTTCATGCAAATCGTTGACTCGTGAAAGCCAGGTTGGTTTATACCTATTTGCACGTACTTCACGCACTTGGTGCAAAGCGTTCGCTTTGTAACGCCTGGTGTGCCTGTATGTGTCAACAGTGGCACGCACACACACGCACGCACGCACACACACGCACACACACACACACACACACACACACACACACACACACACACACACACACACACACACACTCACGCGAAAACGCCCACACATTTGTCAGTCTCCAGCAGTCTAAGGCAGTCTAAGGCAGTCTGAGGCAGACCAACACACCCCTCAGCAAATTCAACAAGCCGACCTTTCAAATCCGAGTTGGGGGCGTGGGAAGGGGGGGAGGGGGGGACACCTCGGTTAGCCCCTCATTGTTACATTTTGAAAAGACGCAGTGTACGATATTGTACTAAAACAGATCAAGCAGGTCAAGACACCAGTTCATAACCTTCAGTTGAAACCAAACTATATCCCAACACTTCAACTGACAAACATCCACTGTTATGTACTGTTTTGTTACGTAACTCTTGGTATAACCATTAAACATTGGTTAGCATTCTGTCAGTCAGTCAATCAACCATCAATTCATTTAACTGGTAATCCGATAGGCCATTAACTAACCGAACACATCCAGCTAGCGGCTTGTAGACAGTTTGTTGATAGAGTCATCGTTCTCTTTCACATAAATCTCGCCATCACGTACCCATGTATCCTTTATTTTCTGGTCTCTCTTCAACTGTCTGGCTCTGGCGGCGACTCGAGATCTTTCGCGTGTGAGATCGTCGTTAACGTAGACCCTGCCCGCTGGTGATGGAACCGGCATAGCCGCTGCGGCAGTTGCTGACTCCGGCTGCCTGACGGCACCGGCAGAAGACAGCATCCTTGTTCTTCAGGCCGCTGCGCGCCCTCATGATAAGGTGATTATACCGGTAAGATGTAAACTTGACGAGGACATCTCTTCCCATCCTGCCCGGCTTGCCGACCCGGTGTGACCGATCAATCATCTCGTCAGTGATCGTCACGCCGATCGCCTCACCAACCTTTTTGACGACGGCATCGGTGTTCTCTACAGCGCTGGTGCTTTCAGGGCTGCCGCTGATCCGAACGTTGTTCCGACGAGAGTACTGCTCAAGCCAGTCGACGCGGTCCTGCAGCTCCGCGACCTTCTCCTCCTTCCTCTCCAGGGCCTCTCACAGGCTGTGGATCTTGCCTCTCAGGGAGGACGTGATGGCGTTGGTCAGGACCTGCACGACCGCTGGGTCTTTCAGGGCCTCCTTCAGGCTGTCCTTGATCGACATCTCCTGTCTCGACTGATCTCAGTCGTCTGAACCGGCAGGATCCAGGACAGTACTATGGAGCCGACAACCTTCCGGCTCAGGGTCTGGCTCCAGAATCGTTGTCTCGTTGTAGGCTGTGTCTGAGTCTCCTGGGGAAGAAAAGCTCTCGTGCAGAGTGTCAATACACGGCCTTTTGTCGATGTCACCCTCATTAACTGGCGACACCTTGGACCTGTTGCGTTTAAGTGACTCGCTCGACATCAGTCTATCCCCAGACGACCTCAGCAGGGGACACGGCACTGGGCATTGGGCACTGTACTGTTTATTCGTAGGTCGTAGGTCTGCTATTAGTACGGCCCTCGTGGTATAATTTAACACTCCACTATCGCACATGCACAAGCACGTCGTCTGCCAAACAACAGAATACGATAAAGGATGAAGAGGTATGAATAGGTATGAAGAGATGTAAAGAAGTTCGAGCGCCTGTGGTGAATACAGAAAGTCGGTGTGCCCCCACACGGAGCACGTGCAACAGGCGTAGAATGACAACAATGGCTTGGGTCAAGCGTTTTGCGAGAAGGATAAAACACAAAAGTGTTCGTTTACAGACCTTTCGTAGGTGTCTACCGGCACAAAATCAACTTGCAGACCTGTCAGAACTGCCACAACACCCAGCAACACATCATAAACACACACACCAAGTCGGTATAGCACAGTCCATGTATCCACTTGTGAAATCCCGATTCAAATGGGAGACCATAAAAGTCCGTCTTCACCTGTCCGCCATGTTGTCCCGTGCTGCAGCTGTTTACGGAATGCGTATTACGTCATTACATTTTACTGTTTTACACACGTTTTTGTAGACTCGGCCTACAAACAATTGACAAGGGCGTTGTCTCAGGCACGTGGTCTGCTCAGGCGTAATAATTTGTCTGGCGATTTAACTGATGATTGTGTGAATAATATGTATGCCTTTCTTTGAATAAATCTCTTAATCGTGCTATGTGTACTTCACTATAGTGGATGAGACCTTTAGCTGCCGTTTACTAATAATGCTCGGACCGAGGTGCAAAGTGTTGGGTGACAATTTTTTCTCATCGTATTGATGCTACTACAGAAAATATTTTAGACACCATAATAATAATAATGAAAAGAAAACAAAGACCTACCGGCCGGTGGCACGCTAGAAACACACACTTATGCAAACAGGTAGTACTTAGTGGAATATTTAAACGTATGGTTCCGGTAGACTGCTCCTATCAATCAAAAAAGAAGTATCGTAGACTGCTCCTATCAATCAAAAAAGAAGTATCAGGAACCTTTTCATTTACTTTGCCAGTTTCCTATACAGTTCTCTCCACTTCTCCACCCAGGTTTACCAGCCACAACCTGCATCTACGTTGTCGGTTTCTTACCAGTCGAGCTAAACGTGTTGTTGTTGTTGTTGTTGTTTCTTTTTTATTTTTTTTTATTTTTTTTGGTCCTCCGAACATAAATGGTAGTAACTCCAAATTATCTCTGCTTTGATTGCATAATCTTGAGAAGAAGAAAAAATGGAAAAGAAATATGAAGATATAAATAAACACCACTGTTTCATTCTCAGTTCTTCGTTGCTTTCATTCAACGGGCTATTTGCTCCTTATAACTGCACATGAAAGAATGTATTTATTATCTATTAGCAAAAAAGAAGGCGGCACACGAAACAAAACGCATGTCCCGTCCCATGTTCTCTTGTTGTGTACCTAGTCCTAGTCATTCTTTTCAGTTTTGTTATCCTTGCCATCAGTAACTACTTCTAGAGCCACTGTTTCCTTCGAATCTTCTTTCACCTTTCTGTAATCTTGCATCAAATTATTGATATCATAATGACGTCAAAATGATTTTGCCATCGTTTCATTGATCGAAACACAAGGGTGGCATGGGGGAAATTCGTCCACTCGCTCGGTTGGGGGAACTTCGGCCACCCAAACACCTTGTGAACTGCACTCAATACAACACATCAACCCCTACAGTTGAACTTTTCCAAACTGTAACATCAGCTTCATAATGGACCAGTCCACAAACAAAACGACAAACGGGTGATTGTTACAAATAGCGTTTGGGAAAACCTGTCCTACTTTGGGAGCCTTGTTATCCGCTTGGCAACAAAACCATAGTGTGGGTTGTACGAAAAGTAAGGACCGACAGACTATTGGCAAATCATGTTTGTCTTGATGTCACCCTCTTGATGTCACCCGTGTTAGCCACGATCTGCCCGCTTAAAAATCCTCCAAATATTTGTTTTACATAAGTTTCTTCTTGTCTGTCTTCTTTTTTGTTTCCTTCTTCTTTGATTATTATTTATTTTCTTGCACCTGACGAAGACAATTTTCTGACGAAAGCCCTTGTGTTTCATCGTTTCCTTGTGTTTCGTCGTATAGGTGAATACATTTCCCTAGATCTGTTCTATCAGTTTTGTCAACCTCACCAGTAATTGTTCACTCATTCCTCAGAAAAAGAATGCTTTCTTCATATTAATGAAATCACACGGGTAGTTGTGTTGCATACTAGTGTGCGATTGGTCGAAGGTGTCTACAAACCACAACGAGCTTGTGTTGTTTGAGCCAGTGTGACACAATCGTGTCTCGAAACGTGCATAGGAATCGAACGTACCTGTTTGGACGAATTTCCCCCAAGCCACCCTCAAATGTTCGAAAGAATGCTAGACATCATTTTATTGTTCGTCTTGGGCAATTTCAAACAATATCAATTTATTTCCGAGTTTATATATATATATATAATGCTGTTCCCCAGAAAGAGCTCGTGAAAACATTGTTAGTAACATTATCTGGGAAAGTCCTCTTTTAGAAGAGGACTTTCCCAGACAATGTTACTGGCACTGTTTTCACGAGCTCCTTCTGTGGAACAGCATTGAAAAAAAATAAATAAAAAAATCGGAAATAAACTGATATTGTTTGAAATTGCCAACGGCAATTATAAACGGCAACGGCAATTAACGGCAACGACAATTACAAAATCAACGGCACGTTCAATCACTTGCGGAGAATGTCCAGCACTTCCATGTTCTAGGAACCATAGTTTAGCAGTATGATAATCATCCATTTTAGATCATAATAATGCGGTCCACGGTAGACTTAAATTATGTTGCAGAATCTGCACCAGTATGGTTTCACGAAATTGTAGTCCTTCGTGGCAATATAAACTGTGGATTCTTTAGGCCGAATCTTCTGAAGATACCTGTTCCCCTTGCTGGTCAATTTCCAACTCGTCGTTTCTGTGTTATGAGCTCAGCATACTAGCGGTGATCAACGGCGAGCGGCTCGTCAAGCATCAAGGAAACACTGTGCGTACAACTTGAAGCTAAAAAGCGACCACAAACGCAACTCTTTACGCACATTTTAGACAAATGAATGCAAACTATAGAAGTTTCCGAGAAGCTTCAGGCAGTCAGAACTCTTCAGCTAATATTCCACGCGAAAAACTGGAAGAGCGACTCGACTCTTGCTTGCTCCACAAACTAAAGATGAGCAACAGCTGGCCTTCCAACAAAATCGTTAAAATAATTCATGACGCACACCTACTGACGACGAAAGATACATGCAGCAGCAATGAAATGAAGCAAAAAACATTTACTTGAATGCTAACATCATATTTCAAGCATAAAATGAAGCAAATTACATTCATCAGACTCGAACGATCGTGCATTTGAACTGTCAGCATCGTACCTCATGTTGGTCAGAAGGAAAGTTTGCAATGAGAGAAGGGGGCTTAGAGCTTACTGCGGAACCCTTCACTACTTTCCGCCAGCAGACCAGTCATGTCAGCTTTGTAAGAATTGTGACTAGAATGTGTTAGCATACTTTCTACGAAGCGGTTTAAAAAAATAAAAAATTTGCTTGTACGACAATAATCGTCTGTTACAGCCAGTCGGTAAATCAACAAGGATCGTCAATCACTTACAAAGATGACCCACCTGTCCTATGCGATCTCATCAGCCTCAGAGCTTCTGCAAAAATGTGGTTCCTTGCGGATGTGTACCGTTTCAATAGTAAATACCAATAATAAAACGCGGAGCCAAACGCTGTGAGAACATAGCTGTTTCATCATGTCATCGTTTCAAAGATTGTTTCGAACATCTTTCAAATTCGCCAGAAAGAAGACGTACTACCATGCGGTGCATCATTTGCTTTCCTCTTTTTGATTTTGTCGCTCACAGGTTTAGTCACGCTAGCAGCAAACTGAATACGTGGATGGCGTAGCCTACTGCCATAAGCGAAAATACCATGTAGGCCTACGTATGCATCATCACACTTCAAGGTGTTGTGGTAGCCAACACAGAAAACCGCGAGTAAGTTTTCTTTTGTTCTTCGGCTGTGTGAAACAAAACTGTATGCCTATAACTCTATCTCAATGCATAAACAGAGCTGAACTCCACAAACCTTTCCGGCGACGGCAGAATCGACACTGTTCAAGCAGAGACACTGAAACAAAATAATGGCAGTCTGCTTACCGCAGGCCAAAATGCTCTGAATATTATGACGAGAATTTTTCACAGCTTCAAATCGAAAACCGTACATATTCTACTAGGCTTTGGTTGTCCTCTTTTATATGTGACAATTTGGGAAGCAAATGCCACCAGATTTAGCCTTGTTGCTTGCCTTTTCAATCAAAACTGTTGACTGACTAGACAATGTCGGATTCAAGTTCATTGACAGATGCTTGCGATATTTTGTGAATTTTATTCCGGAAAATCAAGGAGATCAAGGCTTCGCCTAGCAGGTTGAACTGTTTCGATGCTCGTCGGTTTTTCGCTGGACTTACTCTGTGTTGTTGAGTGATTGTGTGCCTGGAAGTTCACAATGAAGTGGACTTTATTTTGGTTCCTGTTTTGTGCCTCCCTTCCATTGGAACTGAGGATTATCTGGGCTTGGGTTTCGATAGAACTGACAAGTATTCTTGTCAGTCAGCATCCGTAATATTTGCCTGATCGCTTCTCTCACATGTGCCCCGCGTTGCCATTCACTGTGACGGTGATCCCGTTACGAATGACCACCCGTGCATCCTGTCCCCGTTACCCTGGCACTCCACTTCGCACGGCCTATACCCGTGATGAGCTGTGTTTGGTCCATCCTGCGACCCTTGACTCTTCCGTGATCTCACGCCTCAGGCACCTTTGTATTGGTGTCAACTTGCCCCGGAAACGGAGTCGCAGAAGAGGAAGGCGTAAACAGAAGAAGATACCCGTTACGTCACCGGTGTCTGTGGTTTCGGTCGAGCCAGAACTTGTCACGGTTTCGTCGCTCCTGACGCCGTCGTTGGTTCACCAACTTTTGCCGCGGCTGTCACTGTCACGTCTCCTTGCGGCACCATCGCATCACGGAACCCCGTCGTCATGTCACCTGTGCCTGTAGCCGATGCCTCCTGCAGCCGTTCTGACGGCCTCCGCCATGTCAGTGTTGCCGAAGGAGCGGGCCACGTTGATGGTGCCTACGCCTGTCCCATCGCCGACGGCCTCCGCCACGTCACCTTCGCCAGCGTCACCCCTTGTGTCACCGGCGTCGTACTACGGTATCACCAACGTAGCTTCATCTACACGTAAGAGATCGTCTCTCCAATCCAGCACTTCTTGTGGTGCCTATGCAAGACACTTTGTTACCATTCCCCTTCATGTCCCTCGCACACAACAAACGCTGCCCCCCCCCCCCCCCCCCCTCTCTCTCTCTTTCACGCCTGATCCTTTGGCACCGCAAGGAAAAGGACCGAGATCTGCAATTTCATCACTGACAATGACGTGGACATCATGCCTTTGACCGAGACCTGGCTACGCCCTTCTGGAGACGAGGCGAAGTGTGCTGATCTCGCTCCACTAGGTTATTCAGTCCACTCTTTTCCTCGCTCACCGGGGGCTGCTAGCTTTAGAGGTGGAGGCATTGCCTTCATCCTCAGAGACTCGTTAAAGCTGAGCTGTACCGACTAGTCTAAAGGGGAGGTAGTTTAAAAAAGAAAAGAAAAGAAAAGAAAAAAAGAGCCAGGCAGACTGGGAACCACTCAGTGCGAGTTGGTCCCAACTTGCCTGGTCAAGTGAGTGCCCCACTGGAACACACTGCACACCAGCAAAACCCCACAAACTGGTCAAGCAGCTTCCAGACTGCAACGGCCACTTGACCTGTCAACTGTCAGCAGAACGTTTCTTGTTCCAGTCATTCCCGTTTTACCACTCATGTTTTTAAGTCACACAATCAAGGGTAGAATTTCTTTTGTATTTACGTTACCTTCCTCCGCCAAACAAAAAGAACGTATTCACCGACACCATGTTTTTTGGTAGGTTCCCAGAAAATGCTTGAATACTGCAATACTCTATCAGGCAAAGTGCTTATTATGGGCGATTTCAACATCCACTTTGAAACCCTAAATAATCACAACTCCAGAAAAACACACGACATATCAGAATATTCAGTGTCAGTCTGTCAGTCTACACACAAACATGGCCATCTCTTAGATCTAGTTTTTCACAGACATAAGGAATGCCTTCTTCGCTCCACCTGCCTTGACCACGGACTTACATCCGACCACATTGCCGTTCTATGTCAGACTGACATTCCCAAACCTGCCGTCCAGCCTGTAACTACACAGTTCCGCTCTATCAGAAACTCCTTTAAACAAGATCTTGCCCAGTCCATCACTCTACTCACACCCATCACTGATTTCAACAGACAGCTTCGCTGCGTCCTTGACAAACACGCCCCTCTCTGCCACCGCACAGTCCGTTCAGCAGCATTGCTACCGTTGGTGTGGACAGAACTACAGCAGTCCGGTTCAGCAGCATTGCTGAGCAGTTTCACAAACTGAAAAGGGAACGTCTCAGGACAGAGAGGCGCTTGCTGAAATCAAAACTCACAGTGCACAAACAGATTTATGAAAACATCCAAAGGAAAGTCACGGACTTAGTGGTCAATGCAAAAACAGCTTCCTTCTCTTTCAAAATACAAACAAGCAACTCATGCCAGGAACTGTTCCACAACTTCAAGTCCAGTCTAGGCAAAAAGAACCCCACATCTCTCCATCTTCTTCTTATACTCTAATTAACCCAACAGTTGCTATGGACAAAACTGCCTATTCCGGGAAATTGCTACATATATTCACACCAGTCACTCAACAATTTGTTTGCAAAAATTCTCCGAAAACTGTCCCCAAATCATGCGATATCTTGATCCTATTCCCACAAAATTGCTGTACGAAAACCTTGATTACTGTCTTCTGGTCTTGTACCACTAGACTTTAAAACTGGTATTGTCAAACCCCTGCGCAAAAACAAAAAACAACGAAACAAACACACACTCCCTTGACCTAAATGTACTGAAAAACTACCGCCCAATTTCAAACCTACCATTTCTGTTTAAAATTATCGAAAAGGTCATTCTACACAAACTCCTTGCACACCTCGAAGAAAACAACCTCTGCAATCCTTTCCAGTCAGCCTACCGCACCGGACACAGCACTGAGACCGCACTCCTACGCGTTGTAAACGATCTGCTAAATGCTATGGACGAAGACAAAATTTCTGTTCTGCTCTTACTGGATCTTTCAGCTGCTTCCCGTCTGTTGATCACCAGATTCTTCCTTCCCGTCTCGAAACTCTTTGGCATCCGCTCTACCGCCTTCCAGTGGTTTCGATCATACTTTCTAGACGGAAATCAGTGTGTGGTTGTTAGCAATTCTGCTTCCTCTTTTTCTCCTCTCATATTTGGTGTTCCACGGGGTTCAGTCCTGGGACCACTGCTGTTTGCTTTGTACACTGCTCCACTTTCAGATATGACAGCCAATCACTCAGTCAACCATCAGCTTTTCGCAGACGACACCCAACTTTAAAAAAAACTCCACCAAATTTCGTGCAAAGCCTTACACGTGACCTGCAATCATGTACAAAAGACATAAAAGCATGGATATGCAACAGCCAACTCAAATTAAATGAGGATAAAACTGATGCAACACCTTCTTTGACCTTTTGTCATTCCTTACCGTCGTCAGTCATGGTCGGTACACACGAAATTGTTTTTTCAAACGAAAGTCAGGAACTTAGGGTTTATCCGTGACTCTAAACTCACAATGAAGCAACACGTAATCACAATCTGTCAAGCAGCCTACTATGAACTGAAATGCATCAGCTCCATCCGTAGGTACCTCACAGAAGATGCAGCAAAAAAAACTGGTAACTTCTTGTGTATTTTGCAGATATTGACATTCTCTTCTCATGGGCACTCCCAACTCTGTTATTCAACCGATGCAGAAAGTCCAAAATACTGCAGCACGCCTTATTCTCAGAGCACCACGCCATCAAAGCTGCACACCTCTCCTACAGCAACTCCACTGGCTCCCAATTTCTGAACGAATAAAATACAAAACTGCTTGCATGTGTTACAATACAATCACAGGCTCCACCCCCTCTTATCTTTCTGAGCTACTACGCCTTTACAGTCCTTCCTGCTCTTTCCACTCTTCGTAAGACACGCATACTCAAACTCCAACGCTTCAGCCGCAAAACCCATGGCTTTTGCACTTTCTCACACTTTGGCCCCCACATCTAGAACAATCTCTCCCAAGACATTTCTCTTTCTTCCTTCAAGGACAAACTCAAGACATTTCTCTCAAATTGTTTATTATTCCAAAGGAAAATCGTTTTTGATATTATCTGATTCTCTTTCATCTTTGCAGTCAATATTAAACCTAAAATATGATCATCCAATCTTAGTTCAGATTTTAGAATTATATACAGAAATGACAAGAGACGGGAGAGAGATTGTTTTTATCTGGGTTCCCGGCCATGTTGGCATTAGGGGAAATTCGGCTGCAGATTCTGCAGCTAAGGATGCCCTTGATGGCGACATCTCGGTTGAGCTCATCCCATTCTCAGACCTAAAACCACGCACAAATAAATATATATTAGAACTGTGGCAGTCTGAGTGGGAGGAGTTCCCGGAAAATAAATTACGTAAGATATTCCCAGTGTTAAAAGAATGTATTGTTTGTCCTCGGACAAACAGAAAAGAAGAGACTGTGGTGGCCCGATTGTACATTGGCCATTCTTTTATTACTCATTCCTTTTTATTGAAGGGTGAGGAACCGCCAATGTGCATCGGATGTGATAAACGTTTAACCATAGAGCATATTTTACTTACTTGTTCGGATTTTATTGACATAAGAGAGAGCCACTTTACAGCTAAATCGCTGCGTATGTTGTTTCAGGATATTTCACCTGAGAAGATTCAGTTTCAACTGCTTGAAAGAAATTAATATTGAAAGAAATATTTAAATTTGAGATCATTTTTTAGTTATGTTTGTGTTATTCACTTTTGAAGCATGGTTTTAAAACTGTATATACACCAATTTTAAGACGTACACATTATTAAAAATTAATACATAATGTCAGATGTGTATCGCCCTGATATAACCGTACCGATTGACTGGGCGTGAAACACCAACTTACATACTTCTCTTCTCAGAATGTTTCACTCAAGCAACATTGTCCTTCACCCCTAGCAGTCTGTACAGTGTGTGTGTGTGTGTGTGTGTGTGTGTGTGTGTGTGTGTGTGTGTGTGTGTGTGTGTGTGTGTGTGTGTGTGTGTGTGTGTGTGCATCTTTCACATAGTTATGCTTGAACCCTTGATGATGTCGACATATTAGCTTTTTGTTACAATGCTGACATTTTCCAGCTCGATGTACATTATGTGTGTTATATTATGCTTTTTCAGCGCTTTGAGTCGCAGGGTAGGTGCTTTACAAATGTCCGTTATTATTATCTGTTAGTAGCTTAGCAAGGACTAGTTCTTAGACAGCTTTTGGCTAACGTAAACTACATGCAATCTTTGTAAAATAAAGTTTTCGAGTTCGAGCCCCCTCTGTGTGTGTGTGTGTGTGTGTGTGTGTGTGTGTGTGTGTGTGTGTGTGTGTGTGTGTGTGTGAGGTTTTGTGTCAATTGGGTTGTTGTTTTTAATGCAAACTATTTGTGATGTTTGCATTTTTGTGTCACGTTTGTTGAATATCCTCACGAGAAAAGCGATGATTTCAGCCCATCGCGTCCGTGGCCTGAGAGTTCACAACTTCGCGGGCAAGTTCACTGTGACAACTTTACTTGCAGTTCTTATGATCTCTGGTTTGGACCTGAACCCAGGGCCTAACTCTCACAATGGAGAAGCCAGTATGGATTCTGCGTGTGCGTCCGGCGGCAACAGCAGGCCTACAGAGAAGTGTACAGCCGATCAGTCTACGACAATACAGCAGATTCTTCAGTCAATACAGTCTCTCGCTGGCTCAGTCAATAGAATAGAGGAGAGACAAGTCATCTGGTACAACCTTGACTGCAAAGATATAGAACGTCGAAGATGAACTGGACGCTCAGTTGTCAAAACTGTACGACATTCAGGAAACACTCTACAACGACGTTGACGTCCTGTACGAGAACTACCAAGATCTTCGGTCACGTCATAAACAGCTTCAGGCCCTTGCAGACAGACTGGAATCCAAAATAGACCGTCTGTAAAACCAGAGCCATTGAGAATTTCATTGAGGACTGACAAAAAACGAGCTGTGATACGACACGACAAACTCTGCATGGACGTCGGTACTTTCACCTTTGACCTGAAGAAACCCGAGATCGTGAAGCTGGACCCCACCCCTGTCAGTATCGGTGCCCGGGCTGCGGCGACCCCTCGCATTGCCAGAACAGACCGTTCGACTCAAGTCCTGCCGGCAGTTCCCAAAGACTTGTAAAATAAGGTCTGCCAACCTCAACGACTTCCCGCCCCACGCCTCCCAACCAGATGATGGAACTACAGGACAGGACAGCACCAATGCCATCAACGGTGCTTTGTCAGACGAGAGCGATGGCTGACGCAGAACGACTACCCATCCTCATCGCAAGGACGCTGGAGACGTTTACGACAGACTCCATTTCCTTTTTTGTTTTTTGTTTGTTTGTTTGTTTGTTTTTTGTTTTTTGTTGTTGTTGTTGTTGTTCATTTGCCAGGAAACTGTCACAACGAGGTCGGAAATCTGGAGGTGTGTTTCAGGAAGACATTTTCAAAGTGCATTGAACACGTGAAGATTGACTATAAAAATATGATCGTGCTTCACATAGCTAAACATTTATTTGCAACAGAGACATTTTCTTAATAGGGTTATAGGTGCCACAATCCGAGTCTGTCGTCTACGGCGTGACACAAAACGGATATGCAATCGAATATTTGGAGCAGGTGTTATGGACTTAGACGACAAATTTGACAACCTAACAGTCCCCCTGCGGCATATATTGTCGAAGAGCACATATTGTCGCCGGCGACTATATATGCCGGGTTTTACGGCACATATTGTCGCCCGTTGTCACAAATTGTCGCCGGCGACAATATATGCCGCAACAGTTCTGTGTGTCTGCCAAAGGGATGGAGGAGGGGGGGGGGGGGGCAACAATCCATATTCCAGAGCTCAGCTCTCTCTCTCTCTCTCTCTCTCTCTCTCTCTCTCTCTCTCTCTCTCTCTCTCTCTCTCTCTAGTGAACTTGTTAAGACAAATCAGTTTGACATTTTGGGTAGAAGCAAATGAGTCACTAGATCTTGTAGATTTGATACGCCTGATGAATAAATGAAATGGAAGGAACGTTCTTATTACCTGTGGAAATTATTATTATTATTATTTTCATATTGTTTAAAATAGGAAAAGTCAATTATGACAAGTGTGGTGCACGATAGAAAAAAATACCCACATTCCACTCAACCAAGATGGCGGAAGCGTGCAAGCCGTCACTCGGAAACTAGATCTAAATCAAACATCAATGGCGCATACGTATACGGAAAAACACATACGTAGTCAAGCTCAGTTTTCGGTTGCAAATTTCTCTTTGGATGATTCTGATGATATTTCTGGCCCAGAATAGCACTTAAAATGCCCCAGAATTTCCGAGTGCCTCCTTGGATATTACCCTGAGGTCGTCTGCTTCAGCAGCCGTGTCAGTCTGACTTTGATAATACACGATGCATGCTAAATCTGCTTTCAGCACCCAGATAAATAGTTCATCCTCATGATTTATTGTAATAATTTCCATGTATAGTCTGTGAGAATGAATGCGATTTCGACTAGAATTGCAACAGTATATGTCATAAAGGGATCAGGTCTGCGTGTGCAAAAGCGATGCTGTAAAGTGTATGGTTAGCAGTTGTCATAATAATGCCGATTTGTGTTATGCCTCTCATGAATAAATTGTTTACAATGTCACAGACTTGTTTGAAGTCAGAGAAATCCAATTTAAGTCGTTTCGAAAAAAAAATCCCTTCAGATCTGTGTGTGTGTGTGTGTGTGTGTGTGTGTGTGTGTGTGTGTGTGTGTGTGAGTGTCTGTGTGTGTGTGTGTGTGTGTGTGTGTGTGTGTGTGTGTGTGTGTGTGTATGTATGTGTGTGTGTGTGTGTGTGTGTGTGTGTGTGTGTGTGTGTGTGTGTGTGTGTGTGTGTGTGTGTGTGTGTGTGAACAGACCGAGGGTGATGTTCTGACAGGGTCTTTTCAAACACAGGCTGCATCAACATCAACTACGCCAGATGGTTATCAGTGTACCTTTGTGACATGTGTCAACTCGGAGGCACCCATCAGTGTATCAAGCCTTTTGCAATGGTGGATTTGTTGTGCACAAGCACAAGACCAAACACATGAGCAGTGCAATGCGATGGTAGAAGGAAATGGAGGTGCAGAATGACCTGCCAGATTGCTCGTTTGCTCAAAAGCTTTGAGCATAGCATGACATCCAAATGTGAAGACTGCATGGATCACTATGAGCAAAGCCATGCACCGCAAAAAGCCTTCAGCTGAGATAAACTGGCAGACTTGCATAAGTGTCTTGAATGCACCCCTCTTGGTTCAGGAAATGCTGATGAGGAAGAAGTCCTGGTAGCTGAAACAAATAACACTGATTATGAAGAGACGGTTGACCCTGTTAGCGATGATATCGCCATTGAAGAGCTTTCTGATTTATCAGTGGAACTGAGCTTGAACCTTGTACGCAGGAAGAGGAACAACTGATCAGCAGACACTGCTGCATACCTTGCTGCAGACCGCTCACCTGAAGCAGATGTAATGATCCTTGACAGTGCATTTGTTGCTCAAATGCTCTCCCCCAGGACATTAAACACCTTCCAGGACTACAACAGCAGCGTCTTCTTGCCTTACATTTTTGGACAACTTCAGAGTGTTCGACAGTTGGATATTGTCTGGGACGTTTATCTCGCAGACAGCTTGAAGGCCGGGACAAAAAGCAAACGGGGCCAAGGTCAACGCCGTGAGGTGTTACCTTTGGCACTTTGGCACCATTACCTTCCACCTGGAAGAGCTTCTTGAAGAACGAGTAGAACAAGAGTGACCCGTTTTGCTTTCTTTCCCAAACAATTGAAAGAACTCTAGTTCCTCGCAAAATGCTTGTCTCTACTTGCGGTGACAGCGTGGTCTCATCATCCACAGAAATAGACCTGAACCATAGGAGTGGATGCACCCACGAAGAGGCCGACACACGAGTATTTCTTCATGCTGCAGAAAAATATAACAATACGAACTGCTGACACTGACGTTGTTGTACTTGCAATCTCTGTCGTTGAAAAAATAAAGGTGGAAGAGCTGTGGGTTGCATTTGGGACTGGAACACATTTCAGATACACTGCAGCCCACGCGAGTGCTTCAAGTCTTGGTACAAATCAAGAGTTTTGCCTGCCTTTCACGTTGTAACTGATTGTGACACAGTCTCATTCTTTGGCTGGAAAGGAAAAACTGAAGCCCTGAAACACATGAACTGCATTCCCTACAGTGGCGTTGGCTTTTTTAGAAGCTGGTACTGAGAAAGCGAATCTCTCACAAGATGTATTTGAGAAGATTGAGTAATTTGTTGTGTTCATGTATGAAAAGAACAGTGCAGTGACAACAGTGAATGCAGCAAGGCAAAAGCTGTTTTCTCAACGATGCAAAGCCATCAACACATATATCTTCACAGAGCACCAAGGTTGCCCTCTCCATCCGCCTGGGGATGGACCAAGGACAGCCATGGAAACCACTATGGACAACACTTCGTCAGGCATCGGTTCGTAGTACGAATCTGAGGACTCGTACTACGAGCCGATGCACTGTGGCTTCAAACAGGACTGTAAAACAAGATGCAAGTGTGCAGCTGCCAACTTCCCATGTACTGCCTTATGCTACTTTGGAGGAGTCTGCAATGCAGACTAGCTTGATGACAGCATTCCTCTGTCCATTTTTCCGTCCGGCCTCTCGAACCTCACCTTGTACTTGTTTTGAGCCAACTTTCTCTCTTCCACTACACCTTTACAAGTGTATTTTCGCCGTGGCGCTAGTCTGCTGCCACCTCATGGGGGGCACCTGATGAGCTCTTTCTCCCCTTTGCGGTAGACGGATGTTCGAATCCTTCTAGAAATGCTTTTCGTCGTGCGCTGGCTTGAACGTCGGGATGCTTCTCTGACTTCTTGATACAATGAGACGTTGCCTGTTTGCACATACTTCAGCAGGTGACCTGTTCCCAAGCACTTCTTTGGGAACACGGTTGATATCTTCTTGGATCTGTAAGAGATTCCGGGCCCAGTTGAAGCCCTCTTGTTGCCTCATCTTGAAGTGAATCTTGCTGCGCACTTCTCTGTGTGACCTTTCACATTTGCCCTGTGACTGGGGGTGATGCCCCCGTGGGGCCGGCTTCTCGCGCCGGGGGTGTTTAAACCAAGCTGCTCCACCCCTTTCACTCTTTTCTTACGTTTAGTTTCTGTCTACCGGCCCTTTCACCTATATTTCATCCCAAAAACTCTCTCCACAATACCTCCGTTTTCAGCTCCCTTCTTACAGCTTATTTCTACCTAACCGGCCATTCTCTTGTATTTATCTACAACACAGCTCTTCTTTATATAATTCTTCTTACTCTCTGCGGTCACCTTCAGACCCAGCGTGTTTGCCGTGCACTGCATCCCGTGTCGGGGACGATGGGATCCTGGTGGCTGAGGTCCCCCGTGGGGTCCAACACGTTTCTTCGGCCCGGACTTCCCCTAGAAGGGTGGTTGGGTTGGCCCGACCCAATCAGTCGGCTGGTCGTGCTTTGCCCTAATTTCGATTAGAAGGCAGCGGCTCAGGGTCAATCAGGGGATAGAAGTAAACTTTGTTTTGTTTTTTATCACCTGAGTATATTGCGTTTTGAGCCCTGATGCGCAGTTGCTGGAATGCCGTTTGTGTGCATACCCTTGCTGGACTCGGTGGCGGGTGGGGACAAAACGTAATGAATCTTTCTGAAACATAAAATTGCACCCACAAATACAAATAAAAAGATTACGGGACAACGACCAAGATTCGGACGAACGCTCCTACAACTTCTGTAACAATTGGCCAAGGTTTCTGGTCGTGGAGTCGTCAAGTGACGACCTCCCGCTGAGTAAACTGTCGCCCTTTGCTGTCCAGAAGGGTTTCCAGGCGGTGTCCGAAACCCCCAAAAGCATTAAAAGGTTGAGAGATGGCTCTTTCCTGGTGGAGTGCGCTAGGAAATCGCAGGCGATGGGTCTTCTCAAGACCACTCGATTCGTTGATAGACCAGTGCGTGTCTCACAAAGCGTTGAACTCGTCACGTGGCGTCATCCGCTGCCGAGAGCTGTCCGGCATGACGGGGATAGAAGTCAGGACGGAACTGCAGGAACAGGGTGTGGTTGAAGTCCACAGGGTGACGGAGAAGAAGGATACTGAAAAGGTCCCCACCAACACCCTGTTTCTGACCTTCAACACTCCAGACCTACCGAAAGAGATCACGGTCGGCTATCTAAAGGTGAAGGTGGCCTTGTTTGTTCCCAACCCTATGCGTTGCTTCAACTGCAACAAGTTTGGCCACATGAGCCAACGTTGCGAGGTTGCTGCGAAGTGTACGGGTTGTGGAAAAGATAAGCATGAAGCTCAATGTGAGGGACCCTAGCTGTGCTCAAATTGCAATGGTCCCCACGCTTCATCGGCTAAAGATTGCCCGGTCTGGCAGAAGGAGAAGGAGATTCAACGTGTCCGCGTTGACAAACACATATCCTTTCCGGAAGCCAGACAGTTGGTTGAAGCCAAGATGCCGACTGTGATCTCTGGAAGTAAGACCTACGCCGCTGCCGCTTCCACCACTGCCGCTGCAGCTTCCACCAGAAGAGTCTAAATCTGTTCAGTGTCAAACCTCGTTAACCTGGGTGTTTTCAAAACGTCCGCAGAGGACGACTGAATCTAACGTGCGTTCTTCTGGTGGACCCGGATCGGTATCGACCGGCACTCGGGCTTCCTCCGGGAAGTCGAGGACCGTATCGGCCGACGCCCGGGTTCCGTGCGAGTCCGCTAAATGTTATTCGGAGACGGATAAGGGTTCAGCCGACCCCCCAAAACTGCCTCTAGGGGTTCCGCCAATCCCCACAAAATGGCATCTAAGGGTTCTGCGGTTCCCTTCGAAAGCGCACCTAAGGGTTCAGCATGTCCCTTAAAAATCGCGGCCTCGAGAGATGAGTCATCATTTTCGAGGTGCTCACCTACTAAGGTGAGGGTGGATGGGGTCCTGGTGAACGTCGAGGGGTTTTCGCACCCAAGGCGCTCCGCTCCTTCCAGCGGGCCCCAGGTGCCACCCAAGCCAAAAGTTCCAGACAGGCAGAGCAAGGCAAAAGCATCAAAAGTGCCTACAATCAGTAAAGCCGCCAAAGTGCCGAAAAAACGTTGGAAACTGACATTGCCATTCGAGTGTACAAAGTGGACGTGAACTGGGGATTGTGTGTGAGAGAGGGAGACAGAGAAAGAAAGAAAGAATCACAGTATGAGCGTGTGTGTGTGTGTGTGTGTGTGTGTGTGTGTGTGTGTGTGTGTGTGTGTGTGCGTGCGTGCGTGCGTGCGTGCGTGCGTGCGTGCGTGCGTGCATGCGTGCGTGCGTGCGTGCGCGCGCGCGCGTGCGCAAGTATGAGTGAGTGCGTGAGTTTGTTGCCAGCTTATGTCAGATCAGAAAGTGAGTACAAGGCACAGAAGTGACGTGCCGCTCTCTTTTATTCGCTCAAGAAAAGTGCAAAGCTCAGCATAAGTACTGGGGTCGCTCAGTGCCATGCACGTTCGTTTCACGTGTTCAAACAAGTACCACGCGTATATTTCACTCAAAAGTTGCATGGAACTTTCAACTTTAACAAAAATCAAGTCTAATATGATTCTATAAATATAATGATCATCATGATGTCATCGTCGTCATCTCTAAGGTGGGTGTTTTGTTTGTTTTTGCTCTGACGACTGCCGACAATATGTGCCCTGAAGGTCGGCATATATTGTCGCCGGCGACAATATATGCCGCAACACACTCCCCTTGCACCTCTCACCCCTCCTACCCCCACCTCACTTCCTGTATTCTGACCACCGAGGCACCTCCGCACTCTCATGCCCCTCTCCCTCACCTTAGCTGTGGTAACTTGGTGTTTAAACAACTTAACAGAGCATCGTCCACATTATTAGTTAGATTCTTATTATTAGCTGAATGAGTGATCACGCACCTAGCAGGCCGTGTGTTTCACTCAGCTGCTTTGAAGTTGTTGTTTTGTTGCTGTTGTTTCGTTACTTTTTCATTGTTTGGGATTATTAACTGTGGCTGGTGTATTCGTCATGGATTGGACTACCTGCCGCCGCAGTCAAGATTAATTTGTGTCTGTTTATTTTCTAATTGGACTCTTTCCCTGCTCGCTCAGTGTAACATAGCGTACGCTGATCCGGACGGTAATTTCCCTCGCCCAGCGATTCGTCTCTGCTACGATCAGAGTCAGTCTCCGTCGATCCCGGCTTCGCCGCTTGATCCTCACCCTAAGAATCGTCTCTGCTACGATCGGAGCCAGCTCCTGTCGATCCAGCCCTCGCAGCTTGATCCCTCGCTGTCCTCTGGTCTCCGGGAACTGGGCATCGGGTTTCATCTCTCCAGTAAGCGCTCTTGTAGAGGCGGGAAGAGGAAGCAACACAAGATCAGTGTTGTGTCTGGCGTCAGAGCTTCATCTAAAACAAGCAATGACGTCCGTCGATCGCCAGGAACGAGGTCAGTGGAGTCCAGACACCGCGTACCTGTGACTGACGACGCTGCTGACGTGTCACCCTCTCCTCGGACTTCCTACAGCGCGAGGGGCGCCAGTTTTGCCAACCTGATTCCTGTCAGTGTCCAAGCTCTCACTGCTACTTCATTCTCGAAGATCATAAAGGTCCTGTACTTTAATTCTCAGTCTTGTCGCCAGAAAGCCAGTGACGTTCATGAAATGATCCTCGACGACGGCATTGGCATTCTGCTAATGACAGAGACATGGTTATATGCACAGGGCGACGAAGCCTGTATTGCTGAAATAACGCCTCGATGTTATGTGCTGCGATCGTTCCCTCGAACAGGTTCGAGGGGCGGAGGTATTGCCTTCATTGTTCGGGACGCTTTCTGTGACAGTACATCTTTCAAACGTCTGTCCTTTCAGTCTTTTGAGGCCGTCGAGCTTCATATCTCCGGAAGGAACTTGTCCATATCGGTTGTGTGCCTGTACAGACCCCTCCCAGCAGGAAGAACAAAACTCTCCAATCAGTCGTTTCTCCAGGAGTTCCCTGAGTTTATCACACAGTTTGCAGGTTCCCACAGTGATCTAGTACTGATTGGTGATTTTAATTTTCTTTACGATGGCTGCGCTGATACCCAAGTTTAATCGCCTCAAGACTATGCTCAGTTACCACGGTTTGACACAGCTCGTTGACGTTCCGGCACATAGATGCGGCCAGACACTGGACTGGGCTGTAGTTCGCTCATATGTGAGTCGGCTCGTGGTGGAGAGAGTGGAGGAAATGCCAGGCCATTCCGACCACAAGAACTCCTATGTCAGATGACGATCGCAGCACCAAGCAAAGCAAAGTGAACTGTCACATCTCAAAACACCAAGGCTGTCTCTTCCTGATTTCAAGGCTGATGTCAAGTGTTTTGCAGACTGGTACAGTCAGTGTATATGCAAGAGTTCAACGCTGGTCTATGCAAGAGTTCAACTCTGGTCTATGCAAGAGTTCAACGCGGTACCTGGAACCAGTAAGGTGGTGCAGTGCAACCCCAAACCCAGTCTGAAGGGGTGAGATGAGGACCTTTGGCCTTGCTGCTTGCAATAGAGCCTTAAATTATCCAGAGAAGCTATTCTGACTTCAAGTTCTTTCTTCTGCTGCAACAACAAATAACTAAAAGTGAAGGTGGTATGTAGTCTAAATTTGCTGCTAGGTCTGCGACTTTCGCACCTGAAGCGTACTCTTTTGATGTTTCAGTGTTGTTGATAATAACAAGCAGTAGCTTTGCTGCTATTTGTATGCTTCATTTTTTTTTCTCCCGTCTTTTTCCTTGGCAAATTTTAAAAACCGTTCCAAGACCTTTTCGGCAGTTGACCGGAATGTAACAGCATTCCGTTTCCCCCGGATACCAGTAAGGATGACGTCCTCCCCGAAATGGCTCTCGAGCTTCATTCTCACGTATTTCTCTGTGTACGGCGTGTCTCCATTTAAGTACTCCATTAACTTCTCACTCAAGTCAGTAATGTTTATTTGTTCGTCATTTTCTGCACAGTATCTAACGACTTGTGTGAAGGCTTCAGCCCAAGCTACGTCTTCCGGTCTGACCTTTTGAACACTAGCAGCATGCATTTCAGTAGAGCGACCGAAGGCTACTGGGATGCTTTTATTTTATTTTTGCTCTGAAGTTAATGTTCCACTGGCTGTGGTACAATGCATCTGCGCACGGTTTCTGCCCGTTTTTCCTGTGGCCTCGAGTGAGCATGCTTGTACAAGTTTTTCCTGATAGCTGACTGTACTAATTTCGTAGGCAACATCATTTCATTTTGTTTTTTGTTTTTCGGTCATCTTTAGCTGGTATCCGACAGAAAAGACACTCAGTTGCGGAGTCAGATTTGGACAGTGCTGTGCTCCTGGCTCGGTGCCTTCATCTCTCTTTGTCATTAAGTCCAGTTTTATTGGGCTGACATTACAGTAACTGTGACGGCATGATTTGGCACCAGAAAACAGACAAATTGCTTTGGCTTTCCCACTCGAACGCGTATTAGGTATAAAGTCGCTTGTATGTGTTTCAGTGTTATAAACGGTTCTGGTCCTGCTTACCTCTCTGAACTGCTACATGTCTACACTCCGTCTCGTACACTACGCTATTTTTCTGACGCACGCATGCTGAAAATCTAACAATACAAACGCAAGACTCATAGCTTTCGCACTTTCTCTTGCTTTGGACCCCACATTTGGAAAACACGACGGAAACTTATATCGTGGTAAATTTTCTTGTTCTTTTTGTTCGCTCGTTTTCAGAACCCACCATTTCTCAGATCTCTAGCGGTAAGACTGAACTTTTTAGCAGGTTGGATGATTGCATTGGCAAGCTAACCATTCAGAATTGTTTGCAGACAAGACACTGACCAGTGAACCCCAAAACCAACTATTACTGTCAGTTGCATCATGCATCTTCTTTCGAAAGCAAGGCAACAACAGTGGTAAACTGCAGTCCACGGGGCGGGGAGGGGGGGGGGGGGGAACTACACTAGCGCAGATGATTTTAATAACTATTTTGAGGCGGTAGAGCTACTAGCTAAGTAGAAAGAAGAATGGCTGTAAAACAATGCCTAACTTGAACAAAGACTAAAGGAAATAAGCAACAACCGCAACAACAAAACGGGATGATGACTCCAAGAAGGAGGGCCGGAAACGAGAATCAAAGTTATTCTCGTCAAGTTGGATGCTGTGTGATTATAGAAGAGAAAAATAACACACCCTGTGCTTTTAAACAACCTCTGTGTTTACACACATAAAAGAGAAGGGGGAAAAATGAATCTTTGATTTGTCACGATTTTATGCGAGTGATAGTTCTTACAGTACACAAAAGCCTTTTGCTAGCCATACTGAAGCGTAGACAAGCGTACACGCACATTATTTTCAGGTCATGACGCGCTGACTCAGTCAAGACCGTGCGTGCAGCGCGGAATGATGCTATGACTGGCGAAGCTTGCAATCTTACCAGAGTAAATAAACTTTGATTTTATTTTAAGATGCCTCGCGACGCTTACTTTTTTTCTGCTTTTTATGTATATTTTAGTTTTACGTTTTCTCTGCTCGATTACTTTTGCTTTTATTTCTTAGAAGATTCTGTCCCCGCTTAGGCAACATGTCTGATCAAAGCCCTCAACGTCAGAGAGTCCACATAGGATGATTGGTGGAGGGACGTATTGGCGGTCTGCTCTGATCAGTTTAATTTCAATTCAAAAAAACTTTAATTATCCCACAAGGGGCAGTTTTGTTGAGGTCATGGCAGGCTCGTAAAGTAATGAATGCATGTAGTTAAAAGAACAATCAGCGACTTAGCTAACATTGTCATCAGAGCAGGCACTACTGAACACCACCGAGGTGACTTGGCAGCAGTGCAGTGTCTCCGGATGGCGGCCCGCCAACGATCTGACGTCTCCTCCTGTGGACCTCTGGCAGCAGGGCCGCGATACGGAATGAATCTTTGGTGTGGCCGGAGGTGGGGATGTCGGGATGAGCAGCGTGGGAGCAGTGCCTCTGATGTCGGCACAGATGATGGGACAGAAAATCAAAATCAAAAAAGCTTCGAGTAACATCGCAGTTACTTTCTTTACTCGGTTATTCAACAAGATTTTCAGTGAAGGGGTGTATCCGGAGTGGTGGTCTCGCTCAGTGGTTGTACCTCTCTTTAAAAAAAGAAGACAATGACTTTCCAAATAATTACAGAGGAATTTTTTGTTAATGAGTGTGGCAAGCAAGTGCTACACAACTCTTTTATGAAACAGACTGATCAAGTGGATGGATGATCATGAAAAAAATTGCTCAACCCCCAAGCCGGATTCAGAAAGGGACATTCTACAATATATATATACATATATATATGTGTGTGTGTGTGTGTGTGTGTGTGTGTGTGTGTGTGTGTGTGTGTGTGTGTGTGTGTGTGTGTGTGTGTGTGTGTGTTTAACCGAATGCATTGTGTGTGTCCAGGGCCATGACCCTATAACCTTTTCTTTCCTTGTAAACATGGTGCTTAACGTCCACAGAAACATAAGGCTCATTAGGGAGGGGGGAAGGGGGCATGGAGGTGGGGGGGGAGGGGGAGGGAGATTATATACCTATCGGTACACTGCCACCACCAGAATGACTTCTGCATTAAGATGGGCAGCGATGAAAGCCATTTTAATGTTTCAGTACAGTAGGAAGTGATGGACAAAGTCACATGACAGTGTCCGCAAACCACAACCTTTTTGAAGAGAAAGGAGAGCCGAAGCGGTATCGAACCGAAGTCCTTCCGCTTACCAGCCTAACGCCTTAACGCTATGCCAAACCGGCTCACTAAAACTTTTCTTTCCTGTCGTCCTTTCTCTTTTTGACTGGGTGGGAATTTTATGGCCCCAATTATCTAAATTGTTAAAACTTGTACGCTGTTGCGGCCTGTGTTCATGTGTTCATCTCAGTAGTAGTTATTTTTCTATGGCTTGTTGTTCTGTTGTTTCTCATTGATGTAAATGATGTATGTTACCATGTTCACAACGTGCCTTGATTTTGGTTCCAACATATGAAAAATGTCGACGTGATGTCTTAACCATTTTCTTTGACCTTGAAAAAGCTTACGACACAACATGGAAGCACGGCATTCTGGCGGACCTCTGGGATCTCGGTTTCAGGGGCCACCTCCCCAGGTTTATTCAGAGCTTCCTGTCGGAACGTTCTTTCAGGGTTAAAGTGAGTTCCACTCTTTCCGAGCTGCACGAACAGGAGATGGGGGTCCCGCAAGGTAGCATCTTGTCCCCGGCCCTTTTCAGCATTAAAATTAACCACATTGTTAAAGCCGTCTTAAAGTGTACTGATTGCTCCTTGTTTGTGAACGACTTTGCTTTGTGTCTGAGTGGAAAGACGTTAAACAGAGTGGAGAGAGGTATGCAGCTGTGTGTAAACAGCGTTCAGAAGTGGGTGTCTGAGAACGGCTTCAAGTTCTCCACCTCTAAGACGGTCTGTATTCATTTTCATCAACAGTACGTTTTTTTCCCAGACCCTAACATCCTTCTGGGGAAAACACCTATAAAAGTAGTCAAAGAAGCGAAGTTTCTTGGTCTTACCTTTGACACAAAACTTACTTTTAAAAATCACATTAAATATCTTAAAACCTCGTGTCAGAAGGCTCTGGACATACTACGTGTAGTGGGACATACTGATTGGGGATGTGATCGTATCGTTCTGCTGCGCCTTTACCGTTCGTTAGTCCGTTCCAAATTGGATTATGGATGCATTATGTACGGATCGGCCCGTCGGTCGATTCTGAAACAATTGGATCCGATCCACCACCAGGGCTTACGAATCGCGTTGGGTGCCTTCCGTACACCTCCTGATCAAAGTCTGTATATAGAAGCACATGAACCGTCATTAACTACTCGCCGATTAAAATTGTCTTTAAACTATGTCCTTAAACTCAAATCTCTCCCGGAAAACCCAGCCTATAGTTGCGTTTTTGAACTTGAAAACACCAAATTATTTGAAGCAGCGGAGTCAAAGGTTCCACCTCTTGGCGTCCGCATTATCCCCCACTTGGAGAAATCCAAACTCAACCTAAATCTGGTAGATGATGCCTCCCCATTGGACATCATCCCTTGGAAACTTTCTGTTCCTGTAGTCCGTTTTGACTTAACCAGTTTAAAAAAAGATACAACAAACCCGGAAATATACAAACAGCTCTATTTACAACTTATTTCAGAATACCCTTTATCAGAAAAAAAAATCAAAAAAATCACCGACGGTTCTAAAACAGAGGACGGAGTTGCTGCGGCGGCTGTATCAACTAAACGAATTAATAAACCTTTTACCTGTCGGCTTCCAGACGACAGTTCAATATATACAGCAGAGTTGAGAGCTATTTTATTAGCTCTCAAACATGTTTATTATTCTAAAGGAAAATACCGTAGAGCATATTTTACTTGTTCGGATTTTATTGAAATAAGACAGAGCCATTTTACAGCTAAATCACTGCGCATGTTATTTCAAGATATTTTACTGAGAAGATTTTTAACTTTTTGAAAGAAATCAATATTTTTGGAAAAATATAAATTTGAGATAACTTTTAGTTATGTTTATGTTATACACCTTTTAAGCATGGTTTTAGAACTGTATATATCGACTCATTTTAAGAAATACATATTATTAAAATATAAGAGATGTGTATCGCCCTGATATAACCATACTGGTTGACTGGGCGTAAAATACCAACTTACTTACTTACTTGCCGCGGCATGGTTGCAGCCATGGCGTCAGTGTACATTGTATGCGTGTTTAAATTTCAAGCTTTTATGCTGCAAAGTGACCAGCGCTTCCATCATGTATACAGCTAATCCTGGTTAACTGATATGTAGCTAGTATGTTATGTTGCCATTGTTGGATGTTCAGTTTGAGTGACGCTTTGCCGATGCAAAGTTATCCCTCTTAAAGTATCGGTCCTTTGTCAGTGTGGCCGTGCATATCTCCGCGCAGCACACCTTGTTCAGTTTTCTACCGATCTAGTTTTCTAGTTTATGACTGACTTCCTCCCGCTCACGGCATGGTCCCAAGTGCCACCCGTGTCACTGTCCGTCTCGTTGTGTGCTTAAAGTAAAAGTCCAAGGTTTTTAAGTCTCGGCCAGCCTACAGAAAATAAAATCGATTAAAAAAAAAAAAAAAAAAAAAAAACCTTTTTCTTTTTTTAAAATTAAATCTGAAACTAGTGACTCATTTGTCAGTCATTTCGATGGTCATTTTGCAAACCTTGGACTTTTACTTTAAGCACACAACGAGACGGACAGTGACACGGGCGGCACTTGGGACCATGTCGTGAGCGGGAGGAACACGTGTACAAAAGGGCTACAGCATGTCACTATTACCGACTAGCACTCATAGCAGAGCATATCTGTGAACAACGTAAAGGGTCTTACTGACGAATGTAGCGCATCAAGAATCTAGGCGGCCGCTGATCTGGCTGCATCTGTCTGCTCGGTTAGTGAACAGAGACAAAGACCTAGTTGCCACTACTGACGCGCATCACCGGCCATTTCGGGTACACGTACAAAGACCCGGAAAGGGTTTAAAAGTTAAGCTGAGTGAAAGTCTGCGCGCCCAAGACTCGGCCATACAAAAGCCGGATCAAAACAGAAATGACGGAAGTTTTAAGTGCAAGTCATGCACACAATTTATGTGCTTGATTATTAATCATTTTGTCACAGTTACCATCATGTATTATAGTAACCTACAGGTAAACCACATGGTTACTGTATTTATGAGATAATTGATGTTGTTTAGTCTTTACGTTAGCTTTCATGTTCTAAATGTTTTGTTTGCTTGTGTCTTTTCCAACACAGACACTGTCTCCTGGTTGGTGTAAATAAGAGTTATAGCAACCTCGGACTTGTGACTCTTCATTCATGCTTCCAACCTGCTTCCCTCACTCCCCACTCCACTCGCCTACATACACACACACACACACACACACACACACACACACACACACACACACACACACACACACACACATACATGCGCGCGCGCGCGCGCGCGAATATATTATCAGCTATCATAGGGAAGTATTTAAACAGAAAAGGAGGGAAATTGTACGTAGCAATATAATGATTTGCAGAAAGCCTTCAGTTCTGTAGACTTGCATGCATCCTTGTTCCTAACACTTAAAAGCCGGATTGTCTGACCCGTTTTTGAATGCCATCAAAGCAATGTATCGGTCAGTCTTCCTGTGTACGTGTATCTAACCACTTAACTGATTTTTTTAATAAATCTACTGTCATTTTGGTGTCAAACAGGGGTGTATTCTGAGTCCTGCTCTCTAGTCTTTGTTTGTAAATGAAACTATTTGGCATGGAGGCAGTCTGGAAACATGGTATTCATATTCAACCTAGCTTAGCTGAACTATTTCTGCTGCTGTTTGCTGGTGATCGGCGTTCTTGTAAAGTACTGCCATAGGGTTAGAAAACCAACTGAACCATTTGAAGTCAGTGTGTAAGGAAAACTCCTTGTCCATCAATACTGTTATAAATAAATAAACTTCTGGTATTTAGAAAACGTGAGTTTCTTGGCAAACATGAAAAGTGGTTTCAAGAGGGGAATACAGTAGAAGTTGTTAATAGTTACTCCTACCTCGGCAATACATTTACCGACTAAACTTAGTGTTTGTCAGGGTGTTAGCCTCTTGGCAGCTAAAGGTTATAAAAATAAAATATAAAAAAAAGACTGTATCAGAGTTTTGCGCAGTTTTAGTGAAATGACAAGGCAGACCTTTTTCAAAACACTTGATGCGCAAATCTAACCAATTTTTCTGTGTTGTTCAGTAGTATGGGGCCCGTTTAAAATGCGATATTTAGGTGGTACTGAAAGAGGCTGGTTATTGTC
>OY757557.1:14311392-14358892 GCA_963584105.1 Alviniconcha strummeri | reverse complement strand
AGAGGTAAATAAGTGATAGATGTCAACAAAATGTGTCAACACACCTCATCCTTGTTGAACAGTCACAATGCCACCATGCAGAGATGCATTAATAATTCACATCAAAAGGGCCAACTTTCAAGCACTCTTGATATTCCGCAATTAAGACAACTAGAACCATTCCTGGAGCAAATGGCCATGGATTGCATACTGTGAATGGAAACGTTGGAGCTATACTGGACAGACTGTTTCTTCATGCCACAAGACCTGGTTGAGCAGCCCCAAAAGGAAGATGACTATTAAGAATACACAGAGCTTGAGAATCTTGATGGCTTCTGTTTTGAGGCTGACATATATGTCTAAGCTGGGCATTCAGTGACACTCAAAGTAAGGGACATTCAGGTTTGGCAACTTTCTATGGCACCGGCTTTGGTAACTGTGGCTGGGGAAAAATACACTCAAGCTATAATGGTAAGCAGTAAGAAATAGAGTAATGATTTTTTATTTTATTTATCAAAGTCAGATATCAATTTAAGAAAATCAATAATGATTTGTCAAATCATTGACAGTGTCGACAATCACTTTTGTAAATATCTTTGACATTTCCTAGCTGTTCGTCTGTATTCTTGGCATGATAGCAAAGAGCCTGCTGACTGCAAGCTGATACCTTAAACTGTCCAGCAGTGGCATGCTGAATTAAGCCAAACCAGAGGTGCCATCTGGTGGGATCAGTTTAATGGCTCCTAAACATGAACGGTTTTACTCGGACATAACAACGGCAAAACTGGTAAGTTTTACACACATCGGGCATATTTCTTGCCTATCTTCCATGGGGTGTAGAGTACTGTGAAACTGATTTCAGATTAAATGGAGGTAGACCAGTGAGTAAGACAGCACCTCCAGCGGTTTTGTGGAAGTAGTTTGAGGTTTGAACATATGTGCATTTTTGTAAAAGGTTGTTCAACTTTTGAACTTAGGTATATTCTATTCCGTGACGTCATCCATTAATGCAGGTGTTAATCAGACATTCTCTGTGACTCTCTTAGTCACCATGAAACATTTGGTGGTAAATGAAGCACTTTTGTTCAGTATTTTTACACTAGATTGTACAAAATTATGCAACGTGGCATTTTTTTCTTTGTTAATACTTCATTAATCCCATGTGCGTAATTCAGGCTACCATACCTGGTTAAGACAACAGCAGCCGCAAGAGCAGTGCTCCCCATTAATACCAGCATGTGCAGTATTCTGTGTGACCAAAGAATGGTACAGCTGCCTGTTGTTTGGCATTTGTATACATTTTAATACATGCGATTAAGCTGCTATGTACCATCTCAGATAATCCCTAAAAGCAGAGTAGTTCATCTTGCAGACAAGCAGATATTGAAAAGACACATACTGAGCTATCCAAAAATCATTGTCTCAAAAAATCCCCGGCGGGGGGGTGGGGGGGGGGGGGGAGGGTTTCGATACCTGGCCATGGACTAATAGTCGGAGATCAAGCTTCTCATTCAAGAAAACAGCAAACCGCAAGACCTCTTAGAGTAAGTACTCTGATGGCTCAGTCACCAAGACCCGTCAAGCACGGTGCGACTACCATCCATGAAGACATTGCAGCCTATACAGTCTCAACCTACAGCTTGACAATGGAGGTGGAAGCAGTCACCCATGCCCTCCGCTGGATTGCCTCAAGAGGTGAGTCTCAGACCACACATGCCACCAACCTCACAGATTGAGCTTGCTACAAACAGTGAAAAATGGAATGGGAAGCCGAGCATGGAATGTCGATGGTCGACATCCACCTTCAAAAACTCCTGTGGGTGTACAGCCCCCGGAGTGAAGGGAAACGACCGAACAGACAGACTGGCGGGCAAAGCAACCCTCACAAGTGGCTTGCTTCTCGGAAGATCTGAAGTGTTGAGGAGCGAGAGAGGGCCATCGTCAATCACAAGAGCATTGGAACTGTTTGAAAGGCAACGATGGAGAAATTTCTGAGAGACGAGGTGGAGCGAAAATTGGCTTTTTCGACCGCATAGATACCATCGTGAACTGAAGTGAACTGAGCTGATGCACTGTTTACATTGACTGTTCATCTCCACAAGAAGGTGAAACAGACTTTGTTTGCGATTTGATGACTTCTGTTTCGCCCTGATGTGAATTCGTGGTTGACTGGGCGTTAAATACTAGCAACCGATCAGCCGACGCTCATCTTTGTGGAAAGTGTCCAGAAGAACGAACCTGAGCTGCACTTGGAATTTTGATCTTTTTGCTACGCCATACATTTTAACGCGCTGGCGTCGTCAGCTTGTGTGGAGTTTTCGCGTGCGGTGTTCATTATCCACACACAGCCGAATAGGTTTCATACAAGTCAGCCGTTAGCCTGAAACATGGAGGGCCAGGACAACCTAAGGTGCCTCAGTGGATATGTGTTCTGGATCAATGTTTTATTGAAATTAGGTTTCTTCTGGACTACCTTTTTTTTACCAGGTAAGCATTTTGTATAACATGTCATTAAATCATATAATATGACATTCAATCTTTTGAATGAAATTTCCGACCTAGCATTGATTTGCCATACGGTTCTTTTTTGCATCATCTAATGCTTTTCGTTCATATTTTGCTGTACATTACTAATTTTGGTACACTAGCATTGTTTCTCCCGTTACTGAATTAGCGACTGGCCTTCAAGTAACTTACATATCTACCTACCAATGGCACGTGTGTGCAGTAATATGCATTGAAAGTCCTGGACTAACCTCTGGAATCTAAAATCACGAAAGGTCCCGCAAACCGATGGAGTCAGAGAGAATACTGTCTGTGGTGCACCACCACCACCTAGAAACGTGTGTGTGTGTGTGTGTGTGCGTGCGTGCGTGCGTGCGTGCGTGCGTGCGTGCGTGCGTGCGTGCGTGTGTGTGTGTGTGCTTACGCACATATTTGTCTGGGTGCATGTATGTGCGCGTACTTGTGTGCGTACATTCGCGTGTGCACCTCTTCGAGTATGTTCATGCCTGCACTCGCACATAATTATTTGTGTGCATGCTTGTGTGTGTGTGCGTGTGTGTGTGTGTGTGTGTGTGTGTGTGTGTGTGTGTGTGTGTGTGTGTGTGGTCACAGAAGGTGGTGATACAGTGCACTACAAGTATTAAATTGATAATAAACTAACATGTACATCCCCAATGTGTTTGATATTTTCTTTATGATTGTTTTCTGAAGAGATACAAAGAGTGTAATACCATATTAAAGGTAAAAATGATTTTTTTCTTTGCAAAATCTTCGAAATTTGGCGAGATGCAAATGCGACATTTACACACCTGTCTACTGCATCTTAAATTGATGCCAACTACATTATTATCACATATCTGACATAATGAGGAAACAAAGACCATACATTTGACTACATTTTCCACTCACAACTGAAAAAACTGCTCCTAAACCTTTTCAGATTATTTGATCTGAAACTTTTCCCAGTCGGTTGTTACTTTTCACATCGCCCTGATATACAAATTATCAATAATCGGTGATTAAAGTAGTAATTTTTCCTTATTTGTGTGTGTGTGTGTGTGTGTGTGTGTGTGTGTGTGTGTGTGTGTGTGTGTGTGTGTGTGTAGGTGTGTGTGAGTGTGTGTGTGTGTGTGTGCGCGCGCGCTTGTGCTTGTGAGGAGGTGAGTGTGAGTGTGCAGGTGTCTGTGTGTAATCATATAGTAGTTGGCTGTGTGTGAAATGCTTTAGTGTTGATGTATGTATTACAGTATTATTTTGTGCTTTTCTGATTGTCATGACAGTACTTGTGCTTTTCTGATTGGCATGTTGATATTAATATATGCATTATTTTATAGTACTTGTGATTATTTCAGTGCCAGTGTGTGTGTGTGTGTGAAATGCTTTAATATCGAAGTACGCATTTGCTTCTTCCCTTTTTTCGTTTTTAAAAAATTTGGTTTCATCCTGACTTTTCTGTCAATTTGATATTGATGTATGCATTTCTAGTACTTGTACTTTTTTGATTGACAAGCGGATTTTGATGTTGATAATGTACAGCGCCGTCAGCTAGTAAATTTTTACGGGGTATAGCGTTATACAAGAGTTATTATTATTATTATTTCCTCAAAATACAGCTAGAATTGTAAACAAACATGGTCAAAACACAACACTCTGCTGTGTTATATCCGATCATCACAACCGAATTTTTGTCACAACTGATTTTCTATAGAGCAGCTGGGAAAACGTCATGTTCACGTAACAGGTTTGGTCTCAGTTAACTTTTCTAATTGTGTGTGTGTGTGTGTGTGTGTGTGTGTGTGTGTGTGTGTGTGTGTGTGTGTGTGTGTGTGTGTGTGTGTAAGTAATTATTTGTTCTCTCATTAATTTCAGAAATGTTAGGTAAATTTCTGACTTGTAATTTTGAGTGCATTGTCCCAGTTTTTGTACGACCTTTCGTCACTGGGTCATTATATATATATATATATCAGCCCGTGTTTCTGTATGCGTGCGTCTTTCTGAGCGGGAGTACTTCTGTGTGTTTGGGTGCGTGTTTGTATAAGTTTGTATAGGTGGTGCGTGGAGGGGAGAGTGTGCGCGTGGGTTCTAAAAGGAGCTGGGGGGGTGGGGGGGTGAATACTGAAGGCCCGCGTGCATTATATATTGCTCTTTCTTCTTTTTGGAGAATTGTCAGGCTATGATTGGTGCCTGATTCTCATGATTTCGTTGGTGATCAACATGTGACGGATGCTGCCAAAGAACAGAAAGACATTATGCCAACTTCTAGGTACACATCAAAACAACAGGTGCAATACTGAAACGTATTTGACTCTTCTTGATAATAAAAAGAAAGTGTAAGTCCCAGCAACTGCCAGTCATTGTATTCTTCACTTAAAGGAACTTTCTCAAAACAGCTGAATCATTGTATTCATCATTTAAAAGAACTTTCTCAAAACATATTGTCCAGTGGGTATAGACGTGACTTTATCAGTCAGTAAAATAATGATTTGTTTTATACACTGAAAAAATTCAAATCTAAATCAGAAAACGGGGTTCTTTCCTCAGTGCACTGACTGACTGACACGCTTGGTTTTCTTGCATCACTGCTTTGTAGACAGTAAAGACACCGCGGTACATTTCAGGCAATTACATATGCTCTCGTGTAAAAGAGAAAGAGAAGCTGTATAAAGAACAAAGAGTACAGGTCCAAGGACTGATCCTTGTGCATAAGCATGATTGCACACACATTATTACGTGCTTGTGCCGCATGAACATTGAGAATGTACCTCAGGTGGAGTTTATTTACCTGTATTTACTCGTATGCCAGGTGAGCTAGCGTAGGGGAATCAGCTCTGTGTTGTGTTTGTGCGACTTCGGGCGCTAATTAACCCTCTTGTTTGCTGATTTTTAACACTCATAACGGCGTTTCCATGTTACAGATATGCATCAAATTTACTCTCTTTCTGTCTGATTTATTGGGTGGGTGGGTGAGTGCGTGCGTGACTGCATTTGTGTGATTCCACCGCTTATTGGTTATTACTGACAGTGTGTGTGTGTGTGTGTGTGTGTGTGTGTGTGTGTGTGTGTGTGTGTGTGTGTGTGTGTGTGTGTTTCGTGAAAATAAATAACTCATGTCGTAAATATGTGTAGGGGTGTGGGGATGGGGAGTTGACGGAAGCAGGTTGGAAGCATGCATGAAGAGCCACAAGTCAGAGGTTGCTATAACATAACTTTTGTTTGTACACCTACCAACCAGGAAACAGTGTAGGCTCTCCCTTGAGATGAACACATGAACACCGGCCGCAACAGTAAACAAACAACCTGCCTCTGCAGGGACACTGGGGGGAAAGGGACGCTGCCGGCCCAGTACACAACTTTTAACACCTTAGATAATTGAGCCATAAAAAACCCACCCAACCAAAAAGGAAAAGGACCGGAAAGAAAAGGTTATAGGGTCATGGCCCGGAACATGTGTACAATACACTCGGTTATATCTCCCCCCCCCCCCCCCCACTCAATCATAACCAGCATCCTCGCTGGTTAATCACATAGCAATAAACAAAACTAAAGGGTGTATGGCAACTAAGAGTTGACTTAACAAACCATCAAAGTGGTACCCAATACATCCACGCACAAAAACTGTACCCCTTTTTGCCAGCATACTAATAAAGGCCTGGCGAACTACAAACATTTTCAAAGACCAAACAATGATTGCATTGCAGTTAAAGGGCAAAATGATTACTGCATTTAAGCCAAGTAAACCAGACAGACCCAGAACGCATTGCTTGAAACAGGACAAAAGGATGAAAAAGAGGATTCTTTTGCGTTAATGATGAAAACTCCCAAATAAACATCTGTTCTTACTGTATTTGAAAAATCTACTGCCATCTTGGACATAAAAATGGAGGACGTTCCACAACTGGCCGTACAATACCTCAAAACAACATGTTCGAAAAAAAATAAAACCTCAACACAGCGCACATTGCAACAATCATTTACAACATGAACGGCAAACAAGTGATGTCTGCCATCTCAAACCATGATTTCAATACCAAGCCTTATGTGAAGGCCCCTCGGTACGATAAAACGTTTCGCTAGAGAAATGTACACACGAAAATACCGGGCCTTATATAAAGGTTAACGCGTATACAGGAAATAAACATAACTCTCACTCACAGACAACACAACGCTCAGTGACCTGATGTGGACCCTGTCCCGTTACTACTCAAATGAACATATATAATGCTGTGAAGTAATACCAGATTAGCGGTCAAGCCATCAAAGTTCGGTCATGATGAAATAAATATACACAGTAGTGCAGCGCAACATTACGGTCGCGACACTGCTCTTTGAGGTAGGTTGGCAGCATTGGGGTTTACCCCTTTGTTCACACGGATGGAGCGCCTGAATGCAGGTCTGGCACTGACTGACGGTGCGTCAGCTGCAGGAATGGGTGCAGAAGGAATGGGTGCAGCGGGAACGGGACCAACAGGAATGGGGACAGCATTGGGGTTTACCCCTTTGTTTAGTCGGCTGGAGCGCCTGAGTACAGGTTTGACTCTGACTGGCGGTGCGTCAGCTGCATGAATGGATGCAGCATGAATGGGTGCAGCGGCAATGCGGGCGGCAGGAATGGGTGCGGCAGGAGGCAAGCCAACAGTCACAGGCCGACTCAGCCAGAACTCACCCCGATCAGGGTACTGTGGGTTGGCCTGAGCAGGTGTTTCCCGTGTCGGCGGTTCCTCTGCGGCAGCAGCCAGTGGTGCCCTGGCAGGCAACAGGTCATCTCTACTGAGGGTCCGCTCCTGCCCACCAGAGAATGGTTTGACCCCATACACATGTATGCCGGGGTAGGGACATGCGGTCACGACGTGCAGTTCAGGACGCCACCGGTCTTGGATCTTGCTCCTGCCGAGGACACGGTTTCTCAGGTAAACCAGGTCACCAACATGTAGTGGGTGATCGGCAGCTTTCTGGTCCGTCTGCTTTTGTCTCTCCGCTGCAGCGTCTTGGAGATGCTTCAGTGCCCTGGCGTGTGAAGCCTGCAGGCGCAGCCGATGCTGTCGTACCCATTCGGTGGGTCCAGCCGCGTACCTGGTTGTGCGCCCAAGCAGGTGGTCAACTGGTAGCTGCGGTTCCTGGCCGAACAAAAGGAAGTGGGGCGAAAACCCGGTGGAAGCGTGAGGCGTATTGTTATACGCCTGCACGAGCTCCGGGAGGTACTGTGGCCACTTGGACTTCTGTTCCGGGGGCAGGGTTCGAAGCAGATCATGCAACGAGCGATTGAATCGCTCGCACTGCGCGTTGCCATGGGGATGGTATGGAGTGGTCCGGGTCTTCTTGATGCCATAGAGCTCAGACAGGGATTTCACCAGCTTAGACTCAAAGTCCCTACCCTGGTCACTGTGGATTTTCTGGGGTACCCCGTAGCGCTGGAACCACTCGTGGACCAACACCTTGGCCACTGTCCCTGCCTCCTGGTTGCGCGTCGGTATGGCCTGGGTGAACTTCGAGAAAACATCGGTGAGAACAAGAACATTTTCTCGCCCATCACTAGCAGTCTCAAGCTTCGTGAAGTCGATTGCCAGGATTTCAAGGGGACGGCTGGCAAGCAGATGACTGGAAGTGGTGTGGAGCGCTGGTGCATGGCCCATCGTGCACCGCTCACAGCTGCTGATGTAGTCCCTGGCTTCTCTGTACATGGCGGGCCAGTAGACACGAGGCCTCAGCAACTCCATGGTGCGCTCGATTATATCATAGCCTTGGTGGCCCATATTGTCATGGAGCGACGCCAGGACGTCAGGCCGAAGTGAGCTGGGAAGAACCAGCTGCTCGAGAGTACCCCGCCGCTGGTCAGCCTGCCTACGATGGAGTACCCTCTTCTTTAGGAACAGTCGAGGGTACTGCTGCACCAATGCTCGCATGGAGCGTTCCTTGGTGTCGGAGGGCTTGGCTGGCCAGGCTGCGAGCACCGGGCCAAGGACTGGATCCTGTTGCTGTAGCTGCTGCAAGTCAGCCAGAGACAGTCTGGGGAGTACCTCAGTTGCAGCCTCGGGAACAGCCGTTTGATCAGGTTCCTCCTCCTTGTCCAGGGGCAGCACAGGAGCCATGGTGTCGCCAAGGACACCAGCAGTGGGGGTGGGGTCGACAGCCAGCTGCTCACACTGGAGATCATTGACAGTGGCTACCTCTGGTGGCACCACTGTCAGGAGGGGTTCGAGGGGCATGCGGGAAAGGGCATCAGCAGGGTCGATCTTTCCAGGTCTGTACTGGATGTCAGAATCGAACTGTGCGAGCTGTGAGGCCCATCTTTGCTCTAACGCGCCTAATTTCGCAGAGCGAAAGTAGCTCAGCGGATTGTTGTCGGTGATGACCTTGAACTTCCCTCCTAACAGCTAATGCCGGAATTTGTCCGTTATAGCCCATTTCATGGCCAGAAACTCCAGCTTCATGCTGCTGTAGAGTGAACTGTTTTTCTCACTGGGCCGGAGGCGTCGGCTGGCAAAGGCAAGCACTCTTGACTTCCCATCCTGTTCCTGGGACAGGATGGCGCTGAGCTCGTCAAGGCTGGCATCTGTCTCCAAGATGAAGGGCTTGGTGTAGTCAGCGTAGCCAAGTACAGGAGCTGTTGTCATAGCCCCCTTCAAGGAGTCGAAGGCCTCTTGGTGCTTGGGACCCCAAAGCCTGGATACGTCAGCTGCCTTCTTCTTGGAGTGTTTGGCTCCTTCGCTCACCAGGTCATGGAGCGGCCCGGCAATCCTGGCAAACCCACTGATGAACCGCCGGTAATAACTGGCAAAGCCAAGAAAGCTGCGCAGCTCGTTGTCGTTGTTGGTGTTGGCCAGTTCTGTACACACTCCACCTTGCCAGACTCGCAGCTCACTCCATCAGCCGAGATCGTGTGGCCAAGATAGGTGACTTCACGCCTCAGGAACTGGCACTTGCTGGCTTTCAGTTTCAGACCTGTCTCTCACCCGCTGCAGGAGCCGTTCTAGCTGCTCCATGTGTTCGTCGAACGTCTTGGAGTAGACAAGGAGGTCGTCGAGGTAGACGAGCAGAAACTGAAAGGCAAAGTCTGACATGGTTGCCTGCATCAGACGCTGGAAGGTGGCAGGGGCTGACGCCAGGCCCATCGGCATCCTTGTGTATTCATACAAGCCGAAGGGTGTCGTGAACGCTGTCTTGTGCTGGTCCCGGGGATCCATGGAGATCTGGTGGTACCCACTGGCGAGGTCCAAGGTCGAGAAGTACTGGGCCCCCACCAGTGCATCCAGGGACTCCTGGATCCTGGGGAGTGGGTAGGCATCACCAACAGTCTTCAAGTTCAGTCGCCTGTAGTCGACACAGAGCCGAAGACTGCCGTCCTTCTTCCTCACCAGGACCACCGGAGCTGCGTAGAGACTGTGACTCTCCACAATGACTCTCTGGGCCAGGAGTCCCTTGATGTGTTCCTTCACCTCCTGGAGCTGGTTTGGCGGTATGCTCCGGTAGGGCTGCGCGACTGGGGCGTCATCGCTGATGGGGATGCGGTGTTGCACTGCCTCAGTATACCCAAGATCGAGGTCATCGTGGGTAAAACCGTGGGCATACTGATTAAGCAAGGCATGCAGCCGGGCCCGCTCGTCGTCAGTGCCGTCAAATGCAGGGCAGGGAACAGCATCCGAGGGTGCAGACTCTGCGATGGAGGGTTCCATGGAGACGGTCATCTCGTTGCAGGTCGTCGTAATCTGCACACCCTCGTCGCTTTCACTACCATCCACTGCATGTAGCACTGCCACAGGCGTGCGTCTGGCAAGGATGTAGTCCTCTGCCGACAGTTAGCCAGGCGCACACACCTCTGTGTTGCATCGCCACTCACAAGGGTGGGAATGAGGAGTAGCCCTCGGGGGAGGGGTTGGGCCAAGGGTGAGGCCAACAGGTATCTTGATGGCCGCTGCACTCCTGTGATGCGGAGGGTGACGAGGGAACGGGCTGGGATGAGAGTCTGGCCTGCTACTCGAGCCACACCCCTGACGGAGGTGCGTTCAAGGCGAATCTCACGGACGGCTGGTTGCAAGACGGGAGGGGGTGGGGGGGGGGGGACAATATCTAAGTTATTCAGCAAGCTACTCAACCTACCTAACACATTCATCCCCACCAGTGCTGGCACATCACTCTTCTTCTTCCTGGTGGAGGGGTCACTAGAATCCTTAACAACTAACACTGGTACACCCTCACACTGCTGTCCTAAAAGTTATAAATCCACTATGACTACCCCACTATACGGAATCTCCAGCCCGTTTGCTGCCTTCAAGGTCACTTGAGTCATGGGAAGGAGGTCAGAGTTCTGCAGACTTCCGCCACCCATCTCTCAGTCACAGTCGTAACTTCACTCCCCGTATCAATCAGTCCCCTCACTTTCCTACCGTTCATCACAATGTCTACTGTGGGGCATCGTCCAATCATGCCCACAGGATTCATGTCCCCCATTGTCTGGGTCCCGACAACGGGGACCTCTAGTTTCCCTGGTGGGATGGAAAGCGTGGTCCAGCACTGTGCCGCGGAGCGTAGAACCGTGGCTGGGGACGGCTGGGTTTGAAGGAGGCTCGAGGGCCCTGCTGCCGTTGGACGTACTGGCGTCTCTCAACGCAGTCCTGCTGGAAGTGGCCAGGCTGCTCGCACCAGTGGCATATTTTAGGCCGTGGTGCCCAGGTCGACTGGTGTCGCAGCTCAGCCTGCAGCTCTGCTGTCTTCGCCGTCAGAGCCGCTACTAGGGCCCGCAGCTCCTCCAGTTCCTTGTTGTGCTGGGGTTGAGCCACCAGGACCTGCTCCGCTCGCACCTCCACATCAGAATCCTCGGCATCCAGCGCTGAACCTCAGCCCGTGCCTGATGGAAGGTGACGTCAGCGTGCTCCCTGGCGTAGCGACGAATGTCGCGACGGAGGGATGGGGGGTGCAGCCCGTCGATAAAACGGTCGCAGAGTACAGCGGGGTTGACGGCGTCCGCTTGCGCTGCGTTCAGCTTGGTGGTCAGCATCAGCAGGTGCTGCGCGTGCCCCACTACACTCTCCCCCATCCCCCGCCGCCGGCCGTGGAACGAGGTCAGCAGAGCAGAGAGGACCCGGTGGTCGCCGAAGGTGGCTGCGAGGACTGCCAAAACTTGGGCCGCTGTGTCTGCCTCCCCTGCTGCGCTTGTGAGGACCTCCCTCCGGGCAGATCCCTCCAATGCCTGGATGATCCATTCTACAGCTGTGCCATTCTCCATCCTGTAGTTGCGGAGGATGCGCTCTGCTTCCTGGATGAACTCATCCGCGTCACAGCCATCCGCCTCTCCGGTGACACTGGGGGAAAAGGGACGCTGCCGTTGATGATGAGTTGATGCTTAATGTCCTCAGATGTCAGTTGACATATTAGGGACAAGTTGTGACCAATGCCGAAGCACGGTTCAATAAATCTTTACGTCCACGGAAACCAGAAGGCTCGTTAGGACGGACAGCCCAGGACGTCCACCTCGACTCTCACACAGCTCCTGAACTACGTCGCTGCCGGCCCAGCACACAACTTTTAACACCTTAGATAATTGGGCCATAAAACCCCCACCCAATCGAAAAGGAAAAGGACCGGAAAGAAAAGGTTATAGGGTCATGGCCCGGAACATGTATACAATACACTCGGTTACATATGTGTACGTCAATACAGGTCTAGGGGTCGTCTACTTGGAACTTAGCTTGAGCATATATATATAAAATCGGTTCCCACAATTCATTGCAAATGGAAATGACTGTGTACACACCCAGCACTCCAATTTAAAACACACACACACACACACACACACACACACACACACACACACACACACACACACACACACACAATCTTCTGTCTCAGTACCAACAGCTGCTTATGCCGAGTCTGTTATTGGCAAGTACACATTCTGCCAAACAGTGAGACAAAACTACACTGAGCTCACAGCTGAAGCCAAAGTAACAATCATGGCCCGTACGTATGAAGAGCAAACAGCCCCGTAATCGCGTTTGTCTTCTAAACGGTGGTGACTGAAAATACCGGCATGTACTAAGCGCAAATAGGGATATCTGACGGCCCTAAACGCCATTAAATGATACTCATTTTTCTGTGCTTAAACAGTCTAAAACGCCGTATAACACTGGCGGCTCTGATGCTGCCGTCACCGACAGAGGCGACTTAAACTATTGTAAAGAAAATTTGCATTCACGCATCAAGACACGTCATAACTGACACAGACGGCGAACAGGAGACCGGAAAATATCAAATGGGAAGAGGTCATTGAGTCACTGACATCCGCGACAATCGCAGCAAACTTTGAACTTAAAACTAACAATAACTGTTACCAGGCGGTGGGCAATCAGTTTCCAATTTTTGACGTCACGCGCGTTGCATTGTTGGTGAAACGAGGGACTTGGGTCGAACGTAGACATACAAGTCCATCCTGCTGAGAATCCAGCGCTACCAAAGGCGTCTTATAAGTATGAAGTAAGTCAGAATGTAACTGTTCAGGTATCGCCTGCTGCCAGCAGTTCTATTATTCTCGTTTCTACCTTTCCAGGTCATTCATTTTCACTTTTTACAAACCCTCTCTCCACCCTTTGCCTGTCGCATTAGGAACAGTTGAAGCAGTTTCTCGTTGGGGTCCTCGGAATAACTTAAGCCACACACACACACACACACACACACACACACACACACACACACACACACACACACACACACACGCACACACACACACACACACACACACACACACACACACACACACACATATATATATATATCGAGAGAGAGAGACTCGCATACACGCAGTATTACATGTGCTGGTATTCAAGTTCCATTAAAAAAATATATATATATACGTAAATGGGGAGAAAGAGAAGGGGGGAAAAGTAGAATGGCTGCAAGGTTTGTCACTTGTCCCTCTCGTGGTTGACGAAGCGTGTACACGTCGCTGACTGTTCTGTCACTCGAGTGGGGGAAAAAACATGTCGGAGTGACAAAACATGCCGCAACAGTCGGTCTGTTGCTTGGTACTGTATTCAGTTCCGACGTGAGATTAACTTTCGAACCCCTGTCAAATTCAACGTTAGGGAACATTCTTAAAAGCGGGGTAGTTAACGTGTAAGCTTTTCCGAGCTCATAAATACAGCCTTGAACGTTCTTCTTCTTCTTTTCTATTTTTTAAAGATAAGAGAGAGAGAGAGAGAGAGAGAGAGAGAGAGAGAGAGAGAGAGAGAGAGAGAGAGAGAGAAAGAAAAAAGAAAAAAAGAGGATTAAACGGGGGGGGGGGGGGGGGAGAAAAGTTGATCTGAAGGTGAACTTAGTCAACCATGGTTTGTTTTTATTTTCAGGTAGCTGTCAAGATGCTCGCGTTTTGGAGTGTCCCGCTGTCTTTCGTAACGGGGAAAACCTAATATACTGCACTGTTAACACCACAGCCGTCACTGGAGCTGGCTGTACAGGCGTTGGGGGAACTATTACGTTCCAGATCACTCTGCCTGGGCAGAGTCCTGCGCCATCGTGTGTCACCAGCTTTAACACCTGTGACACAACGTTCAACGCAGACGGCTGTAGGTGCGTGAAACATACGTCTGACCTGAAACGTTACCAACTCAACTTCACGGGCGATAGTTCTGTCCACACCAACGGTAGCTTTGACTGCACCATCAGTTGCCTGGCGGGTTCCCTACCACCAACGGTGAAAGACCCATCATGCGATGCATTTGATTTCAGTAAGTCTACGTGTCTAGTGTGTGTGTGTGTGTGTGTGTGTGTGTGTGTGTGTGTGTGTGTGTGTGTGTGTGTGTGTGTGTGTGTGTGCGTTAGTGTGTTTGTATGTACGGTTGTTGTGTGCGTGAGTGAGTGTGTGTGTGTGAGTGCGCACGCGCGCGTTTATGTGTGTGTGTGTGTGTGTGTATATATATATATGTGTGTGTGTGTGTGTGTGTGTGTGTGTGTGTGTGCGTGTGTTGTTATACTCTCTCTCTCTCTCTCTCTCTCTCTCTCTCTCTCTCTCTCTCTCTCTCTCTCTCTCTCTCTCTCTCTCTCTCTCGATTCGGCGAGCAGGCACGAATTTGTGAGCTGCGCTAAGTATCCACCAAAAATCGTCCATTTCTGCTGAAAATAACAGTTGCTGGCCTTCCAACAGCTGCTTGAACAGCACTACAAGCCCTGCTCCATCAGCATTGCGTCACCTCATGGAAAATTGCCGCGTTTGGAGAAAATCTGACATTTGTTTTGAGACTTTCACCGGCAGCCATTGACAGTGATGTTGTTGTAACTGATTTTAATGTCCTGTTAACCATACAGGCTCACCTCAGGACAGTCAACCTCAGGTCATAAGCAAATACACATTTCTAAACTCTTCTCACATATATATATCAACTTTCTGTCAAGTCAATCTACAAAACCAAATACTTCACAAACATAAAACATACATACACAAACATCAGACACCATTTTTCGAAGAGTTAGTCCCTTCAGTATTACCCCTGTTAAAAGAGCACATGAGGCTAGGACATGCTGGTATCGTCGACCATTCTGTCTAATTTATCGATACCAGGTTAAAGACAAATATATAAAAAAGGAATGGACAGACACAATATAAAATTTAAAATGTTATATAAATGCATAATGGCAAATACCAGTGCCATATGGCAGCAAGCTGCACATACCACCTACCAACTGTCATCTCCTAGCTGCTCAACAAGAGCCATACAAAAAATCGTAACCCTTAACGAAAAAATAATATTTGAGTTTTCTGGAAAAAAATGTCAGGAGAATGGACCATTAGCAGAACAACGACAAGACAGAAAGAGCAAGAGGACTAGGTAGAGAGAAAAAACAAGAGAGGAGACAGGAAAGGGGAATCCAATGACAGCCCTGAGATCCCAGACAGGAGGGAGACATCAGACATCCACGGCCTCCATTCTACACAGCCACGAACTTCGCTCACACCCAGGACAACGAACAGCCACCGGTGCAGTGTTACTGTAGGAAACCGCCAAGCCAGATAAGAAGGGACAAGAAGAGAGCTGAAGACAGAAAAAACAAGCCTGTGTCCTCAGGCAAGTGAATTTTCCCCTCGTTTGTTTGAAGTGACACCTGCAAAAAAGATTTACGTGTAGAAAGTGACACTGACAACAGCACACCATTACTGGACACAGGACACAACATCGCGAGCGATACACGTGCAACTCGTGCCGATTCAACTGTTTTACAAAGTGATGACCTTTGTGGTGGTGTGTCAGTTGCCAGCAAGCCAGACAAGCAAGGTGCACGTGAATACGTGTTAGAGAAAACGGAAACGACCTGGCTAGTCTGGACCCTGCGAATATTGTCAAAGACTATGTTGCTGGATTAATGGACCGGCCTTGCAACGTCGTTTGAGAAACACAGAAACAACACTCATCGCAGAGTAGTTACAACTGACAACAAAGACAAGCCGCTGATGATCTTTGAGACTGACGACATGTTTTCTGCGTACAGTCCAGAAGGACGAGTTCGTGTGGTTTGTCAAGCAAGACTCCCAGCATATGCTGCAGGAAGAGAAGGATTTTTCCTAAAGCTCAACACCTGCAGACCAGTAGAGAAATGGAAAGTACCGCGGTTTCATCTACTGCGTGTGCAGACTGAAGAAAAGATGCTGATGGACCTCGTTCGATTCTGTCTTGGCTGAGAAACAGACATTCTGTCGATTTCGGTGCATTGTCATTAACGTTGAATACCGCTGACATTGATTTCATTGTCGTTGGAAGAAAGTGAGTCTGTCGTGTATGACATGTCAGGTTGCTGAACATTTCGAACGTTCCAAACATTCTTTCGTTGTTAGAGTGCGTTATTTATTCAAAACCCGGTGTCTGATTGTTCGACCCAACCCCAAACCCCGTTGTGATGGGCTTGTAGCCTGAACACAAATAAAACTCTCTCTCTCTCTCTCTCTCTCTCTCTCTCTCTCTCTCTCTCTCTCTCTCTCTCTCTCTCTCTTGAAGACTGTCTCTCTAAATGTTCAGTTCCTCCCATTGTGAATAGTCAGACCGGAATGCAGTCCCATTACAGAACAGCCCTTAATGCACAGAAGCTAGGAGGACAGACCCAACAGGCCTTCTGCCGATGCCCCAAACCCCTCCGACCGATAAACGTACGACATCCCTTCTCTCCACCACCACTGACACGACCACTGACTCTTCCACCCTCAACTCGGAACAATCAAAGCAGACGTCTACAAACAAAACAGCGGCTGATAGCTCTGCCGACAGCACCATACCTGACATCCGCATGAACACATCCAGACAGGTTCCTCCTTCATTGCGACTCCCTAAGAAGGGCAGACTGATTGGTGACTCCAATCTGCGCCATGTGGACAGACGAAGGCTGGACCAAAGCGGCAAAATTCATGTCAGAACGGTTGGGGGAGCTACAGCCGGTGATTTCTCAGCTAGCCGGACCAACCAGACACTAGTCATGTTACTGTCCACATTGGCACCTGCTCGGACACCATGACAAGCAGCTGGTCACTGTCAGCTTCCGGGCGCTAGGCAAGCAACTGGTGAGGGTCTTCCCTTTCACCTCCATTCTCCTCACCGCCATTCTCCCTCTAAACAGTGGATATACACAAGCCATAGAAGACACCAACCAAATGCTAAGCAGCATGTGCTCTTCCTATGGCTTTGTATATCTACTGGAGCCCACTTACAGCTTGAAGCAATCCCGACATAAACGGCTCTTCTCCGATGTGGTACATCTAAACCAAAGGGGACTGGCGATCCTTCTGAGGAGAATAATTTCCTTCCTTCCTCGTAGCAGGAGGCAACTGCCACACACAAAGCTAACACGCAGCAACGACTTGGCGGAGATAATGTGAAAAATGCTTGTGATGTTGTTGTCCAAAAACTGGAGTCGGCCTCACGACGAACGCAAGATCCCCACAAGGACAGCCACAAAGTCAATAATAATAATAATACTGGACATTTCTATGGCGCTTGATCCCTAGCAAGATCTAGGGCACAATGCGCCGTACAAAAAGCTGCAGAAAATTGTATAAACACATACAATGGACAAAATAAAAAGGCTTCAGGCCATACGACCGCCAACCACACAAGAATTTACATACAGCAATTTCAGTAAATAAACCAAACTTGTCAGTAACCAAACATGACCAAACTCTGATTTGAGCACACATGTATGATACAAGTTGATATACTGCAAATACAAAAGATGTACAGCGGGATATTGTACACACACACATACACACACACACACACACACACACACACACACACACACACACACACACACACACACAGAGGCGGGGGGGGGGGGGGTAATTATATGCAGATTTGAAGAGATGAGTTTTTAAGGCTTGCTTCAAAGAAGATGTTGATACTGAGTGACGAACATCATACGGTAACGAGTTCCACTGTGTCGGGCTCGTGAAAGAAAAAGCTCGTTGTCCAAAGATCTTTGTTTTTGTGGGGGCCGCGCTCATTGCAAATTATTGTGTAAATATTGCTTTTTTTCGAGTGCCGTACGCATTTTAGCCGCATCGCTGCGTCACCGTACGCAAAATGACAACACCGATTAAACAAGTTATGGCTCACTTGTGTCCGCCGCATCACTCAGCACTAGATCTGCCTGCAAACTCAATGTCATCTCAGCCGTGTAAGTCCAGTCAATGAAGGGCGGAATCTAGACGAAATAAACGCGTTGGCTGCCGTAATTTTTTGTCTAGATAAGGCGACAGTGATACTTTTCCCCCCTAAATTCCAATCCATGCGCCTTATAGTCGGTAACGCCCTGTCTGTGAATAAAATCTGCATACCTTTCCGAAAAACGAAAATGATTAATTTGAAACCGAATCCAAACGAACCCGTACAGATCTGGAATAGATCGATCTCCGTATCAGACTGGCCAGAAATCGCATATTTTGCCAAACTGATCAGTAATATTTTCCGGTTAGTCGACAGAGGACACGATCCCAGACATGGAATATGGAACGACCCAGTATGCCTAGTTTGTCAGAGTGTAATATTATCAGAATTTACTCAAAGGTAGAAGACTACGAAACTGAAAATAAAACACGCATTGACACTCGAATACGAGTGACAGAAAATGTCGGCAGTCTCGACTTCAACTTCATCTCGTTACTCTAAATTGCACGGTAGACGAAAACTGGATTTGCCATGTTTAGCATTACTCGATGCCATCATTTGATTCCGACTTTTCTCCTGTCCCTTGTCGCCTCCTCGCGGCTCAACCTTATGTTAGTGATGTGCTCAGCGATAGGACTTCGGGAAAATGTAACACACACACGCACGCGCACAAATCCTGAATTAACTATAGAAAAGAGTTACTGATTACAACGAATAGAAATGAAAAGACGTGGAAAATGCTAACTACCAAAACCGTTATCAAATATTTATTGAGATTCGTTTTCTAACAAAACAAAAAATAAGCAGAGAGCGGGAGGGGGGCTTACTTTTATGACTTTCTTAAGTCTTGAGTCCTGCAACTTGTAGAAGCGAAAGGTGTTCCCTGATGTAGTAAAAATTCCGTTCATTTTTATCAGCGGTGCCAGAGAGCACTGCCACCATTTGACAGTAATCGGTTACAGTGGGCAGTGAAAATCGAGAAAAAGACCCATTCTCCATTTTCTCTGTAAACCGTCTTCTGTGTACGCTGTCCATCTTAGCTATCAGAGACCACTCATACGAAATGTTTTTGTCAAGCCAATAATGTTTTGTGAGTACAGGTACATCTTTTTGAGTTCTCATCACACCGGATAGTCCGTGGTCCTGTCCTACGCACATTGTTTCCTGACGAGCCTCTCTCTCTCTCTCTCTCTCTCTCTCTCTCTCTCTCTCTCTCTCTCTCTCTCTCTCTCTCTCTCTCTCTCTCTCTCTCTCTAAAGCCCGTTCTTAATTGGGCGAATGTTTCTTCGCGAACCTAGTTGGAAGTATTCGGCGAAGCTAGTTGGTTCTTAATTGGGCCAACTTTTCTTCGCGAACCTAGTTGGAAGTATTCGTCCAAGCTATATATGGGGTCCAAAAACCCTCGCTCAACATGTTCTGGGAACATTCGCCCTATTGGACGATCATTGCCTCTGATTGGCTGAGAGCAGAGCTCTCCTGTAAATGGAGAAAAAACAAAAATAAAAATGGATGACGGTGTCGCTAGATTCTTCGCTCGCTTCGAAGGGAATTTGTTTATTTGTTGACTTGTGTTGACTTGTGGAAGGCGCAGCCTTGTCTCGGAGAACCCAGAATGAGATAGTAGTTAGTTGAATTACCCTGTGAGGGATGATTAAAGTATACTGACTTGACTGACTTGACTTTAGCCTACATTTTCGATCATGCTGTCTGCTGCGCGTCTGCCGCAAGTTCGGGCCGAAGCTTGCATCTCATTACAAGCCAGTTGAGAATGAAGTAAAGTCTGGACTGTCCGAACCATATTCGGCGAACTAAATGTTCAATTAAGAAACGAATCATAGTTCGTCGAAGTGTCCGAAGTATGTTCGGGCGAACAAACATTCGTCCAGTTAAGAACGGGCTTAAGGGCGAAAATTCGGAGTAAAACGTTTCCACTAAAAAACATGCTTGGACTTAGTTATACACTCTCTCTCTCTCTCTCTCTCTCTCTCTCTCTCTCTCTCTCTCTCTCTCTCTCTCTCTCTCTCTCTCTCTCTCTCTCTCTATATATATATATATATACTGCTAGGGAGAGAGAAACAGACAGCAAGATTTTCGAGTGATTGCCCTTGCAATGACTGGTGATGATGAGTTGATGCTTAATGTCCTCAGATGTCATTTGACATATTAGGGACAAGTTGTGACCAATGCCGAAGCACGGTTCAATAAAATCCACATACGTAAGGTGTATGCGTGTTTAGCTGTAACCTGCCACCTGCACTTTTGGCAGAATGACCGGGATTTTTTACGTGCTACTGTGGTAACACGGGGGTGGAACGGATACCGAAATAAGAGTCAGCACAGAAAGTCGACCCTGGAGAAGAAAATTCTCCCGCCGTTCCAGCAGGGATTCGAACCCGCGACCTTTCAATCACGAGTCCGGCGCTCTAACCACTGAGCTATCCCCGCCCCCCGCAATGACTGGTCATTTGAGACCTACTTTATACACCCATAGAACTCCGCGCAGTCCTTGCGACTGCTTTAAGAGTGACTCCCCCCTTACTGTTCTTTATAAGTATTGACTGCTTTTCTTTTCTTTTCCAATACTTGTCATATGAACTGATCAGATGTTCTACTGCCTTATTTGCTGGTTGTATGCTCATAATGTGTAAGGGTCATTCTCCTGAAAACTGGACCAAAGAGGTCTGTGAGCCTTTTTTGGTAAAAATCGCGACATTTTCATGGCCCCCATTTGTGACATGGTTTTGGGAAGGTTAGCTGATCGCAGATATTTCCTTGGAATCGTTCATGATTGAATAAAAACAGGTTTCATGAGAAAGAAGGAGGCCGTTAAGAAGGAGGCCGGTTCTTACATACAAATAATATTTATTGTGTGTTGCTTGCTATTAACAACTCCAAACAAAGGCAAGATAATCAGTGTCTCGCACGTTACCGATGGTGTTTTTCTGAGTGTGTATCACGATATTGTGACTTGTTCACAACGGAAACTAAAAAAAATAAAAAATCATCAGCTTAGTAGATAACCGCATTTCACCTTATTTTAATGCTTGTTTCATGGCGAAAGAGTAGATACGAAATAAATTACAGTCATTTCTTCAGAGGTGGTTGACGTGGTGTCTTACAATGGTGTAACGTGCGAGCACATAAAATAATTATTTCTTGCTTGTACCATTGACTTTCGACCTACCCTAACGTACCAGTCCACATCAGCTGACTTGCGGCAGCAACGTTTGACCTCTTTTTGCGCTGTGTGTGGTGTATTATTTTACTTGAAAAGGGAAAGCACTGTGGGGTGAGGGATGTAACGCTTGTGACACATATTTGTTCCCACTTGGCTGAGTGTTTGTATGCAACCTTTCGTAACCAAACTCGGTATTGTGGTGCACCACCATGAGCCGGAATGTCATGCGAAACAATGGGATTCTATCTTCAAGGTCAAGGTCACATTGTGGGCTTATATAATCAAAATATGACAGTTTCTACTATATTTATCAGTTCTAAACCAGTGAGTCTTTTGCAACCAAACTCAATTTGAGTGTAGATCATCATAAGCAAAGAAGTGTCCAGTGAAAATGTTGGATTGCTGTGTTCAAGGTCAATGTCACAGCCAAGGTTAAAAGTTTCAGTTAATGTTAGTCTGGATGATATCTTATGCATCGCTGAACCATTTGTAACCAAACCCAGTATGGTGAGACATCATTATAAGCTAGAGCGTCATATTCGAAAAATGGGTTTCTATCTTCCAGGTCAAGGTCACAGTAACTGTATTTCGGTTCATACAATCAAATATGACTATTTCTATTGTATGTTCTGAACTGCTGATTTTTGGGGCGACCAGCTTAGTTTGACAGTGCATGTTCATAAGCTGGAGTGTCTTGTGAAAAGGTTGCTTTGCTGCCAAGGTCACAGTGAAGGTTCTGAACTTCAGTGAATGTTTGCCCGAACAATATTTCTGATCAGTCAAACGTAGAATGGTGTTGCATCATCAGCAGCCAGAGTATCATTCAGAAATATCATTTTGCGATGTTCAAGATCAAAGCCACAATCGTTTCTACTAGATCTTCAGAAATACTGAAAACTTTTGCAATCCAACTTAGTTTGATGGTACACCATCATAAGACAGGGTAAGACACCGTGAAAAGATTCACTTGCTTTTACACAGGGCATGAGACAGAGAATATGGCTTGGGGGACTGTGGACTAGATTGCTGCCACTCTTAGCTATCCTGATAACTAAAGCAGGGTTCAATACCGGTTCCAATCAAGAAAATATGGAAAGAACATTGCTTTTGTAATGAATATACTTGTTCATTCAGTTTTTTTTTTTTTTTTTTTTTTTTTTTTGGGGGGGGGGGGTCAATGGTTCAAGCGTGTTATTCTTATATCCTTTTGTACTTGTGATGATGTCCACATAAAATGTGAGACAAATTACTAATTAAGTGCGATTTTTTGGTTATTAACTTTAGAAAGCAAGAAACAGATATCCATTTGACATGTATATTTATATATACGACTCAGACCAAGTTAGTGCAATGCACGCCCCCCCCCCCAACCCCCCCCCAAACCCCACCCACCCCCAACCCTATTACTTTGGGGGGGAAAAGAGGGGAAAAACTAAGGAAAAGAAATGTGTATTTTATTTCGTGCATGTCTGTACTTCGAAGAAGACGTTTTAAACCTAAATCGTTAGGGAGGCAGGACAGTTTTTTTTTGTGTGTGTGTGTTGTTTTTTGTTTTTGTTTTTATGTCAGAAGTGACAGAAATATTGTATAATATTGTATAATAAAACAAAAGGCAAGAGTCAGACTGGCCACTGAGCCGACTCTTTTCACGCATTTCTGGTGAGTTCTGTAACACGCGAGACACTGACCTATGATGTAACATAATGCACAATTAACCAAGTTCCTGTCACCCTGTCAATTTATGTCTTATATTTATGTACACAAAAGATATCAAGCTTTCATTTCCAAATGATATCATTAAAAAATTCACACTTCGAATTTTTACCCTCTATGTCGCAATTTTGACCAGTTTTCAGGAGAATGACCCATAACTGAGTGATGTATGCATACGTGCATCTGGCGCTGTGAACAAGCTACGTTTTTGTGTGGAAATTCTCATGTATAAAGTTTCACTCACTTATTCATGTATATCTTTATACATGAGAATTTCCACATAAAAACGTGATGCCTGTAATTTTGTGTTTATTCAGCAGCAGCTTAGCAAGCACTAGTTGTTAGACGGGTTTTTTTGACTGAACCTAAACTACAATCCTTGTAAAATAAATTTTTCGAGTTCGAGTTCTCTCTCTCAGACAGAGAGAGGGAGAGGCTGAGGTTTTCGAGTGATTGCCATTGCAATGACGGGTAATTTTGAGACCTACTTTATGCACCCATAGAACTCCGTTCAGTCCTTCCGACTACTTGTGAGAGTGACCTTTTTTCTCCTTTTTTTTCTCCTTTTGGGGGGTGGTGGAGGGATGAGGAGGACGACGATGACTCGCAGGGAGGGTAGGGGGGGGGTAGGGGGGGCAGGGGGTGGGAGGCGGCCGGGGTGAAGGGGTTGGTGGGGGGGGGGGAGGTGGACGGTGGGAGAGGCTGGTGGTGGTGGCAGGGGAAGAACCAGCATGGAGGCAATACCAGCTAGGGGTATAATACTAGTTAGTGGTGTAATACCAGCTAGGGATGTAATACTAGCTAGGGGTGTAATACTAGCTAGGGGTGTAATACCAGCTAGGGATGTAATACCGGCTACGGGTTTAATACTAGCTAGTGGTGTAATACCGGCTAGGGATGTAATACCAGCTAGGGGTATAATACTAGCTAGGGGTGTAATACCAGCTAGGGATGTAATACCAGCTAGGGGGTATAATACTAGCTAGGGGTGTAATACCGGCTAGGGATGCACGCCCGACAAAGTACCAGCTTGACATGCCTTGTTGCATTCCCTTCTAGTGCAGAATCGGTTGCCATTACCCCCGCAACCACCGTAGATGAACTTATGGCAGCGTCTGGTGGAGACGTTAAAGTACCAGCTGGGGATGGAGCCCCTGCACGTCCCGGGTTCTGCTGGTTGCAGACACGTCTCTGGAAACAGACACAAACAACAGAGATGGAGGTTTCAAGACATGGAAACAAACACAATCAACAGATATATATATATAAAAATTCAGTTTTTCCGGTTTTGAGAAAAACACAAAAAAGTTTGAATCGAAATATATCAAGTTTTTAACACATACACAATCGTAAGTACTTACGTTTGTTGTTATGACTTTTCTTGGAGGAAAAGAGTAAGTTATGAAAGATTTTTGCTAGACATGAAGATACGTGCTTTCTATCCTTAACACCTGATCAATAATGAAGACACGAGGATTTATCGCATAATCAAAACACACTCGAACGATCAGACGTAGTCCAAACAACCACATTCTTTGACAAAAGTGCGGTTGCAAGCATGAACGTCTATTGTATAATTTCACATCAAAACAATATTAAGTAGGCATGATTTTTTGCTACATAAGGTAGACACGTGGTTTTTGTACTAAACAATTGGTCCAAATTGAGGATTTACGAGGATTTAACTTTTAGAAAATGTTGTTATTAATGGAGATTAATAGTAAAAGTAAAGCAAAAACATTCCATAGAACACTTAGTTCAAAAATAAAAGTGACACTTTACAAATGCTGGTCGCTTTCTAGCAATTAAAAGAAATGCAAGCAAAATTAAACAGATTTAAAACAGTATGCCCTGTCCGGTTTATGACTGTAGTGTACAAACAAAATTAATTATGTTCGTTTCAAAGCAAAGAAGCTGATTATGTTTATGTAGACTTTCGTCTGAAACCGTCTATAATGTCAAGGCCTCTTGATGTCTGAAATATTGCTAACAGTGGGAGTTCAGAACGATACCTTTGACCGAGGTATCAGACTGACTTGACCTGCTACAGTAAACTCAGAGAGGCACTGTCCGATTACATTTAGTCATGTGATAACACCATGCAAGTTCTAATCCTTAGACTGGTGAGCATGTTCCTTTGATGTCCAGGGGTGCCTGCCTTGGAATAAGAACTGACTAGGTTCCTGTGTTAAGTATCCAGTCTCCATGAGGCAGTGCATTATAAACACACACACACACACACACACACACACACACACACACACACACACACACACACACACACACACACACACACACACACACACACACACACACGCACGCACGCACGCACGCACTGAGGCACACACATACACACACTCTCAAACGCACACACGTGTGCTCACACACACACACACACACACACACACACACACACACACACACACACACTAGCTATCTGTTGTACATATAATATATACTTGCAGACAGGCAGGTGAAAAACAGGGCATACTGGTAGAAACCAGTCACACTCGGTGGTGATTTCAAATAAATCAAATTCTGAATCAATATCTTCTTTTGAGTAATTAAGCTGCATACTACACATTCATAATTCCAACACTCTAATCTAGTCATCATACAGCTGCATCCTATGAACAGATTCCACACACGTCCTTCGCTCGATAAGATGTCTTAATGAAGAGGAAAAAACTCGTAAGGCGCGAAAAGTGACGTAGTTTCCGGATATTTTGTAGCACGGAAAAGCTCGCAAGTCGTCATAAGAGGTTTTCATTCGCCAAAACGTTAGCGAAAATACCTCGTAACTCGACTTGCGTGTCATTTTGGTTCAGCCTCCCGCCACAAATGACTTACGAGGTTTTCTAGTTATTTCTGACCCCGATTTCACCCCACAATATTTTCCCTACTGTTCCGAGGTTTTCACAGGTGTATAAATAAATTAGATACTCAAAAGTGTAAAACTCCGAAAACCGGGAAAAATTGAATTATGAGGTTTTAATCGGTCACTCCTTTATTGTCTTCTCGATGCCCCACCACTGGGCCTATGTGTCAGTATGTTCATGAAGTTTGTCGAAGACAGTATCTTCTGAACCGCTCAACCTTTTGTAACCAAACGTGGTATGGTGGTGCATCACCAGAAGCCATAGTGTTATGCAAAACATTAAGTTGGTTTGTTTAAGGCAAACGCCACAATGATAGCTCATATAAACATCACCACTTTCTCTGCTGTATCTTCTGCACTGCTGATTTGACGGCATATTGTCGCAATCTTTTAGAGCTCGTCCAAGAAAAATAAACTAGCGCCTTCAGTGTAAAGCTCACAGTGCGGGTCTATCATTTCAATGAATATTCGTCTGCACGATACCGTCTAAAGTGCTAGACCTTTTGTAGCTATGCATGATATGGTGCAGCGCGTCATATATATATAACAGTGTAGAAAAAAATACAAGCAGGTAATTGATTGTGAAGGGATTATAATTATTTAGGTCTGGAGGACCTCAAACAGAGTGAATCCGGAAAAGACAAAATAGAAGAAAGTCCTACTCCCTTCATAAATGATATACATTACAGCCTCCTCCCCCACCGCCACCCCCCACCCCCCGTCCAGCTGAATCAAAAGTTTGGTCCCCAGTGCTAAACACGGTGCAGCAGGGTTATCAAAACTCTGATCCTGGTGAGGACCATTATTATGTTGTTGCCTAGGTCATAGTTTATGATGCATATATCCAGTGGTATTCCAAGGTTCAGAGACCCTCTCCTTCAGTGTGTATATACATATTATATATAAGAGAAATCAAATGAGAATTATTAGACACCTAAATGTAAGGCATCAAAAATCAGTTGCTTGTTATGTTAGTTTTTTGTTGTTGTTGTTGTTGTTGCTTTGCTTTTTTCTACACTTCGATCTAAATTATGTTACACAAGAGACATACTGGATTTACCGTCACCAAAAAAATGAAAACAACTCATGATAGTCTAGTTGTGTGTGTGTGTGTGTGTGTGTGTGTGTGTGTGTGTGTGTGTGTGTGTGTGTGTGTGTGTGTGTGTGTGTGTGTGTGTGTGTGTGTGAGAGAGAGAGAGAGAGAGAGAGAGAGAGAGAGAGAGAGAGAGAGAGAGAGAGAGATGATGATGATGATGATGATGACTGATGGTTTAATACTCTTGTAGGCTAACAGCCCATTGATCATAGAGGAAATAATAGCACAGTTGTTCCCGAAACGCGCTCGGTATGTACAGAGGAATGCATAGCATGGAAGCCACGCTATTTACAACAGTTCATACACAGGGTCCGTTTTCAGTCCGATAGTCCATGAATCACGATTTATTCATAGTGTAAACGATTGTCTTCCACGTATTACTCTGCGTGGTCGGTTTTGGCACGTGATGTCTGCCGTAGGTCGGCGTGGTCATGTCGCACAGCACAGGCACCTGTTTCCTTCACGGGTCACTGTCCTAATGAATGTTGACTGTTAATTGTTTCTCTGGTCGTTGGTCTGGGGGTCAGACTTGCCGGAAAAAGTGGGGCCATGTCTTTGAATTACACAGCAGAAGGAAGCACTAATATGAAGTTTCATGTTGTCTGTCTGTCGTGGGTACCTCAGATGATCAACTTCTGGCCACCTTTCGACGTTGTCATAAATCAGCTTCTTTCCTTTTTCTCTTTTTTTTTTTTTTTTTCTTTTTTTCTTTTTTTTTTTGTTGTTGTTGCCTTTCGTTCCTAATGGAAACCAGTCTATCACAGAACACTTGTCCCGGTCGTAACACTTGTCCCGGTCGTATTAAAAAATAGCGCCGTCAGTCATAGCATAGAACGAGTTCAATCCATCCCTCTGGTCCGTTATATCATTTCCATCCCTCTGGTCCTCTTCTTCACAATAATAGCAGCAGACGGCACAACAGTACTCACATGTTCAGGAGCGAGCGTTGACAAATAATATTTCACCCCGTCCGACTGATCGTCCCAAAACTGCTGAATGTCTTCTGGAACGGCCATTGTCTCAGCTGCATCACAACACTGTTCTTGTGCTGCCCTGTGATCTCTGTGATCTTCCATTTTGCTCCCCGTCTTCTAACTCCTCCGCCCTGTGGCTGGCATCCAGTGGGTGTGCATGGTACTGAGAAGGGGGGCTGACAGACCGACCTGTGTTGCTGGCTTCCAAACCATCGCTGCTTGATGAAAGGCTGGTTTGCTGCTCACTGTCCTGTTTACTCGACTGTTCTTATTGGCTTGCCTTCACACGCTTGGCGTCACGCCCGAGTTCACCTGGCGATTTCTTTCTATAACGTGTAACACTTCTCACCGGTTCATGCCGGTCTTCTATGGCGCCTGTGTCTTCGTTGAACCTTACAATGAGTGTTGTCATTTTCCCCTTGCCGCGAATGTCCCAAGAAGTAAGCTGACAACTTTCACTCAGCGTTCGAAGCACCGTCTCTAAGGCAAGCGGCATACACATGTTGGATGCAACTGGCACTTGTAGTACGGAAATATGGAAATAATTCCGAGAGCTGAAACTCTTTGCTGCTCGCTGGTAGCCAGAGCCAGGCAACTCCCCGAGAGAGAGAGAGAGAGAGAGAGAGAGAGAGAGAGAGAGAGAGAGAGAGAGAGAGAGAGAGAGAGAGAGAGAGAGAGAGAGAGAGAGAGAGAGAACTCGAACTCGAACTCGAAAACTTTATTTTACAAGGAAAGGATTATCATTCATTCAAAAACCTGTCTAACAACTAGTCCTTGCTAAACTACTGATGAACAGATATCAAATTACAGGCATTATTTATATACATATAGGCATGAATGAGTGAGAGAGAGAGTGAGAGAGAGTTTATTGTCGCTTTTTGTTTGTTGTATTATTTAATTTCTAATAACTTTCTATATACATTTCAGTGAATATTTGTGGGTAGATTTAACGGAGGAAAATCTCTAAAACGTATGCTTGTAAAAGCTGCGAACCGAAGCTGAGTTCGCGCTGACTACCCCAACAGAATATATAGTGTATGTAGGGTTCCCCTTTTCCCGAGTAGGGGGCGTGGCTACATCCGTGTCTTCGTGTGAGAGAAAGAGAGATTCAGAGAACAGTTGATAACTAGACATACTTGTGGCGCCGTTGAATCGGAAGCTTGCAGTTCAGTACTAATTATAAGTGTCCACACTTCATGCCTCATAAACGCAGGCCTATATTTCATGGACTCATTTTCAGCTGCTCCTGCGACGACAGCAACAACCGCAACCACAGGTGATAATCCTTTCATTTTTAGCAGCAAATATTGTCCAAGTCTGCTTTCCCACCCACCCTGGCACGTCTGCTTCTGTTTTGCATGACATTTGTGTAACCCTGTCTTGTGCTCCACTTTTCTCAGTATGTTCACGTATTTCGGTGGACACGTGGGTCAAATGGCTTTATATGCGGGAGGGCTGTACGAGTTTCTGTTCCAGTGAAGCAGGCTTGTTGCTTGTATATGTTTTGGCCTAAATTCAAGAGTAAAATGGCTCACTCACGCGGTTTTAACTTCTTCTTTTTTGAATAGTTTTTTGTTTGTGGTTGTTGTTTTTGTTGTGTGTGTGTTGTTGTTGTTGTTGTTGTGGTGGTGGTGGTTGTTGTTGTTGTGGTTGTTTTGTTGTTTTTCCCATTTAAAGCCTCTTTTCTTTTCTTTTTTAATTCATCATAACGGACACTAGAACCTCGGCCATCATCAAATTGCAGCTAGTAGTCGGGCGAAATACAGTTCATTTTATCACTGAGCTTTACGTCCCTTCGTGTTCAAGAAAGCATATTGAAAGAAAATATGAAATTGAACGAATCGAGAAAGCAGAAATTATTACGGAAAAATTCATGGCAGTAGACAAAACACGCCAAGCTTTATTCTGACCTCTGGGCTTCAGACAAATCCACTTTACTAGCTCTGGGTTTTCTGCAGAGGAGGTTTCATCATCTGCTGCAATGGTCCCCTGTCGTAAGTTGCATAGAGAAGAAAGGATGAGAGAGAAGTGGCACAGAGAGAGAGTGGGAGGGAGGGAGGGAGGACGGGAGAGAGAGGCGGGGAGGAGGGCTGTGAGTGAGAGAGAGGGGGGGGGGAGTAGTGAGTTACAGACAAAGAGCAAGGGAATGAGAGACAGTCTCAGGGATGAGTGAGAAAAACAGAGAGAAGTGTAATTAATGTGATTTTCTGAAATAAATGTTTTGTGTAGGGCTGCATCAGACTGATATAAGTTATGATACCTGAATAATGCTCACTCCCAATGACAGCAGGTTGGTGAGAACGCTGACTGATCGATAGGCCTACAACAGCATACCGCTTACGTCGCTGTACAAAAGCTCTGATTAACAATAGCATTATTAACCAGTTTATAGATGGTGTAGTGGTTCATGTAAGAACTGAAACATGCTTCTGCGCTGCATTTGTCCCCCCTTTCATCGTTCAACTGTTCGTTGTCTACTCTTTGTGTCGCTGCATCCCATATTGACACTGGCGATCCTTGGGGCTTTTCACAGTCTTATGTTGCTCACACGCCTTCACATTCACCGTGCTGCTTTTGGGGCTTGGATGTGTTTGCCTGTCTGCCTACGTGTGTGCGTGCGTGCGTGCGTGCGTGTGTGTGTGTGTGTGTGTGTGTGTGCGCGCGCGTGCGTGCGTGCATACGTGCGTGCGTGTGTATGTCTGTGCATGTACCTCGTGTGTGTATATGTATGTGTGAGAGTGCGCGCGCGCGCGCGCGCGGGTGTGTGCGCGCGTGCATGCGTCTCTGTGTATGTCTATGTATGTGTGTGTGTGCGCGTGTGTGCGTGTGCGGGCGTGCGTGCGGGCGTGCGTGAGAGTATGTGTGTGTGTGTGTGTGTGTGTGTGTGTGTGTGTGTGTGTGTGTGTGTGTGTGTGTGTGGTCCGGCTGTTGTAGCCTGACCTATTACCTATGCGACCCAGATTTCCCGCAAGTGATTAATAAGTATTACCAAAACAGATTACTACTACTTCCACCAATACAATAATTCAGTATTTGATGGTTCTGCCTGTTGAACTGGATGTAAATGTTTGGTCATGAGTTGTTTGTACAGCGCAGTGAATTTAAATTCAACTCAGGTTAGATAATAGTGCTTTATACGATTTTTTTTTTTTTTTGCCACCGAAACTGCGACTACTACTGCGACGACTACCAAGACTAAAGTACAGTACAAATCGGATGTCAGAAAGTCGCTTAAAAAAACTGGGCTATAAGAAAATGACTGTATGGGCTTCGGCCATAATCTTGCTAACCTTTTTTTTTCTTTTTTTTTAAACCTTGTAAAAACATTTTAATCGCTTATGGTGATCCACTTTCTTGGTCCCAATTAGTTAAAACCAGCAGCTTACTTACTTATAAGATACCTCTCTCTCTCTCTCTCTCTCTCTCTCTCTCTCTCTCTCTCTCTCTCTCTCTCTCTCAGACCACAAGAAAAGAGTATATTGTTGCATGAGAGTATTACAGTATTGTTTCATTTACGTATTGTGCCGCACACTGTATCACAATCTCAAACTTGCCCGTAACTCAAACTTGCCTGTATATGCCTGGAAGGTGTACATCTATACCTTTGAATCAGTGCACGAATACGCGATGTAACCAGTCCGTGTGTAAATCAGCAGTTTTTGCTCGAGTTTTATCTTTCCATTTAGTACCGGTTGTGTCCCGCTTAAAGGATCTATACAAATGAAAATAAAGACTTAAACTCGACTGTAGAAAACACTGTTCACCTAGTGAACTTTCAACTTCTGTGCCAGAAATCAAAGAGGGGGTGCGTGCAAAAAGCAAACAAAACACGGGCGAGTTAGGACACTGGTTGTGTGAAGTCAGCCCCGATATCCGTTACTAACTCACTGAATGTAAAAAAAAAAAAAAAAATTTAAATCAGTTTTTATTTTGACATCTACCTTCTGCTGGACAAAGCGTTCAAAGATGGCTGTTTCTTTGGAAACAAAACGCTTCAGGAGAATTCGGATACAAGGAACACGATTAAAAGAATACTCGGCCACAAGAAAGTGACTGCCTGGCCAGAACTGTGTTTGTGTCACCAAAGTTCGAATACAACAAAAAATCAACTGAATAATTAGATGATCAATAAATGCGTTAATCGACAAATACTTTTTATGGTCTCCGCCAAAGTCTCTCACTGGAGTTTTGAAGAGACGGGTGTTAGGAAAGCAGCGGAGGAACAGGGAGGGGGTTGACACCAACACGGTGGGAAGAAGCTAAGTAATGGAGGGGGTATGTAGACACTAAAAGGTAGTGATGTGGGGGTATGCGGGGCCTTACGGGAGGGGGTAGACAGTAACAAGGTAGTGATGTGGAGGAGGGGGGCGGGGGGGTGCGGGGTCTTACCACAACAGGAGGCAGAGTGATGGAGGGGGTAGACCTGTGTAGTCATAACGGAACTAGCCGCTGTGTGAGGGAAAGATGGCCATGTTTGAAGAACATCAAATAATAAAGAACTTTAACTCCTTGTCTTTCGAAGTGAGTCGGATGGATACTGGGACACTTTCTTAGTGCAGCTGATTTTCGAAGGGAGCTTCCATTTCTTAGATTTTCGCTTTTCAGCAAAATCAGATTGTCAGGTGTGTTTTTTTTTTTGTTTTTTTTTCTTTTTTTACATCGCAAATTACACTCCTTGTGCCCATAAAACGTTTATAAATGTTCTCTGGGACCATATGTCTATATACGAAGAGCAAATAAAGTTAATGGAGGATAGCCCCTAATCCCGCTTTGTTAAAGAGTCCATAAGTCCGGCTCTCCTTCCACATGCATGAGTCGTCAGGAGCCTCAAAACTAGCTACTGGCTTGTGTTTATTTTTAGATCGGAAACGTTCATTGTTTTACCAACAATGCAACGTGCGTGACGTCGAAAACTCGAAACTGATTATACACCGTTTGTCAACAGCCATGTCAATTTCAAGTTCACATTTCGCCAATTGTAGCGGATGTCAGTGGTCCAACGACCCCTTCACATTCGAGATTTTCCTGTCTCCTCTTCCCCATCTGTGTTGATTATGATACGTATTGATGCATGAATTGTGATCTTCAGTGGTACCTGGGACGGCGTCTGTCGCTTCCCTAATGGTCGCTGTCGTAATCCCTCGCACACTTTCCCGCACTGACTTCCCAGCACGACAACACAACAATGAGAAACCTTTCAAACCCTTTAGTAATTACATAACACCACCCATCACACGCAAAACTCGCCCCTTTCACACGCACGACTTAACTAAGATACATACATGAAAGGTACCAATTACATATACTTCATGTCATTTCACAACAGCGGACAGTAATACGTTAAAAATGTGATGACCCAGTCACCATCTAATTCACACGCGCGCACTCCCCTCCCATCACCACGGGTACCGACGGTTACAGCCGGTGGCGCTGGAGGTGCAGTGAAGCGAGAAGCGGCGACTGTAGGTGGACGACGGGTACAGACGACACTAAGTCGCTACGAGCAGCCCCGGACCCGCGACAGATCACGGTGAGGAGTGCTGGAAGGCGTTACAGACTGCAGCAGCGAGGTTACGTCACACCGCAACACCGGACAGGTGCGGTGCCAACAGGCAGCAAGCGTTGACCAGTCGCCATGGCAGTAGTGTGGTTAATTGAAGAAAGGTGAAGAAGAAAGATGAGTTAAAGAATTGACGATCAGACGGTACGATGAACTGACAAGATGAATCTGATGCCTGATGATGACTGATTGACGAGGAGTGATTGACGTGACTGAGTCCTGCAATCAGAATATAACTGTCTGCAATTTCCTCTAATAACAGACCTAGTCCTGCTTAAACATCCACTAATTATTCTCACTCTTCATCGTGCACTGTACAGCGAGGTTACGACACCACACCGTAACACCGGACAGGTGCGGTGCCAAACGGCACTCAACGTCGACCAGTCGCCAACGTGGACATGGCAGTCGGGGTTCATTCATAACCCATAGTAAACTCTAACAACAATGTTATCATTCGGTAATATTCACCAAAATTATCAAAGTTCAAATGATACAGAGACCCTTCTGATAATTTAGCACAACCCACCGTGTCAACCCTGTTCACTGACACAAACACACATGTTCGCTTAACACGTGCAACCGCTTACTCCTGGCCAGCATCCGCCATCTTGTTTAATCCCACTTCATAACCAACGTAAGCTGAACTCACAAAAAGGCTGCGAGCCGCAATATCAGCCCGAGCGGTGTGGCCAACAAAACAACACAAATAAAACAAAAAACCAAATTTGCATAAACTGATGAAAAGTCGTCCGGCGTTGTCCTTGCTCGTCATGCCCGCCTGGTTCTACGTCACACGACTGACCCGGCCTCTCGCCGGCGAAATATATACACAACTAAAAACCATAACTCCACTTCCTCTGCCCTCTAGCAACCCCATGTCATGCAGACCACCATGCACACCATACATACATGCATACAAAACCAAATAATCAAGGAAATGATAATACATACAACAAAACATAAAATGCCGAAATTGCTTTCACTCACACACAGAATAACTACTGGCGAGTCCCCCATGCAACGAAGAAGAAAATAATGTTTTGACACACCAGCTGACTCGTGTTAGCCTGTCCCGCTCCTCACGTTCCTCGAACGAGCTTCCCTGTAATTAAATTACAGAACAGAGGATTTGACCAAAAGTCAACCCGCTGACGGTCGGGACCCAACAAAGAACGGCTTTGGTGATCCAAACGGCCTTCCCTCTCGGAGATGGACAAGATGGCTGACTATTCTAGCTCATTTCGTGCCTAACGCCGACAGCACCTATTCCACCCCACATTGGTTGACTTAGACCACGTGACCCATACCTGTCCGACCGGACTTACGGGCCTACCGTGCAATCGTGAACCCACTGCATGCACGGTATGGATTCAACACAACTGCTACAGAAAGAAAGAAAGAAAAAAAAGGAAAAAAATCTTCAAACATAAATAGCAACAGTCCAGTCACCGCCCACTTAACCTAGCTGGACGTGGCGACATCGGTCCGTACAAGCCTTCGTGTGTGGGGGTGGGTTTTTTTTTTTTTCTTTTTTTTTTTTTTCTTTTCTTTTTTTCTTCTTTTTGCGATAGTGGCCTCTGTAGGTAACGGCAGCATCAGAGCCGCCATTTTTATTTTGGCTGCTGCTTAAACTTACAAAAATGAGTCTATAACCTTAGGAGGGAATGACAACGCACTTGGTAGAGCGTACGACTGAAAAGCCAGGTGCAATACTGACGCGGGTTCAAGTCTCTGGTGCGGTAAGGGATTTCTCTCCCAGAATCAGATTCCAGTGCAGACTGTCTTACGGTGTCCGTACAGGCCCCGTATGCATGTATCAACATCTGTGCGCACGTGAAAATCCCTAACACGGGCAGCGATAGCATTGTTTGGACAGACGAAAGTAGTACATACAGTGACAGGAATAGGTAGCGCTGCTCTTGCGGCTGCTGAGCCCTACCCGGGTAAGGGGACCCGAATTTCACACAAGGGACAGTGAAGTACTAAACACATTTAGGCTATGTGTGCTGCTACATGTTAGCTTGGTTTATTTTGAATGGGGGGCAGTTACCACAAACTTCAGCCATTTTGTTCATTTCTTTCTTCATCCCTTCATCCCTTCCCCCTAACGGCCTATTCTTTTCTTCTTTTCTTTTTTTGTGTGTGTGTGTGTGTGTGTGTGTGTGCCAGCTGGGTGCAATCAGTCCAATGGAAAATCCCTGAAAATGGAAGAGTATGGAACACACACACGCACGCACGCACGCACGCACGCACCACGCACGCTCGCGCGCGCACACACACACACACACACACTCACCCTCACGCACGCAGGTATAGGCCCGCCCCACGCAGGAACGCTCTCTCACTCTCTGTCTGTCTGTCTGTCAGTCTGTCTGTCTGTCTGTCTGTCGGTGTGTAGAGGGAGGGGGGAGAGAGAGAAAGAGAAAGCAGATAATGACTTACTTGCGGCGCCGTTGAATGGGAAGTATACAGTTCAGTACTAAGTGTCGACACTTCATGCATATAAACCTACGCTATTTCATATACCCATTTTCAGTTGCTCCTACGACGTCGCCACCAGATACAACCTCAGGTAATAATCCTTTCATTTTTAGCAGCAAACATTGTCCAAGTCTGTTTTACCACCCACCCTGGCACCTGTGCTTTTGTTTTGCATGACATTTGTGTAACCCTGTCTTTTGCTCCATTTTGTCAGTATGTTCCCGTATTTCAGTGGACACGTGGGTCAAAGGGCTTTATATGCGGGGGGTCTGTGCGGGTTTCCGTTTCGAGTGATGCAGGTTTGTTGACTGTGTAAGTCTTGGCCTAAATTCAAAAGGGGAAAATGGCTCACTCACGCGTGTCTTTAACAATCCACAAAGCAGATGGAATATATTGGTCGTTGTGTGTTTGTTTGTTTTTTGCTTGTTTGTTTGTTTGTTGATATTTTTGGTGTTTTTTACTTTATTTTTATTACACTCTTTCGGATTTAACCAACGACAGCACAAAGCAGAAGTGTAAACAGTAAGAGAAACGGGAGGGCTGTAGTTCAGTGAGTCTGCCTGTGTCCCACCTTTTCCTTTTTCTGGACTGCAAATCCCTCGGTTAAAAGTATCATTTTAGCACATTGTCATTCACACTGATGACTTCATTAAGGTGATGGAGGTTGCAACAAAGGTTCCAGTTTATCTCTGGTCTATTTGTAGTTTCTTACATGTGTACGAGGTTTCTAAATGATGGAGACCACTTGCACAGGCTGCTTATTGCGGTCTTTGGAAACTAGCGCCTGTACTTTATAAAATCCTCACGGTCTAACCAACTGTATCTAACTTACACTTGTGTCTATTTATTTCCATTAAAGTCCTCTTTTTTAATTTATCATAACGGACACTAGAACCGCGGCTATCTTCAAATCACAGCTAGAAGTCGGGCGGAATACAGTTCATGTTATCACAGTGAGCTTTACGTCCCTCCATGTTTAAAAGGATTTGAAAACAAATATGAAGTTGAATGAATCGAGAAAGTAGAAATTATATCCGCGGCAATGGTCGCCTGTCGTAAGTTTCATAGAAAGAACTGGGCACACAGAGAGAGTGTGTGTGTGAGAGAGACAGGGGGAGAGAGTGGGAGACAGGGGGGGTGGGGGGGGGGGGGCAGAGAGAATTGTAATTAAGATGATTTCCTAAAATAAATGCTTAGGGTAGGGCTGCATCAGACTGATAAGAATAAGTTATGATACCGGAATAATGCTGCATCAGACTGATAATTATCAGTTACGATAGCGGAACATGATAATGCTGACTCAGAATGACAGCAGGCTGCTGATCCACGGGTCTACAACAGGTCTTTACGTCGCTGTACAAAAACTCTGCTTATCAATAGCATTATTAACCAATTTACAAATGGTGTCATGGGACTGCTTCAATATAATGACATTGTATGTTCATGTCGGAACCAAAACATGCTTCTGTGCTGCATTTGTCCACTCCTTCTTCGTTCAGCTGTTCGTTGTTTACTGTTTGTGTCGCTGTATGCCATATTCACACTGGTGATCCTTGGGGCTTTTCACAGTCTGATGTTGCTCACTTCACTTCACATTCACCGTACTGCTTTTGGGGCTTGAATGCGTTTGTCTGATTGCCTGCTTGTCTGCCTCTGTGTATGTGTGTGTGTGTGTGTCTGCGCGCGCGCGCATGTGTGTGTATGTGCGTGCGTGCGTCTGTGTGTATGTGTGCGCGCGCGTCCATGCGTGTGTATGTGTGTGTGCGTGTATGTATGTATGTATGTATGTGTGTGTGTGAGTGTGTGTGTGTGTGTGTGAGTGTGTGTGTATGTGTGTGTGAGTGTCTGCGCGCGCGCGCATGTGTGTGTATGTGCGTGCGTGCGTCTGTGTGTATGTGTGCGCGCGCGTCCATGCGTGTGTATGTGTGTGTGCGTGTATGTATGTATGTATGTGTGTGTGTGTGAGTGTGTGTGTGTGAGTGTGTGTGTGTGTGTGTGTGCGCGCGCGCGCGTGTGTGCGTTCGTGTGTGTGTGTGTGTGTGTGAGTGTGTGTGTGTGTGTGTGTGCGCGCGCGCGCGCATGTACGTGTGCGTGCGTGCATGTGTGTGTGTGTGTGTGAGTGTGTGTGTGTGTGTGTGTGTGCGCGCGCGCGCATGTACGTGTGCGTGCGTGCATGTGTGTGTGTGTGTGTGTGTGAGTGTGTGTGTGTGTGTGTGTGTGTGTGGTCCGGCTGCTGTAACTTAAATTTAACTCGGGTTACAAAATAGCGCTTGATATAACCGTAATGGTTGACTGGTTGTAAAACACCAAGTTAACTACTCTCTCTCTCTCTCTCTCTCTCTCTCTCTCTCTCTCTCTCTCTCTCTCTCTCTCTCTCTCTCTCTCTCTCTCTCTCTCTCAGACCACAAGAAAAGAGTATATTGTTGCATGAGAGTATTACAGTATTGTTTCATTTACGTATTGTGCCGCACATTGTATCACAGTCTCAAACTTTCCCGTAACTCAAACTTGTCTGTATATGCCCGGAAGGTGTACATCTATACCTTTGAATCAGCGCACGAAAACGCGATGTAACCAGTCCGTGTGTAAATCAGCAGTTTTTGCTTGAGCAATATCTTTCCATTTAGCATCGGTTGCGTCCCGCTTAAAGGATCTGCTCAAATGAATTTGTTCAGTATCGTCACCGTTTAGAAGTTAAACGAGCTATGTCGGTGTGTTTGAGGTGGAGGGGGTATGGTTGGGGGGGGGGGGGGGGGGATTGAGCTTATTTGTTTATTTTACATGTGGGCGCAGTTCTGGGTTCTACGTGTACACAGTACAGCGACCCGATTACAAGTGACACATGTTCATGACACGGCTGACCGAGAACCGTCAGTGCCGCATGGATTGATGTTCACGGTGTGGGGCCAGCGACAGTGAAACACACTAGTTTGTCCTGAGGCGACCCTGTGCGGTTGACGGTGTGTCAAAATCCAAGAACTAAGTGACGAACCCCAGTATTTGAGGCTGGGGTACTGCAGGTGCAAAACGTACCTTCCCCTCTGTTAAGGTTCCAGCGCTAACAAACCATTTCTTGGCCATGGACCGGTATAGCGCATTTAACCCCTTCACTGCCAGGATGTTACTTGAAAACAACCAATAAAAGAGCAAAATTCGAAACCTTGAAGCCCTTTTGTCTTCTGTTTCGCACTGGCATGTGAGAGGAGTTTTATCAAAACGCATAGTACTGAAAGTAGGTGTGTTACAGGACCGGAAAATACCCTGTCTGCAGGCACGTCCGTGCATCTTTCAGCCCGGAAATTTTACAAGCGGGGGCAGTGAAGGGGTTAAACGTGTAAGCTAAGTTGTGATTGCATCGCAGTACCAGTCTCTGTACGGCAGTAGTTCTAAGCTTTGTGGAATGTTGTCTGAAAGACCTGTAGGTTTGGATATTTTCAGCCTTGACCAGCTCCTACCCAGAACTGGGAATGTCCAGTGGGAAGACCTGGAACACACAGCTCATCCTCATATACTTCTTGGATGCGTCATGGAGGGTGCTGTTAGATATTTTACCAACACTACAGGTGTCGCGGTTCCAGGGCCGTTTTAAAACCTGGCTAAGTATAACAGTAAGCACGGTCTACGGTCTTTTGGATTATTTTCAAACTAAACTGAACCTTCATAGCATTATGAGTGGACTTCTTCGGTGTCATCCTTTACTTCATAGTCTGGGATTCTGTGGCCCTTCGTGTTTTGCCCCAGCGATGACCATGGTCCAGACGCTCCTGCTTCCTTCTGCCCCGGAGGGGGCACCTGATTCTGATCGGTCTTCCACGTCCAAGAGTCCACATGGGGGGACAGAGGGAGGGACGTGGTGGCGGTCCGCTCTCTGCAGGGGATGACTCAGTCTTGTCCAGGGACATCGCTAACATCGTCATCAGCAGGGGATGACTCAGTCTTGTCCAGGGACATCGCTAACATCGTCATCAGCAGGGGATGACTCAGTCTTGTCCAGGGACATCGCTAACATCGTCATCAGCAGGGGATGACTCAGTCTTGTCCAGGGACATCGCTAACATCGTCATCAGCAGGGGATGACTCAGTCTTGTCCAGGGACATCGCTAACATCGTCATCAGCAGGGGATGACTCAGTCTTGTCCAGGGACATCGTTAACATCGTCATCAGCAGGGGGTGCCCTGAGTGTGTTGGATTATTACTGGCATTGGTGACCACCACCGAAATGACTCGATAGCAGTGCGAAGTCTCCATCCCACCCCACCCCACCCCACCCCACCCTCACAGCACCCCACCCACCCTTATTTCCTGCGAGAGGTCCGTGAGTCTGACTGGACCTGGGGTGTGACTGGCTGGGTGCAGGGGCCTTCAGACAAACTGCGCGGGGACAATACTTCTGAAGCAGGAACTGGTCCTGGAACGGCAAAGTAAAAGAAAAAAACTGTCTGGCATTGCTGGCAATGTTTTACTGATCTGCAGCTGCTTGCATGGCATATTAAATATCATAACCTTCCGCTGTGCTGCTCTAAGCTTAAGGGGATGTACGTATAGCATGCCACTAGCTGTGACTTCAAATAATCTGTCAGTCATTATCCACCCCAGGCAGTTATGAAAAGTACCACGATGCCTCCCGGACAAATCCTATGCTATGTCAATCCAACTAACGCCCAAAACGAGTATTATATTGTGACCGTAGTACTCACCCTCGTTTCCTTTGTCCCCAGACTCCCCTGGCACAACCACTGAGAGCAGCGAGTCACCTATCTCCCCCACCGCTACTGGTAGCCCTACCGCCACAAGCACAGGAAACAGCAGTACTAGTGGCCCTGCCAGCCCCCCCACTGGAAATAGCAGTACTAGCAGTAGCACCGACAGCACACCCATTGCTACAAGTCCTGGAACTGCTTCAGATCCGGCACTGTATATTGGTTTAGGATTTGTGGGCCTGGTCTGTCTGGTGGGCATTGTGGTGGTCTGCGTGCTGATCGTACGTCAACGGAAGAGCAAAAAAAAACTAGCCACTACTTCAGCGAATGATGGCAATCCTGTTCAAGAGGGGGAAAACAATCATGCGTACATTAACACAACATTATAACAACATGACCTATTATTTTGTGCTGTTGTGTTGTGTTGCTCAGTGCCTGTGTACCCATGTGTTAGGCGGGACGCGCTGGACAGTCCGACGTGTCAACGTAGCAACAGTCCGACTTCGTTGTATGCACGTTCTGACGTATCGATAGTCCGACAGTCATCAGTCCGACGTTGCAATAGTCCGACACGACGCTGGCCTGTCTTTCTGCTGTGTGCACTGTTCCGATGCAGCAACAGTTGTTGCTGGTTGTTTTTATATAGCGCTCTCGAGCAGACTCACTGCGCTCGCATGTACATAAAAATGACTAGCTTTTTATAGCGCGTCTTTTGAACATCCATCTAAGTGGTGTACTTACAGCGGTGACATGGCTGGTGTCACATGAAACTGCTGCCGTCTCGGCGCGTTCTGTGTACACCACACAACCATGCCCCATGTCACTTCATGCAAAGCCACATCGTCCACCCCAAAAATCCTTTCATTTTGTATCTTCCATCGCTTTTTCTCTTAACACTCCTCCGTATACCTAAATTAGACACTACATCAAATTATTCATAGCGCATTTATCGGTTTCAGTGAAATTAATTGCGAACGATTGACATTTGCTGGAATAATACCTGTTCATCAAAATTATCACTCTGTGTATCTATTATTCATTTATTCTCTCTCTCTCTCTCTCTCTCTCTCTCTCTCTCTCTCTCTCTCTCTCTCTCTCTCTCTCTCTCTCTCTCTCTCTCTCTCTCGATGAAAATTTCCTGTAACCATTGTGTGGTGGGAAGGTCACACTGACCTTCACAGGTATCTGTACTGCTCAGAAAAGGCGCACGACTAAAATAGGGCAAAAATAGGTTTAACCTGAGCTCTGTGTGTGTGTGTGTGTGTGTGTGTGTGTGTGTGTGTGTGTGTGTGTGTGTGTGTGTGCGTGTGTGTGCGTGTGTGTGTGTGTGTGTGTGTGTGTGTGTGTGTGTGTGTGTGTGTGTGCATGCAGGGGAGAGTGAGGGATTGACTAAGTGATGCATTACTAGATTAGGTTGGTTATTATTGTAATGTTGCATGCATAACGCCTTGAGCCTCACACATGTATCATCGAGGGATTCGGCGATTTAGAAATGCATTTATTATTATTCATGTTGGTTTATGCGCATGTGAGCGTGTATGCATGCCGTGTTGTACAGCCCCTGGGTACATTTACAGTTACAAGCAATACAAACAAAACCCCTTCTTTGTCACGCCCGGTTGCGATTGTCGGACCATTGATCGTCGACTACTAGCATGTCGGACCATTGATCGTGTTGGACTACTAGCATGTCGGACTATTAATCGTGTTGGACTGCTAGCGTGTCGGACCATTGATCATGTTGGACTACTAACATGTCGGACCATTAATCGTGTTGGACTGCTAGCGTGTCGGACCACTGATCGTGTTGGACTACTAGCATGTCGGACTAATCGCCATGTGGGACTATTAACTCACCACGTCAGACCATATTTCTCGGAGTCGGAGTACTGATACACCACATCAGGTTATTTTTGTCAGACTACATAATTATATACTGACAACTCGGAGTACCAGTGTTAGAGCGTCGGACTCGTGAACGAAAGTTCTCGGGTTCGAGTCCCCGCAGGAGCGGCGGGAGATCCTTTTCTCCAAGGTCAACTTTCTGTGCTGACTCTTATTTTGACTCTTATTTCGGTATCCGTTCCACCCTCTCGTTACTGCAGTGGCACTTAAAAGATCCCCGTCATTCCGCCAAAAGTGCACTGAGGTGACAGGTTACAGCTAAATACGCATGTGCCCTATGTGGCTCTGAATGGAGTGACTATAAACTGATGCATGGTTCAATGGTGTACACAGAACTTGCGCCAAGACTGCAGCACTTTTACGTTGCACCAGCCATGCAATAGCCAAAGACTGCTGTCAGTATACCACTTCGGTAGATATAAAAAAAATACGCGCTATAAAATGATACAGTCACTCATTCAGAATCACATCCGACATGAGCGGAGTGAGTTTGCTCGAGAGCAGAGAATAACGCTATATAAAAGCGATGAATAATAATAATGTTTGCGGGTCCACCCGATGGATAATGCTTAAAATAGCCAATGATAGATACGTTTCCATTGCTGGGGTGGAATGTAAAGTCGGTGTAATGTATTTTAAACAGCACGCGTCGTCGCCAGTTTGGTTGATTCTTGGTTGGTTGTTTGTTTGTTGTTGTTTTCTGGGGGGGGGGGGGGGGGGGGGGGGTTATTGTGCAGTATCCATGGCGCAGTTTAGAGATGTATATTTAGCTACTGATTGTAATGTTTGTTTGTTAAAAGAAATGTTTGTAATTCTGCCATATGAATGGCGGGCTTTAAATACGTCATTTGCCTGAAAACGTACTACTGGTTTAGAATTTTTGATTTGGTTGTTGGTGCCTATTGTACAATACGCATAGCGGGATTTTGATGTGTACATTTCGCTAAAGATCATATCATTTGTTATAAAGAGTTGTGCTCTTTTTTGTTTTTTTTTTGTTTTTTCGACAATACGCTTTTTGTGCTAGTTAACATATCATTATTGTTTTATGATCAGGAATTGCATTTGTTTATTCTGCAATGTGGGAGGCGAGTGTTTGGAAGTGCTCTTACAGTTGTCGTTTCTATGTGTGTGTGTGTGTGTGTTGTGTGTGTGTGTGTGTGTGTGTGTGTGTGTGTGTGTGTGTGTGTGTGTGTGTTCTGTCTGTCTGTCTGTCTGTCTGTCTGTCTGTCTGTCTGTCTGTCTGTGTGAGGGAGAGAGACGGAGCGAAGGGGAGGGGAACTAAGCCGAAGTTAGCTGCAGAGAGATCATAAAACGTTTTAACGAAACAGTATCTTTCAACACGAAACCACTGTTTTTACCCTAGCCGTTACATGGTGCAGCACCTTTTTATTTTAACTGTGCAAAGTACATGGGTCCATTTTTGGAGGTAGATGTTTTCGGAGTGTTGATGTGAAAAGCGACAGTTACTCCGTTTGGTGAACCGACAGAGAGCGGATGTATATTATATTCTGTTGTATAAACTACAGTCGATTATTCTGCGATACAATTCATACAGCATTTTATTTATTGGCAGCTTTAGTCCATGTGAAAGTTTTAATACTATCTTTGGACACGTTAATAACGAAATCCTGTTTATGTAAAGCTTTCAAACTGTATGTGTCTTCTTATTCGTATTTACTATATTTAATTCAAAGACCTTTTGTCGTCTGTATTCCAGGTTGTATTCACCTCACCTCGTTGCTATCGTCTTTGGTGTGCACGTGCTGTGACACTGTACAGAATATTTCCCCCAGAATGTACAACCTTTAATAGATGGGACGGAGTATTAAGGAAGGTGTATAGTTCCTTTGTTCCCTGCCGAAATCATTAATACATCTGGTTCAACACTAGCCCAGAAAATCTTCATTGTTTTTGCTCTTTCTTATCAATTTCGCTAACCAAACACTTTTATGATCTGATACCGGTGGAGTTTTGTTTTCGTTTATTCTGTATTCCGTTGACATAGTTATTCATTTATTAATTTGCTTACTCAGCTGTAAGTATAAGTAAATCGTCTGTTAACCGAATTTACCTTATTTATCAGTCGTTTTTCTTCCATCTTTATTCCTGCGTTCAGTTTTACGTATGCGCTGTACTCCTCGCCCTCGGTATGATTGCTGCTGTGAATTGGTTTTGTCTGTTCGTTGTATGCAAGGCTTTCCAGCATTAATAGTAACCACAATGCAAACACGTGTAGCTGTCTTTCCCGTCAGCAAGGGGTGGCCGGGTGTGCCAACGGTTCCAGTTTTTTTACACACAATAACAAAGCAGTTACCTGAACAGAGAAACAATGATGCTCAACAGGCGTTCTTTTCAGCCCATTAAAATTAACTCACCATCTATTAAGTAACAAAACAAACAGACAAAAATAATTTCTTCGTCAAAATAAGCTTAGATACGTAAACCAGTATCAAATCAAACGATTGTTGTATTCGTATGATTAAATGTCACCCTTGTATCGGTTGTTACCCTGAGATTGTTTCTCTGGACAATATCTCCTGAACGGCTGGACTGTTTTCCCTTTGTTTCTTATATCCGAATGATTCTGTGTTAGTAAAGAAAACACACCTACGATTGCTCGATTTGGTAAAAATCCATATTATTGTTGTATTTGGACCATGTGTGTGTGTGTGTGTGTGTGTGTGTGTGTGTGTGTGTGTGTGTGTGTGTGTGTGTGTGTGTGTGTGTGTGTGTGTGATCATGCATTTAACATTAACATACAAACGATCATGTGGATCAAAGGTTTTTGAAATATTTTTAGGAAAATCCTCAGTGCTGGCGAAATCTCTGTCTGTCTCTGTCTTAGTCTCTCTCTGTCTCTGTCTCTTTTTGTCTCTGTCTCTGTCTCTTTTTGTCTGTCTGTCTGTCTGTCTGTCTGTCTGTCTCTCTCTCTCTCTCTCTCTCTCTCTCTCTCTCTCTCTCTCTCTCTCTCTCTCTCTCTCTCTCTCCACGCACGCACGCACGCACGCACGCACGCACGCACGCACGCACGCACGCACGCACGCACGCACGCACGCACACACACACACACACACACACAGGGAGAGAGAGAGTCAACACAGCGGCCAGCAGATGGCTTCAGCCCTGCGCTCTGTGAGAATGGACGGAAAAGGTTATGCCACACTGACACTGCCCTTCATAGCTGGAAGAGTGCAAGTCTGACGCAAACTGTGACAGTCACACGCGCACACAGACACATGATGACGCAGAATGATACGAATCCACGATAATCGTCCTCATTTCTCACGCGCAGCTCATTCCAAGGCGGCCTACCACCAGACCCTGCCTCGACCCTTACCGGCCTTTAGCTGGGGCAATCAAAGTGGTCAGCTACAATACTTGGTTGCCATTTTTCAGGCAATATGTGTAGCCACACCCACCCACAGGGCAAAGCAGGAAAACATCTGTAACCTTTGTGTATGTGTGTTGGTCTCTAAAGATAATGTTTTAACCTGTTCAGTTACAATCTGATTCGCAGACGCGTTTCGGCGCAATATAGTTCAAGCCGGAAATGGTTTCTACACTTCCTATCCGGCCAGAGATGATTTTCTGAAACGAGAAGGTTAAAAAGAACGCTGATTTTAATTACGCAACACAAAACATGCGCAAATTTTCACTGAAGACAACTTTCTCAAGCAACAGACTATTTTAGTCCCTTGAGCAACTAACATGTCGCCAAGAGAGATATAGCTCCACCCGCTCAGTGACGTACCTCCGACAAACAGATGCTGAGTATTTACCTGTCTCAAAGAGAGTAAAATCTCCGCCCACTAACGTAAGGTCCGACAAAAGTGAGGCGGCCCACACGTGTTTAAAAGACTTTATCCGCCCTACCAGCTATCGCTTCGGCGAAGACAGAGAGCAGTTTTCTGTCTTGTTGGTTAGACAACAAACTTCAAACCTTATACCGTTACAACTGCGTACAGAGATGGAGGGATCACACTTGTTGACAGGGAAGTAGGTCTATAGGTCTAAAATACAGTTCAAAACATATACTTTAAGGAGCGTGCTACACAAACACAAACTGTTGTTTAAGTGCATGCCGTATACCAATTTGGCATGCATGGTAAAAATCATGAACACTGAAACCTATTCTTTTCCTGGTTTTGAAGCCGCTCAGAAGAGGCAGCGAGGTTAACCTCTCAATGCAGGCACTGTGTGTGTTTGCTGCTTGTCAACAGACTTTTTTCTGGAAGCAGTGAAATGTTAGACTGAACAGAGAAAATCACTTGAGCTTTTTTCACTGCTGGGGGGGGGGGGGGGGGGGGGGGGGGGGGGTATGTACACGTTGATAAATGTCTTGGGATCCTACCATTCATCAGTTCCATATCAAATGTCTACAATTCAAGCGGGTATGATCGCATAATTAATTATGTCATTTATTCATTTTCAGAAACTCCCCCTTCAGATCAAGGTAAGAGTGATTATTTTTCTTCTCTTTTTTCGCCAAACATTATCCATGGCTGTTCAAACTGTGTGGGCTTTTGTGCTGGGTCTATGGTCAGATGGTGGTGTCTTTTTATTCTTTTTGTTTCGTCGTTGTTTTGATTTGTTGGTTTATTTGTTTTCCGTTGCATATATGCAAATTAAAGATTTTTAAATTAGATTCTTGGGGGGGGGGGGGGGATGATGACCATGAGATTTTTTTTTCTATTTTTTTTCTAACCAAATATATTCCTGCTTTTTCCATTCTGACCGGAATTCACACCGGGTAATTTGGAATATTATATCCCATGACGCGTGTTACAAAGTTGATAAAGATTTCATATGGATGCATTTATTTTCATTGTATTCTCCAGCAACTAAAACGACTTTGCTGACAACATATCTCAGACAGATTGCCCATGTTG
>OY757557.1:14293810-14306192 GCA_963584105.1 Alviniconcha strummeri | reverse complement strand
ACAGACCCCCACCCCCCACCCCCCACCCTCCCCACCTATTTTCGATCATCTGTCTACACGGAGTTAGATTACAATATATATATAGATAATGACAATGACAATGACATTGGCACGAACATTACTGTCGTGGCTGAAAGTCATCCGGACAGGGGACTCTTACTGTACCAAGCCCTCTGCTTTGTCTCCATTGTGTCCTTGTTCAAATCATTGAAAGTGAAATGACCTCTGTCGCATTACCCCTGTCTTGTTGTCTCTGCAACGGGATCGAGTACAAAATCCTCTTGTCTTGCGGACTAGTGTGTGCATAAAAACTGCGCCACACTGTCTACCGGAACTCGCTTCCCATACAGTCCGCCTCATCTGTCGTTCTCCCAGATGTGACTAATAGCTCCGATCCTTCGTGTTCTTCACTGACTCCCTGTCGATTCCCGTGTTCAGTACAGAAGTATTTTTCTTTCCTTCAAATCATTCACCTGCCAAGCCCCCTCCTATCTCTCTGATCTCCAACTGTATGTTCTGTCTCGCCAGTTCCGCTCGAGTTCTTGTCATCTAGTCCATGTGTTCTGTCTGCTTACTCCACTCCTTGTGTTCTGTCTGCTTACTCCACTCCTTGTGTTCTGTCTGCTTACTTCACTCCTTGTGTTCTGTCTGCTTACTCCACTCCTTGTGTTCTGTTTGCTTACTCCACTCCTTGTGTTCTGTCTGCTTACTTCACTCCTTGTGTTCTGTCTGCTTACTCCACTCCTTGTGTTCTGTCTGCTTACTCCACTCCTTGTGTTCTGTTTGCTTCACTCCTTGTGTTCTGTCTGCTTACTCCACTTCTTGTGTTCAATCTGCTTATCTCAGATCTTCTGGTCAACATGCCTTTCTCCACTATGCAGCACCATTCTTCCGGAACAATCGCCCTACGCTCTTCCATTTAAAGCTTCCTTCAAGACCCAGTTTCCCCCCAATCTGACCACTGAATAGATCGCTGTGTGGCTTACGCGCGCGCGTGCGTGCGTGCGTGCGTGCGTGCGTGCGTGCGTGCGTGAGTGAGTGTGTGTGTGTGTGTGTGTGTGTGTGTGTGTGTGTGTGTGTGTGTGTGTGTGTGTGTGTGCCTGTCTGTCTCTGTCTCGCTGTCTCTCTGTCTGTCTCTGTCTGTCTGTGAGCGTGAGTGCGTGTGTTGCAATTGATGAGTAAGACGTTCAGTGCTGTGTTTTATTGTATACGCCTGCATAATTAGTAGAGTTTGTTGTTCACTTACGTCTGTACACTTGTGTCGACCTCGCTGTTTTGTGTTAGGCGCTACGGGGCTCACGTTATGTGTAGGTGGGGCATAGATATTCGTTTACATTATGTCTGTACCTCCAGCTTTTCACAGGATCAATCAATCCGTTTAAAGTTGCCTGGTCTTGGCTCTCTATGTCGATATGCGTCACTGTTTCCATTATGGGTCTTTGATTTACTGTTTTACTATTTTTTACTCTCATCTCCAGTTTTTATTTGTTCGTTTGTTTTTCGACTCGTTTACTTTCTTCATGCAACGATTTGTTCATTAATAATCAGTCGTTTACTTTCTTCCGTTTACTTTCTTAATTTGTATTTATCACTTTTATTGTGAAATTTATTTATATTTTCTTTTAGGTAAATATTTAGTCAGTCGTTGTCTGTTTCCCATTTTCATTCGTGTAATTATTGATTCCCCTACTGAGTCATTACTTTACGTGTTTGATGTGTTGGAATGTTTTCACTTATTATTTTCACTGACATTGATACCAGTTGTTTTATTGAATTGTTAACTCTTACAATATTTATCTGTTTCTTTCCACATTTTAGCGCTTGAGAAGGGCGAGGTGATGCCAACAACAAGGTAAAGTTCTCTCTCTCTCTCTCTCTCTCTCTCTCTCTCTCTCTCTCTCTCTCTCTCTCTCTCTCTCTCTCTCTCTCTCTCTCTCTCTCTCTCTCTCTCTCTCTCTCTCTCTCTCTTTGTTTCACACATAGATGTGCAGGTATTTCATCGCATTAAAGACAGCTGAAACTCTTGAAATTTAAGCATTCAAGTGTCTATCTGGCAAGTTGCTACTTGAATGTCTGGAATAGGCCTGATTTTGTCTTAATGACATCCGTTTTGAAAGAGCCTAGCAACCCTCACTGTAACCGAGGAGAGGGACGCCGTAGTGAAAAAGAATTTGTTTACTATAAAAAGGGATTTACTTCACCCGAGTTTGTGTTATCCGAGGAGCATTTGGTGACAATTAAAATAAAATAAATTAAAATTTTGGCCGCGAAGATTTATTTTTATTTTATTTTTTTAAAGGGGGCTTACCCCGAAAATGTGCACATGCTTTGTATTGTCCCATTAAAATTACCCTTCTTTTGACCCGTTTGTGCGTTTGGTTCTTGTTTTAGAATGCTAGCAGCCAACCTGCTTTAGATGAGGTTTCTTCTCCTTCCTCTTTTTTTTATTTTTTTATTTTTAGTTTTGATATGAAAAGAGGAATTAGGAGTTTGTACGTATGATGCAAAAACAGTTTATTTATTTTTAAATCAGGACATTTGTAGCGGCTTCCAAAAGTGGACGTGTCGGCACGAAACGGCAAACCGGCATTTTAATGACGTGTGCAAAGGGAGAGGTCACGTGGCATTCTTGAGAAATGTTCCGGGTGTACAGTTAATCAACCGGCGTCTTACAGCTTGTGCAACCGGGGTGGGGGGAAGGGGGGGGGGGGAATATAAAAAAATTACACTGCCTCCCAGTCATTACTTTCTCATGTCAATACAAAAGTTAGGTTGAAATCAACCGCGCTGCCAATCCCTGATCTTTCTTTTCACCTCCTAGCCACTTAACGGGATGGTGTCTACTGTTGTGACTGTTGCTCAGTCCACGCAGTGAGCCTTTAATGATGCTGCATCCCGGCAGCAATGGGCGTGACGCTTGTTAGGTGTTGCATTCACAAACGGTTAGAAAGAACGCTAATTCTGATGTGACAATGCTAAACAAGTAACAGGCTTTATTTATAGAAAAACAAAAAACAAAAACAATAAAAGAACAAGAACTATATCAAAATAATAGCTTTGTACTGAGTACACGCTTTGTGTTGTCCCATTAAAATTAGCCCTCTTTTGACCCTTTGAGTGCTAGCAGTCAGCTGAGTTGCAGATTGTTTTTGTTCCGCAGAGTGGATGGTTTGGTTGTGTGGTTGTGTTTCTAAAGAACTATCTAGTACGAACTATCTAGACTACAGACGATAAGAGACGCGAACAATTCTTTCGTGTATCCGATTACAATACAACTTTATTGCCAAGTGTCAATACACTGATTGCACGAGGAATGTTTTGTGGTGCCAAGTACACTCATCACACATTCACTCCATTCATAAAATATTAAATTACAACAACAACAAATAAACATCCTGGTAACAAGTTAAACTGTTGTTTTGTTCCTAAGGTCCGGTCAGCGAGACAACAAAGTCGACGCAGACCACGTGGCCACCAACGGGTAGGCAGATAAATTCAAAACAAACATGCCATTAGGAGACAGATACATACATTCACTGGGTCTTTTAGTGCATTCCGGGTTACTCTGACACTGACTGCGGGATTTTTAATGTGCGTGTGTGTGGTGCAAAACGAACACACACGCGCACACGCCCTCTCACTCTCTCTATATATAGGGAGTGAGAGGTGGGGGGTAGGCTTCAGTTTAGTCTTATCCAAAGGATGATACATGGTGACTGCATGTGCTCTGTGTGTGTGTGTGTGTGCGTGCGTGCGTGCGCGCGTGTGTGTGTGTTGTGTGTTGTGATGTGTTTGCTTGTGCGTGTGTGTGTGTGTGTGTGTGTGTGTGTGTGTGTGTGTGTGTGTGTGTGTGTGTGTGTGTGTGTGTGTGTGTGTGTGTGTGTGTGTGTGTGTGTGTGTGTGTGTGTGTGTGTGTGTGTGTGTGTGTGTGTGTGTGCATGTAGGCCTTACCTGCTTAGCTTCTAGTGGTTTGAATTGCTTGTAGTCATTGTTATTGTCGTTTTCTGTTTGAGGTGTCTCAACGGGGCTCTACTGTATAGTTAAAACTTGTAGAGCGCCACAAGCACTATTAGGTCTATAAATATTTCATTATTATCATTAACTTGCGATCATGTCTTAAACCGCTTGTCTATCTCAAGCGCGCGTAACCGAGAAAGGGTCTCGAAGCCTGTGCAAGAGACGGAACTGACCAAAGTACGGGAGACATCTTCACCCCCATCTGGAGTAAAGGAGACGTCACCAAATGGGTCAGTCAGACCTCTGCCGACGCCTAAAGTACCCGTCGCTGCACCATCTCCCCGCTTACCCCCCCTCCACTCTTCCACCCCCATGACCTCGGTGGAGAGGAACTCCCAAGTGCTCGACGTGCCCCATAATCCGCGACCTCTTCCCCTGCCAGACATTAACAAATCCACCAAGATGTAAACGAAGCCATAACCCTGTTGGAACGCTTGACCTATGGGCGCCGGCTTAGATCACTGGCACAGGCATTAACAAATCCACCAAGATGTAAACGAAGCCATAACCCTGTTCAAACGCTAGACCTATGGGCGCCGGCTTAGATCACTGGCACACAAAACCAACAGAAGAGAAAACTATTGTGTTCCCGCTGCAGGTCGACTCCTCAGCAGGGCATGTTCAGCCCTCTGAACTGTCTTAACCATTCTGTATCGGTCGACTCCTCAGCAGGGCATGTTCAGCCCTCTGAACTGTCTTAACCATTCTGTATCGGTTCTACCAGGATAGCTGTCTGATTAGGACGGAGTGATGTGTATAGATCCAGCGATGTGGCAGTAGTGGTGTGTGTGTGTGTGTGTGTGTGTGTGTGTGTGTGTGTGTGTGTGTGTGTGTGTGTGTGTGTGTGTGTGTGTGTATGTGTGTGTGTATGTGTGTGTGTGTAGGTAGGAGTATCGGGGGAGGGGTGGGGTGGGTATGTGTGTGGGTGTCCGGGGAGGTGGGCTAGAGGGATATATTTTTTCTGTTGTGATAATTTGATCATGGATTTTCTTTTCGGACTTTTTTTCTTCTTTTTTTCTTTTTTAAAAATCCAGTATGTCTGTTTATTATTATTTGTTTAAATGCTTTTGATGCTGCTCCTAACAATCAATGAAGGCATAAAAGTCAGTGGTGCGCTCTGCACTGCACCTCTGATTGTAAAGAAACTGAAAGGTACTCTGATTGTAAAGAAACTTAAAGGTGCTCTGATTGTAAAGAAACTTAAAGGTACTGTCACTCTACAGAAACTTAAAGGTACTCTGACTGTAAAGAAACTGAAAAGTACTCGTATAATCGTGATCCCAATACACATCAAGACGTGAAATCGCTCAGTGCTTTGGAATCGAACAGTCAAGGCGTATCCGATTAAGAATATCTCCAACTACGTGCTGAAGAAAGATTAAAGCTGTGTGTTTGAACTGTTATCTCAACGGTCTTCTTCCCTCACGCTACTGCTCATTCCGTTGGTGGTAACGGCACAGCCTACAGATTGCTAGGAGTTCGAGGGAGAGAGGGAGAGAGAGAGAGAGAGAGAGAGAGAGAGAGAGAGAGAGAGAGAGAGAGAGAGAGAGAGAGAGAGAGAGAGAGAGAGAGAGAGAGAGAGTCACCCGTCACCCAAATTCTTTTCACTAAAGGTATCTCTTTTTTTTGTGTCTTTTGTTTCAGTGCTAGTTGAACATCAAAAGGTATTGTTCAATTTTCACAACTGCATGTGGCTTTATGACTGACCCATGTGCTTGTGGGGACCTGTTTGGGTTTTATGTCATTCCTAGCTGTTGCTTTGTTACAACAAGGGAATGCAGTTTAAGTTTTTGAAGCAGATTGTTCACCTTTAATACTGTTCTGACTGTGCATCACTGTTTCACGACACTGAGGTGTGCACTGTTTCGATGGCCTGGTGTTGTTAAGACAAAACATAAACTTTGGGAAGTGTTCGAATGTAGTAAATACACTGTTTGCTTGAGATCAGTATATTTACTGCTTAATTAATATCTATGCTTGTTTGCATGATAGAGCATTCCAAATTACAACCCATCACTGAAATAAGAAGGCGACTGTTACGACCCCCCTACCCCCCCCCCCCCCCCCCATTTTTTTTTTTTTTTTTTTTTTAATATATGGAAGTATAGAACTATCCCAACTATTGTATTTGGAGAAACTTTGCCATTTTTTTGTTTCGTTGTTTGTTTTCTAGAGTGGGGTGTTTGTTTGTTGAAAATATCGTTTTAATTAGTATAGTTTTAGTTTTGATTGTATAGTTTTAGTCACTGTAATGTATCAACGTTGTAATATGCGTATCTTGGAAAAGCTTGTCAGTGACAAGCCTCTGAAGCATCATGTGTCTTTATTTTGTTGTTGGGAATGGTTTGGTGTTGTTGTTGTTGTTGTTGTTGTTGTTTGTTTCTTTGTTCTGTAAACAGCTTTTTGTTTACATGGCGAAGTTTATGCTTGATTACTATATACAATTCGCATGCCTCTGTGTATCACGAGACGGTAACTTCAGTGCCACGTCATCTGTGCAAATGTCGTCATTGTCTTTGCTTCCCTTGAGAAAATGTAAAAGGAGATGTATGCGAGTTGTATGCAGAATAGCCCTGCTTGTTAATGATTGCTTGACAATACGCACCCTGGTCAGTGGGCACATCAATGCGTACCTGTCCAACCACCTTAAAATGCTTGACAATGCGTACCCGGGTCAGTAGGCACATCGATGTGTACCTGTCTGACCACCTTAAAAATCACACACTAACCCTTAACAAGGATAAAATTCCACTGGTAGTACGTCACAGCTGTGTGTTGGTTATACGGTTGTCGTTTCCGTTGCAGTATCACCATCTCTCAGTTTTGTCACAGTTGTTGCTGCAACAGGCAGGAAATGATGGCAATGCCACGTTTTCAGTCTCACCAATGTCGGCATTGAAATGATCGAACACAGTTAACACAGTGTTCGTTTTCATATTTTGTCAGCTTTAATATCAGTGCAGCCAACTTTCAGTGTACTGTACTGTACAGAAAGAGAAGTTCTGCGCTAGTGTAGCGGTAAAGTAACAGTGTGTTACCTGTTACTTTGGCAACGTATTGCTATGATCACTCTTTCAAGAAATGGTTTTGCCGTTATTACAGCGTACGTATATTATTGTTATCCCACTCTGACGTTTTGCCCTGATCCAACCGTCCTGGTTGACTGGGCGTAAAAAGCTCCATACCACTACTGACATTTTGCACCAGTAGTAACTATAAGCTTCACTGTCAGCAACAGTGTCACGAAATAAGGGAGGTAGCTAACCGGCGCTCAACAGACATCACACAATGGCCTGAGTCACCCACGGTAACTCTCACCTGGCATGCGAGTGAATACAAGATTGCCTACGCAACAAAGACCATTATATGTAATCTTGATATGAAAGTGAATACAAGATTGCCTACGCAACAAAGACCATTGTATGTAATCTTGATATGAAAGTGAATACAAGACTTCCTACGCAACAAAGACCATTGTATGTAATCTTGTATTTACTCGCGTGCCAGGTGAGAGTTACCGTGGGTGACTGAAGTCTTTGTTGTACATAATGATAGTATTTTCTTTTTTGTATATTGCTGCTTCTCATACGGCAGATGTACATTATTTTCTTGTATAATTGTTATGGTTGGTTCATACATGATTTGTATGTATTACCTTCTTGGAGTGTTACCTTTAATATTTTTCTCACTTAACGTTGAAAATGTCGGAGAATGTTGGAAAGCGCAGTGAGTCTGTGTCGATCAGGGACCAGCGCTATATAACTGTGTTGTCTTTGTTGTGGTTGTTTTCATTATTATGATTAAGACACATATACACCACCAGAGGAACGTCATTAGAGGCCAATCCCCACCATCAGGGCTACGTTATCAGTTGCCAGCATAATATCAGTAACATTTCCGCAAAAGATCGCGTGAAAACTAACGTCAGCATCAAAATACCTTTCCCTTTTTCGTTCAATTCTTTTGTTCCACCTCTATCGTAATCATCCTCATTTCGAGTATTGGCTTCTTATCCTTGATTCACAACGTTTAACGCTGTTCCTGTGGTGCTGCTTGCCATAGAGGCTTTTTGTCAAGCTTTCAAAAACATGGTGATATATGCTGTTTATGTACACCCCTTGGTGCGAAAGCTTTATCTCCTTTGTCAATAAGATCATCTCCTTTGTGAATCAAAAACTATGGTATCATCAATTCCCCCCTCCGACCCCTCCACCCCCAACCCCCACCCCCCTCGCATTGTTTGTTTACGTAATGTCGATATATTATGTGCGTTCAGTGCACGTATCCATGGGTCGTTACATTTTTAATTGGCATCAAGCACACGTCTACATTTTGATAAAGATATCAGTATGTTCAAATGCCCTAATTATTTATTTCACGCGTCCATGATGCAGCTACAAGTATTGCATGTACCCTCTTTCTGTCTCTGTCTGTCTGTCTGTCTGTCTGTCTGTCTGTCTGTCTGTCTCCCCCCCTCTCTCTCTCTCTTTCTCTCTCTCTCTCTCTCTCTCTCTCTCTCTCTCTCTCTCTCTCTCTCTCTCTCTCTCTCTCTCTCTCTCTCATGCACACACTCTCTCTCTCTCTCTCTCTCTCTCTCTCTCTCTCTCTCTCTCTCTCTCACTGTCTCTCATAACACACACACACACACACACACACACACACACACACACACACACACACACACACACACACACTCACATAATACACACGCACACACACACACACACACACACACACACACACACACACACACACACACACACACACACACACACACACACACACGAACACACGAATTTGTCTTTTATTTTCAATGTTTAAACTATTGATTGCAGCTAATCTATACAAAATATTTGTTTTTGCAAAAAGTGTAAATCTAAGGGGGAAAAAGTTTTAAGGGAAACCGAACCGAAGACGCTTGATGGGTCATTTCTAAAGGGGTGGAGTTAAAAACACTGCTGTATTTCATTTCACTTCTCGCCGATGGAATTAGTACACAGAACTGTATTCCATTCCATTTCTCGCCCGATGGAATTAGTACACAGAACTGTATTCCATTACATTTCTCGCCCGGTGGAATTAAATAAACACAAATGTATTCCATTCCACTTCTCGCCCGATGGAATTAGTACACACAACTGTATTTCATTCCATTTCTCGCCCGATGGAATTAGTACACATAATTGTATTCCATTCCATTTCTCGTTCACTTTGTTAAACTCGGCTGTCGGAAGTGGCAAATAACGGACCGTGAGTACTACTGTTGTGTGTCCAACAGTCTGCATCAGTGACATCACCAGCAACGCCGGTATTTGTGGCAAAGTTATCAAATACGTCACGTGCCAACCTTTTTATGTTCTTTGTTGATAAAGAGCGAACCAGCATGGCGGCGCCCTGTGTAGGTCGAATTCGAAGTGAAAAAAAAGGATAATAAGTATTGATAGAACAGCCAAATGAAGTGCAGAGATGAAAGTATTTTGCATATGTTCTGCCCTTTCAGGCTAACTTGCGTTTTCGCTTCGGTTTTCCGTTAAATTCCATTGTTTTGTTATAAGAATTTAAAGTAGGCTAATACTTTTTTATTTATGTTGTGTAAATAGCTATTCAAAATGATAATGTAGGTTGTAATTTTAATACACACTTTTAAAGTATTATCATATATATACGAGTCAGTCCTAGCTAATGGTAATGAAATTAGTATATAAAACTGACATAACTGTTTACATGACTTACGGACACAGCCATTTACATCGTCCACGTTTTGCTGTGTTACGTGTATAAAACGTCAGCTTTTGCGGAAATGTCGTCTTTTCATGTTCTCCTGTTTATATGTCTGTGATTAGGAAAAACGTATGTTGGTAGAGTTTATAGTTCGAAAATTGCGTTTCAATCATGACGACATCCGCAAAAGGGTACTTTACATCTGCTGTAAATCTCTTAGTTTTGAAGTACAGGTTACATTTTGGTTCCTCACGATGTTTTAAATCGATTTTATTATCATCATTTATGGATATTTCCAGCAACCACGAAAGTTGTAAGTCGGTTACTGTTCGTTCAAAAGACAAAACCAGACCCTCAGAGAAACCTTTTGTCATGGTAATGTTTACTGCATCTAATCGAGGTTACAGCAAAATTAAATAGTTATTTTCCGGTAAATTATGCGTCTCTAAGTTTCATCGGTGCACAAGTTCCCATTTCTGCCCGCCATTTCTTGAATCGATTTCGGATTTATTTCTTTTTTTCTTTTTTCTTTCTTCTTCTTCTTCTTCTTAACACTTTTTAGCATGTTGATTAATAGCCTGCAGCCATGACACTGGCTATGCTGTATTTTCAATGCACAAAAAACAAATGGAAATACATTCATTTTTATACAACATAAATTTAGAAATGAGTAAAATCAAGCTGGAGTACGCTGATACCCCATTGTTACCATCAGCTAAGAGTGACTCATTATATTCATATATGTTTGGACTTCTTAGTTTTTAACATTTTGTTGTTCGTTGTTCTAAGTCTTGTGTCTTTGATTTTCCTGCTTAACTGACTCTTTCAGGCCAAGGTCTGTCTGAGCACGACTTTGAGGTCGGAAACGGTGAATATAGACACATACTGAACAACATCCACGATCACTGGTGGACTGTTTCAAGGAGAACTAAACCCTTGGGGCTTAAACTTGAACTGGAATTGTGTTGGTCTGTGTTTCACTATTTCGCCCTCACTCTCGTCTCCAGAGACGTATGTTTGTTTCTTTTTTTCTTTTCTTTTTCTTCTTGATTTGGGGTGGGTGGGTGGGTGAGGGGGTCGCCAGAGTGATCCCCTTTTTTACATGTGAGCACTTATTAAGATTTGCCGTGGATTTTTTTTTTTTATTATTATTATTTTTATCTTATTTGCTTATTATAGTGAGGGGTGTTTTCTGTCTTGTTTCCACAACTTTAATGTTTTATTTGTAACCATCATAGGAATGAAATATCCTGTCATCCATTTAGATCGGCTTGACGATCGATTTTTTTTGGATTTTTTTTACGTAATTGTCTTTGTGTGTGTGTGTGTGTGTGTGTGTGTGTGTGTGTGTGTGTGTGTGTGTGTGTGTGTGTGTGTGTGTGTGTGTGTGTGTCTTTTTTTACATTCTTTTGGCTTGTATGTAGACAGAAAAACATTTCAATTAAACGTATACTAAAAATTTATTTTCAACAATTTTTGTCAGTTGTTCTTTATAAAGTATTGCTACAAGCTATATTTATAAGCTATATTTATAAAGTATTTCCACAAGCTATATTTATATTATAGTAGTACTCAGAGGTAAGTAAGTTGGTGTTTTACGCCCAGTCCACCGGTACTGTTATATGAGGGCGAAGTACACAGAGGAGGCTTGATGATTTTGACATTCGAGTCAAGGTTAGTGTGGGTTTGGAGTGTGTTGCCTTTTTTGACCGTTGTCCCTCGAGTAAATCGCGGTGGCAAACACTAGAAGTATATAAATTAGAGAGAGAGGTGACCTGCATGCATCGCCCGGATCAACCGTCATGGTTGACTTGGCGTGTTTTTGTGAAATCCAAATAAAGACAAGAATTGGTAAACTATACCCTATTTAGCCGGAAACGGAAAGCATCGTAACTATCTGTTTTATACTCTAGAAGATGAAGGTAAAAGTATGTTGTGCTACGTCTGTTATAGACCAGCTTTGGTCCTTGGTGTATGCATAGCAGGAGAGGGTGTGTGACTAGGCCTGAAATCGCCTCAGTTCCTTACTTAATGATTTGCACATTTTGTTGTTTACTATAATCACGTAAATAATTTTTTATACGTATTTTAGATGTGCAACAATTACACACATTTTCTGCTTAGTTTTTATATTGTTCTTCTTTCAACATGGATTCAATTGTGATAGCGTGGTGTGTGGAAAACACACACACACACACACACACACACACACACACACACACACACACACACACACACTCACACACGCACACACACACACACACACACACACACACACACACGCACGACGCACGACGACACACACAACACACACACACACACACACACACACTCACACACACTCACACACACACACACACACACACACACACACACACACACACACACATGATTGTGAGTGGTAGCCATGTGTACAACATATGGCAAAGCAGACTCAACTTGTTTATGAAATGGACGAGCTCACATTTTAACGTTCCATCCTGTCTCGTGACGCTGTAATCTTCGCGACTGAGTAGCAAGTAGCGGTATCTAGTAGTGCGGCTACAATTAGGCGTGTATAAACAGCTTATGCAAAGTTTGCTGTCTATTTTCAAACGCCACGGTTTTTAAGACGCTTCTAGTTCGTGCGTACAGCCATACAGAC
>OY757557.1:14272990-14293610 GCA_963584105.1 Alviniconcha strummeri | reverse complement strand
AACATATCGCCTGCAGTTCGAATAAATGCATTTCACTGAGCCAGAAAGATGGAGGGAGCAAGCCTCGCGGATGCTGGCCCCAGCGGAAGTGACGCGCGCGTCTGGCAACGGAGCCACTCCGAGCCGTTAGCTGCCATTCTCCTTCTGGTTATAAAACTTTATCAAAGTAAGAAACTCACACTTGCTGTGCAAAATGCCCCACAGTCGGTACTTTGGTTGCCTGAGGCAGCCCAACCCTGCAGTGATTAATGACCCCCTGACCCCTTATCTGGGTCACAGCCCGGTCTCCTCCCTGTCTGGCAGTCTGTGTCTTTTTTCACTCATTTATGTGGGCTAGTGTATCTGCCCTGCACTTTTCTCACGTGCTCAGCGCATTGCTGTGCCGGCAGAGATTCCTTTTCAATGTCAGTTCGGCGGACAACACGTGCGAATGCAGTCAAGGGTAGCATTTACGTGTGATATGAACTAGTAATTCATGAACGAGTCCCCCCCCCCCCCCCCCCCACCTTCCAGTTTCCCCTTCTTTCTACAGGTGACGGTATTGCAATTAATATCAGTTAATATCAGCTGACGGTACTGAGGCCTATCCGGGGTAATGACTACTCGGCGATGTTTAAGAGCGCATGTTCCTGAATATGTTTAAAGTACAAAGATTTATCTTCAACGGTAAAAGTAAATACACTTGGATATTAATGATACATTGAAACTTTGAATACAGTTCACTATATGATATATAATTTAAGTTTTTAGTTTTGCCTTGAGCATGTGATACCGCGGAGCCTGTGTGACATTATGTGCTAGAAAGATCGGGAATTCCTGGTGCTCTTGCCCGTGCTGTTCGAGACATTTCAAGATCACACTAAGAACATTGGACCCGACAATAATCATGTCTACCCGCTGATCATGTCATCGCGCACGCTTACATGAAAATACGCATGCACCACCTGGCAACACAAATTACGGGAAAGGTCGTCCGCAAACACTGAAATGACCAAGCTCATTCTTTTCAAACATCAGTGAGCAAATGCCGTACGGTGTCAGAGAGGGGTGGGAGAGATTAACTGATTTTTACTGAATTTGTTTCCTGACTGACATAATTTCAGTTCAACCAAGACACGCCTTTCAATATATAATTAGTATTCATGCAGTATCTACTATGTGAATGTATATAATTATGTTGTTTCCTTCTCGATCTTGTGTCATTTGTGAATAGTTGCGACGATTGCTTTTTAGTCAGTTGACTGTCGCTTGTAGACACATTTGCTTTTTTTTTTTTTTTTTTTCCCCCTTCTTCTTCTCTTTTCTCGTAACTGATTTGCTTCTTTTCCTCGGTGGACTAAAAACTTAATAGTGTGTGTGTGTGTGTGTGTGTGTGTGTGTGTGTGTGTGTGTGTGTGTGTGTGTGTGTGTGTGTGTGTGTGTGTGTGTGTGAGAGAGAGAGAGAGAGAGAGAGAGAGAGAGAGAGAGAGAGAGACTGAAACTGATGAAAAAGAGATAGTTTAGCTCTTTCTCTCCCTCCGTTTCTTGAATAGTTCCACTTAAAATTGTCGAAAAGAATGATTGATATAAAGCACCAGCGCGCATACCAGTGACACGCGAACACTCTGATAATTGTTTGTTTACACGACACCGGACACTGGTGTGTAGTATATACTAGTAAGCAGCTGGAACCAGTGGCTCCATTGCCAGAAAAAACAAACAACAAAAGGGTGGAAAAAACAAACAAATACTGCTACCCAGTCATTACTTTCTCATGTCAGTTCAAAGTCAGGTTGAAGTCCACCGGACTGCTATTCCCTGATCTTTAGTTTTACCTCCTACACACTTGACACGGTGGTTTCTACTGTTCTCACTTCACTAAGTCCACGCAGTGAGCGTTTAATGATGCTGCATCCTGGCAACAATTTGCGTGAACCTTGTTAGGTGTTGCATACACACTAAACGGTTAAAAAGAAGGCTCATTCTAATGGGACCATACTAGACACGTCACGGCAAATACGTGGCCACGGACAGGTAACAGGCCACGAAAATAATAATTCAAAACAAACAGTAAAAGAACAAGAAATATAACAAAATAATAGATTTGTCCTGAGCACACGTTTTGTATTGTCCCATTAAAATTGCCGTTCTTTTGGCCGTTTGAGTGTTCCGATCGTGCTTTTGACCGTTTGAGTGGTCCGATCGTGCTTTAGAATGCTAACAGTCAACTTAGTTTCAGATTGTTTTTGTTACCCAGGGTGGATGGTACCGTAGTGTCTAATTGTTTCTAACGATCTAGCGTCCGAGCTATGTAGACTACAGACGATAAGAGATACGAACGCTTCCTTCGTGTTTTCGTTTACACAGTTAAACTATTGTTTTGTTCCGAAGGTCCGGTCAGCGAGACAACAAAGTCGGAACAGGCCATGTGGTCAACAACGAGTAGGCAGATACATTTTTTTTAATGCCATTCGGAGACACATACATACATACATTCATGAGTCTTTTAGTACATTCAGGGTTACTCTGACGTGGACAGGATTTTTAATGTGCGTGTGTGTGATCGTTTTGCATCCCTATGAGAGGTGGGGTGGGGGTAGGCCTCAGTTTATAGTCTTATCCGAAGGATGAGGTATGGTGACTGCATGTGTAGTGTGTGTGTGTGTGTGTGTGTGTGTGTGTGTGTGTGTGTGTGTGTGTGTGTGTGTGTGTGTGTGTGTGTGTGTGTTTGTGTGTGTGGTGTTTGTGGTGTGTGTCATGTGTATGGGTGTGTGTGGGGGGGGGGGCTTACCTGTTTAGCTTCTAGTAGTTTGAGTTGCTTGTAGTCATTGTTATTGTCGTTTACCATTTGAGGTGTCTCAACGAGTAAACTTGTACAGCGCCCCATGCTCTATTAAGTCTATAAATATGTCATTATTATCATTAACTTGCAATCATGTCTTAAACCGCTTGTCTGTCTCAAGCGCGCATAACGGAGAAAAGGTCTCGAAGCCTGTGCAAGAGACGGAACTGACCAAAGTGAAGAAGACATCTTCAGCCCCATCTGGAGAAGAGGAGACGTCACTAAACGGGTCAGTCAGACCTCTGCCGATGCCTAACGTAACCGTCGCTGCACCATCTCCCCGCTTACCCCACCTCCACTCTTCCACCCCCATGACCTCGGTGGAGAGGAACTCCCAAGTGCTCGACGTGCCCCATAATCCGCGACCTCTTCCCCTGCCAGGCATTAACAAATCCACCAAGATGTAAACCAAGCTATAACCCTGTAACGTTGAAAATGTCGGAGAATGTTGGAAAGCGCAGTGAGTCTGTGTCGATCAGGGAACAGCGCTATATAACTGTGTTGTCTCTGTTGTGGTTGTTTTCATTATTACGATTAAGACACATAAACACTACCAGAGGTACGTCATTAGAGGCGAATCCCCATCATCAGGGCTACGTTATCAGTTGCCAGCATAATATCAGTAACATATCCGCAAAAGATCCCATGATAACTAACGTCAGCATCAAAACACCTTTCTCAGTCGTTCCCTTCCTTTGTTCCATCTCTGTCGTAATCATCTTCATTTCGAGTATTGGCTTCTTATCCTTGATTCACAACGTTTAACGCTGTTCCTGTGGTGCTGCTTGCCATAGAGGCTTTTTGTCAAGCTTTCAAAAACATAGTGATATATGCTGTTTATGTACACCCCTTGGTGCGAAAGCTTTATCTCCTTTGTCAATAAGATCATCTCCTTTGTGAATCAAAATCTATGGTATCATCAATTCCCCCCTCCGACCCCTCCACCCCCACCCCCACCCCCCTCGCATTGTTTGTTTACGGAATGTCGATATATTATGTGCGTTCAGTGCACGTAAATGAGTCATTACATCTTTAATTGGCATCAGGCATACGTCTACGTTTTGATAAAGATATCAGTATGTTCAAATGTCCTAAGTATTTATTTCACGCGTTCATGATGCAGCTACAAGTATTGCATGTACCCTCTTTCTGTCTCTGTCTGTCTGTCTGTCTCCCCCCCCCCTCTCTCTCATGCACACACACACACACACACACACACACACACACACACACACACACACACACACACACACACACACACACACACACACACAACACAACACACACACACACACACACACACACACACACTCACATAACACACGCACGCACACACACACACACACACACACACACACACACACACACTCACACACTCACACACACACACACACACACACACACACACACACACACACACACACAAACACACACACACACACACACACACACACACACACACACACACACACACACACACACACACACACACACACGAATTTATCTTTTATTTTCAATGTTTAAACTATTGATTGCAGCTAATTTATACAAAACATTTGTTTTTGCAAAAAGTGTAAATCTTTAAGAAGAAAAAAGTTTTAAGGGAAACCGAACCGAAGACGCTTGATGGGTCATTTCTAAAGGGGTGGAGCTAAATACACTGCTGTATTTCATTTCACTTCTCGTCCGATGGAATTAGTACACACAACTGTATTCCATTCCATTTCTCGCCCGATGGAATTAAATATACACAACTGTATTCCATTCCACTTCTCGCCCATGGAATTAGTGCACACAATTGTATTTCATTCCATTTCTCGTCCACTTTGTTAAACTCGGCTGTCGGAAGTGGCAAATAACGGACCGTGAGTACTACTGTTGTGTGTCCAGCAGTCTGCATCAGTGACATCACCAGCAACGCCGGTATTTGTGGCAAACGTATCAAATACGTCACGTGCCAACCTTTTTATGTTCTTCGTAGATAAAGAGCGAACCAGCATGGCGGCGCCCTGTGTAGGTCGAATTCGAAGCGAAAAAAAAGAAGAAGAGGATAATAAGTATTGATAGAGCAGCCAAATGAAGTGCAGAGATGAAAGTATTTGCATATGTTCTGCCTTTTCAGGCTAACTTGCGTCGTCGCTTCGGTTTTCCGTTAAATTCCATTGTTTTGTGATAAGAATTTAAAGTAGGCCAATACTTTTTATTTATGTTGTGTAAATAGCTATTCAAAATGATAATGTAGGTTGTAATTTTAATACACACTTTTAAAGTATTATCATATATATACGAGTCAGTCCTAGCTAATGGTAATGAAATAATATGTACAAGTGACATAACTGTTTATATAACTTACGGACACAGCCATTTACATCGTCCACGTTTTGCTGTGTTACGTGTATAAAACGTCAGTTTTTGCGGAAATGTCGTCTTTTCATGTTCTCCTGTTTATATGCCTGTGATTAGGAAAAATGTATGTTGGTAGAGTTTATAGTTCGAAAATTGCGTTTCACTCATGACGACATCCGCATAATGGTACTTTACATCTGCTGTAAATCTCTTAGTTTTGAAGTATAGGTTACCTTTTGGTCCCTCACGATGTTTTAAATCGATTTTATTATCATCATTTATGGGTATTTCCAGCAACCACGAAAGTTGTAAGTCGGTTACTGTTTGTTCAAAAGACAAAACCAGACACTCAGAAAAACCTTTAGCCATGGTAATGTTTATTGCATCTAATCTGAGGTTACAGCAAAATTAAATAGTTATTTTCCGGTAAATTATGTGTCTCTAAATTTCATCGGTGCACAAGTTCCCATTTCTTAAATCGATTTCGGAATTTTTGTTTTGTTTTTGTTGTTTTTTCTTCTTCTTTTTAACACTTTTTAGCATGTTGATTAATACCCTTCAGCCTTGACACTGGTTATGCTGTAATTTCAATGTACAAAAAACAAATGGAAATACATTCATTTTTTTACAACATAAATTTAGAAGTGGGTAAAATCAAGCTGGAGTACGCTGATCCCCCATTGTGACCATCAGCTAAGAGTGACTCATATAGATATATGTTTGGACTTCTTCCTTTTTAACATTTTGTTGTTCGTTGTTCTACGTCTTGTGTGTTTGATTTTCCTGCTTAACTGACTCTTTCAGGCCAAGGTCTGTCTGAGCACGACTTTGAGGTCGGAAACAGTGAATATAGACACATACTGAACAACATCCATGATCACTGGTGGACTGTTCCAAGGAGAGCTAAACCCTTGGGGTTTAAACTTGAACTGGGATTGTGTTGGTCTGTGTTTCACTATTTTGCCCTCACTCTCGTCTCCAGAGACGTATGTTTGTTTCTTTTCTTCTTCCCCCCCCCCCCTTTTTTTTGGGGGGGGGGGGGGTTGAGGGGGCGCCAGAGTGATCCCCCTTTTCATGTGTGAGCACTTATTAAGATTTGCCGTGAATATTTTTTATTTTTTTTTAATCTTATTTGCTTATTATAGTGAGGGGTGTTGTCTGTCTTCTCTCCACGGTTTCACAACTTTAATGTTTTATTCGTAACCATCATAGGAATGAAACAGCCTGTCATCCATTCAGACAGGCTAGTTGATTGATTTTTTTACGTAATTGTCTTTTTGTGTGTGTGTGTCTTTTTTCAATTCTTTTGGCTTGTATGTAGACAGAAAAACATTTCAATTAAACGTATACTAAAAAATTATTTTCAACAATTTTTGTCAGTTGTTCTTTATAAAGTATTGCTACAAGCTATATTTATATTACAGTAGTACTCAGAGGTAAGAAGTTGGTGTTTTACGCCCAGTCAACCGGTACGGTTATATGAGGGCGAAGTATTCAGAGGAGGCTTGATGATTTTGACATTCGAGTCAAGGTTGATCATAGTAACAACCAGGGTTTGGAGTGTGTGGCCTTTTTTGACCGTTGTCCCTCGAGTAAATCGCGGTGGCAAACACTAGAAGTATATAAATTAGAGTTGACCTGCATGCATCGCCCGGATCAACCGTCATGGTTGAATTGGCGTGTTTTTGTGAAATCCAAATAAAGACAAGAATTGGTAAACTATACCCTATTTAGCCGGAAACGGAAAGCATCGTAACTATCTGTTTTGACTCTAGAAGATGGAGGTAAAAGTATGTTGTGCTACGTCTGTTATAGACCAGCTTTGGTCCTTGGTGTATGCATAGCAGGAGAGGGTGTGTGACTAGGCCTGAAATCGCCTCACTTCGTTACTTAATCATTTGCACATTTTGTTGTTTACTACAGTCATATGAATATTTTGTTATACGTATTTCACAGATGTGCAACAGTTACCCACATTTTCTGCTTTGTTTTCATATTGTTCTTCTTTGAACATGGATTCAACTGTGATAGCGTGGTGTGTGGAAAACACGCGCGCGCGCACACACACACACACACACACACACACACACACACACACACACACACACACACACACACACACACACACACACACACACACACACACACACACACATGATTGTGTGTGGTAGCCATGTGTACAACATATGGCAAAGCAGACTCAACTTGTTCATGAAATGGACGAGCTCACATTTTAATGTTCCATCCTGTCTCGTGACGCTGTAATCTTCGCGACTGAGTAGCAAGTAGCGGTATCTAGCAGTGCGGCTACAATTAGCGTGTATAAACAGCTTATGCATAGTTTGCTGTCTATTTTCAAACGCCACGGTTTTTAAGACGCTTCTAGCTCGTGTGTACAGCCATACAGACTTTCCCGTTTGCTTCAGATCCTACACTGAGGACTGCACTCAACATAGCTGACTGGCTTTACTGGGTTCCAAGACGTGGCACTTGCCGATGTTTTTAAGTTTTGCTAGAAATAACAAGTTGCAACAGTTGGCTCCTTTTCTTTATACATCTAGCAACAGTATGGGCACAGACTAGTTTGTTTTTTGTTGGTTCGCTTGCCTGTTGTTGATGTGTGTGTGTGGGGGGGGGGGGGGGGGGGGCATAATTACAGTTTTACTGTTCTTTACGCCACACGCACGGCAGCCAAGTCTAGTGATTGCTACCAATAACCGTGTATAGATATTTGTGATGGTCTTCTTAGAGGCGTCTGGTTGCCTAATGAACTGATGTATTGTCGTATTTAATTGGTTATTGAGCTCAAAGTCCTATGCCTGCTAGTCTCAGTCACCGGAGGTTGTTTAAACCCTCTCATGACTGCATGTGCCAAGCAGTGTCCTTCCTTTGCACCTCTGTATACTGTTCGCCACTCAAGTTTTGTCGAAAGTGGCCGTGGACATTTGTTGTGTTTTATTTGCTTTTTCATCGTGAAACGCGTTTCTTTGTATTGTTGATGTATGTATATAAATATACCATTCGATTTGATTGTATGCATGCAGTTCATTCGGCTGTGAACAAGAGCCTGTGAAAACGAATCAACGTTTTGTAAGCTCACAACAACACTAAAATGCTACCATATTGCTAATTACATAATACAATAGGAAAGAGGTGATGTGGTCTCAGCACACTAATTGTTGCGCCTCTTGAGCTTTCACTGAAAACGAGTTTCTAGTAGAAACAGTACATTCGTTTCGGTCGTTTTTATTCCAGTCTTGAGAACACTAACAAAGCAATTACAGCAGGAGGAACATTCAGTTTGGTCATGTGTTTCTGCAGCCGTGAGTAGTTTGAGTCTACCGACTCCAGTGCAGAGATGTCGTTAACGTTGTGTATTGTTCAGTTGCTGAAATGAAGTAAGCTGAGGAAATAAGCTGGCGAAAGTGGGACATTAGAATTGGTAGTAGTATTAGACACTTCACAGGTAGCGCCCAGTCAACCATGGCGGTTACATCATGGAGATACACAAGTGAAAACTCCAGCAGTACGAATCTGATTCACTGTTGAAATACACACTACATTTTATATCAGTTCAACAGTTCCATTAGTACAATGTCATTAATCATAAATAATAGTCCAATTTTGTATCATGATACAAGCTTAATGTATTATACACAGTTTTAGCTATTAACACTTTTCACCAGTTATAGACAGTTTTCAAGTCTGTTCATATTTCCTGAACTCCAAGCTCACAGGAACCTGCATCAGTCACTCGTGACGACGAGCAGGGAGATCCGTTGTATTCCGCGGATCCACCGGGAACCTTCGTTAGCCATTCCCAACCCCGGGAATAGCGAAGAGAGGATTCTGAATAAATAAAGTTGAATGGAACAGGAATGTAGAAGTTATAAAAACAATCCAGGCAGTGGGCGAAACGTGAGTGGCTATATTTTGACCTACTGTACCCCCACTGTAGGAATCAGAATCGGTAATGATGAATAAACGAATGTGATGTCTAACTGCTTGGGATAAACTGTATCCGACTGACCAGAAATCAGAAAAAAATAGGTTAGGGAGGAAAAATAATAATGAACAATGCATTTTCTTTTTCAATAAGTAGTAATAACATTAAGCAGTGGCACGTTGCACAGTCAAATTGGATTGATGATCGCTTATATAGCGCTATTCTCCGCTTTCTTGAGCAGACTCACTGCGCTCGCATGTAGTGCTACATGAGTGACTAGCTTTTTATAGCGCGTTTTTTTGAATATCCACCGAAGTGGTGTACTTACAGCGCTGGCATGGCTGGTGCCACACGAAACTGCAGCCGTTTCGGCGCAAGTTCTGTGTACACCATACAACCATGCACCATGCACCATGTCACTTCATGCAAAGCCACATACGTAAGGTGTATGCGTGTTTAACTGTAACCTGCCACCTGCACTTGGCAGAATGACCGGGATCTTTTTCGTGCTACTGCGGTAACACGGGGGTGGAACGGATACCGAAATAAGAGTCAGCACAGATAGTCGACCATGGAGAAGGAAATTCTCCCGCCGTTCCAGCAGGGATTCGAACCCGCGACCTTTCAATCACGAGTCCGGCGCTCTAACCACTGAGCTATCCCCGCCCCCAAATAAATGTGATGTGATATAATGTATGTGGAATGGTGGTTTCCGGGTTTAATTGGTACACAATATGTTCTGTTTAAAGAGTGCCATAATATAACGTGTAATTATGTTTCCGATTTCTTTTTTCTTACTATGTTATGTGTTTGGAGTGACGTGGTATCAATATACAACTATTCTTTTATAACTGGGAAAGAGGATTGCAGTAAATCATGCAGGTTTTTTTAATATACATCTATGATTTCAGATTAATTACTGGAATGTATTACACGAGATTTATTAATGTTTGTGTGTGTGGGGGGGGGGGGGGGGGGTAGCACCGCATTTTGGTATTGTGCAGCATATAGATGTATTGCAGTTCATAAACATATTTTTATGAGATCAGTTCCCATGCCTGCTTATGAAGCTGTATTTAAAAAACGGATCAGTTGACGTTCTTTCTCTGTCTGTCTGCCTGCCTGTCTGTCTGTCTCTGTCTCTCTCTGTCTCTATGTTTCTATGTCCCTCTGTCTCTATGTTTCTATGTCCCTCTGTCTGTCTGTCTGTCTGTCTGTACCTCTGTCTGTCTGTCTGTCTGTCTGTCTCTGTCTGTCTGTCTGTCTGTCTCTCTCTCTCTCTCTCTCTCTCTCTCTCTCTCTCTCTCTCTCTCTCTCTCTCTCTCTCTCTCTCTCTCTCTCTCTCTCTCTACGAGTCTGTGATAATTTGTATAAAAGTGTTTTCTTTGAATAGCTAAATGTGTGTGCTTCTTGTAAATAAAACAAAACACAACAATAACACGTGTCTCTCTCTCTCTCTCTCTCTCTCTCTCTCTCTCTCTCTCTCTCTCTCTCTCTCTCTCTCTCTCTCTCTCTGTGTGTGTGTGTGTGTGTGTGTGTGTGTGTGTGTGTGTGTGTGTGTGGACTGCCCTAGACATGCCGAAGTGAAGGGAAATGACCAAGCAGAGAGACTGGCGGAAAAGCAGCCATCACAAGTGGCTTGCGTCTCGGGAGGTCTGCAGCGTGAAGGAACCTGAGACACTACCTGCAGGCACAAAGCCAAGGACATCACACCATCGATCACCTGGAGGAGAGAGGTGTAAAAGGAGGAAGCGCTCGACGATCTACCTAAAAAGAACGAGAAAGGGCCATCGTCAGTCAGACACTGGAGCTGTTCCCCAATAGGCAACGCTGGGGAAACTTCTGAGAGACAGGATTTTGGTCGCAAATGGGCGTTCCCGAACACAATTTGAACTGACCCCAACTGCGCTTTCTGATCACTAATTTCTCTAAAGTATTTGATGCTTTTCACGGCAAATCCAAAATTTAGTGTGTGGTGTTTAGAAACAAGCGACCTACGATCCATTTAAGTCGATGGATCGGCTATACTCTTGCCAGAGTACGCGGCATGCGCCTGTGTGTAAGCACTATACTGAGCACTGCACCAAGCCATGAGACGCTGCATCTCGGGCGTGCCGCACAGAATCAATACACGCTTCGAAGCAACCAGGGTCAGGTCAACTCCACAGGCACCTGAAATACATATAAAGCTAAAGCTTGTCCATTCAATCAGTAGTTTGTGTTTAGAATTTCATTTGATCCGAGAGATATGTATATTATATAATATTTCAAGCAGTTGCCGACGTGTAGTCCACCATCCGGCGAAGCTCTTCGTTGTGCCTCTTGTCTGCATCGCTTGTTCTGCATATGGCGGTTTCCACGGAAACGCCGTAACCGTTCTTGTCAGGGTCCCCCGTCTTTTCCGTGCCTTGGCCTGAATCTCAAACATACTTCAGTTCAGGTTACAGTTAATTCATCAACAAAAAACAAACAGAAGCGAAATAATCATATTCGAATTGGGAATTCACTTCTTGAAACAAAGTATGAAGTTCGAGAAACGGTTTATGTGCCTGTTGCCGTCTGTTTCTCCAGCTGAAACCAGCGGAGCTTCTGTGCCTTCACCTGAGTTTTACCTGCCGGCTGTATTGATCGTCATTATGCACTGTCCTGGTTGTGCCTTTGCTGTCTGATGACGTGCAGTTTCGCTCCGGTACGAAAATAGAATTCACGTGGGCCTTTCCAAATCATGTGTTGTACGTTGCATTGTTAAGTGCAAGCGTGTGTCTTTCAATCAATGAAGGTGGGAGTAGCGCCAAAAGCAATGAAATCCCGTATGTGTACGACATCACACTTAAATATTTTTCTTCTAGAGTTCATTAAAACTAACTGGGAGTTGTAGTGAGTAACTCAATAGAATACTTGCACTTCAGGTAATTTACGTTTGATTCAAAAATGTCTGTCCGTTGTCAAATCACTGTTTCCTTTCCAACATAAACAAACAAACAACAACAACATAAAAGCACACTCTTGTGAAGAGGCTGACAAGCTGTCTTTCTCCCTCTGCTGTTGTGTTGCCCTTGATCAACTACCTGCAGCTCACCGGTGAAATAAACAAAGGAGATGATGGTGAAGACGACAGTGACCGAGGACTAAACAACATGGTCGAAAAGGAACAACAGCATCATACCACAACAACAACAACAGCTGCACCAACGTGAGAGGAGGGTGTGGACAGGAGGAAAAGGAGGAACAATGCAGAATGATGACTATAGGCCTGATGTAAACACAGCTGTTCCAGGCCAGGTGTTGCTAAAAACGGAACAAAGATGGCGGACGTGGGTGTCAGCAGGCGGAACGATCGTTGATATCACCACACAACGCTGTACAGCAGTGCAGCCTATAATTATACCTATCCTGCCGTGTCTGCCGCTAGACACACAGAGACAGTTAATGTTTACGCATAACGTCTTCCTCGGGACTAGTTGGCGGGACAAAATGAGTGCATCAAGCTGAACAGGTTTTCGGGTAATTAGGAAGAAGAGTTACGCAAATTAATGTGCCAGCACGCACTGACCTGGCCTTCATATTCGCAATGACAAACCGATAAAGAGAAAAGAGTCTGTTAATGGAACCTGTTGTACTCCCGGTGTCATCAAGTATTGGAGAGAAAAACACTGACGTGGTGTTGAGACTATCATACCCAACAGCCTGTGAAGAAGCGGTTAACGCCTGCTGTGGAATGCCACGGGTCGGAGGGTCATGGGTTCGAATACCATCAGTCAGATGAGACTTTTACTGAGTCCTGGCCGGCCTCTACAGAGAGCTAGGGGCTCTATGGGCCTAGCAACAAGGCTGCTGTCTCACGGCTCAGCCAGATAAATAAACATATTAACTGTACAGGACATAACACACCTTAACACACCTTCACACACACACACACACACACACACACACACACACACACACACACACACACACACACACACACACACCACACACACACACACACACACACACACACACACACTCTCTCTCTCTCTCTCTCTCTTTCTCTCTCATAAAACACACACACACACACACACACACACACACACACACACACACACACACACACACACACACACACACACATTATGGGTAACTGCGAAGAAGGACTACACACTGGCGGTGAACCATAGTTACTACCACTACCACTACCACTACCACAACCCGCCCCAACGCCCCCATTCCATCCCTGGCCCACTGCCCAGACCTACTAAGCAGACATGTAAAGCAGCACGTCACACCACGCAGTACTGTGCCCCAGCTGTCAGCCGTTGTGTGGTGACGTAGCAATAAAAGTACACGTCGCAACGCCCGGCTCCACGCTTTCAGAGTACTTTTCCTAGCGACGTTTTTACACTTCCTAGCGACGTTTTTACACTTCCTAGCGACGTTTCTACTCTTCCTAGCGACGTTTTTACACTTCCTAACGACGTTTCTACTCTTCCTAGCGATGTCTTTACACTTCATAGCGACGTTTCTACTCATCCTAGCGATGTTTTTACACTTCCTACCGACTTTGTGTTGCGCAGCAAAGCAGAGAGATAGATAAAAACACGTCTTTTGGCGTACAAATGCTCCGTGAAGTCATGAAGATTTTAGATACCTGACCACATTTAGAGAACACAGGTTTTTTACACACACACACACACACACACACACACACACACACACACACACACACACACACACACACACACACAAACTCTCTCTCTCTCTCTCTCTCTCTCTCTCTCTCTCTCTCTCTCTCTCTCTCTCTCTCTCTCTCTCTCTCTAAAACAAAGCTGGGCATTCTGAAAGAAGACCGAAAGGTTGAGAAGAACGCTGATGTTAAAAGAGCAACACAGAAATGCGCAAATTTTCAGGGTAACCCCCTTTTTAACAAGCAACAGACTGACAAATAAAGTATGTCAAATGAACAGGCAATTTTTATTTATCAGAGTTTACCTATCTGTTGCTTAAAAAAGGGGGTTACCCTGAAAATTTACTCTCTTTTCACAAAAGACTTCGACCGAAATTAACCGCAAGCCTTCACCAGGAACGAGTTATTTCTTGGACTTCAACGTCATGTCAACCCCACAGGGCCACTCAGTATGATCCCAGCAACAAATATACTGTGAAGACTAACCCTCAACAAAGTCTCGACACGCTGATTGCAACCCTAAACTCCCTAATTAGTATTCCAAAGGCCACCTGCCTTCCTTGCTGGCAGCCTCAGATCAGGTCAGAATGGCGACAGCACTAGGTGTCTGACTACAGACAGTTCTTATGAGTGAGACAACTTCCCGGTCCAATGGTGCACGCGGAGAACACGTTCAGACATATCGTATGGACGGTGTTGGCCAATGGAGCTGTTCGTTGTTTGCTGTCTCTGTGCGCCCACGAAAACACCCACAGGTGTTCAATGCACTGTGGAATTCAATGACACCTACAGGTAATGAGACAGAGATTGACCTTGTACCCGCCCTAAGGACGCCGAGTGATGTCCTTGGTAACTTCGGACACTTCCCGATTACCCGCGGGACGTAACGTGGCCTATTTTTATTCCCACTTTGCATACATTTTCAAGTTCTCAAAGCTCTCAAAATGAAAACGTTTTGGTTAGCTTAACTTGTCTTCGGGGCTGATTATATGTGTTTGTTTGTTTATTTGTTGTTTGCTTGGTTTGGTTTGGTTTGCTTTGGTTTTTACTTGTTGTTGTTTGTTTGTTCAGTTTAGTTTTTTGTTTTGTTGTTGTTGTGTGGGTTTTTTGTGTTTTTTTACCTTGTACCGAAAGTAAAATTGTTTGGCGCGGAAAGGATTACACACCTGTGCATGGATAGCAATATCAAATATATCAATATATCAAATATTCAAGCAGTGTGAATTACAACACTGTGCGTCTGCTAAGGGACCACACAACTGGTAGAGCGAATTAAGCTGCAACAGATAGCATGCACCAGGACCAATCGACGAAGAAGCGGCACACTGCAATGATCAAGGACAACAACCCAACGGCAGAAACCCTAGGGGTTCGATGTCAGAACTCCCATGGAACTAATCCACTTACGTAAAGGTGCATTAACCTAGACGTTCCGCCAACACTTCCCATACGTAAAGGTCCGTTCACACGCACGTTTTACACTTCCCTTATGTAAATGTCCTTTTACCTGGACGTTCAACACTTCCCATACGTAAAATCTGTTCACACGCACGTTTTACACTTCCCTTATGTAAATGTCCTTTCACCTGGACGTTCACTATTTCCCTTACGTAAAGTTCCGTTCACCTGGACGTTTATTATTTCCTTTACGTAAAGGTCCGTTCACCTGGACGTTCAAAGCTTCAGTAGTATCCATAAAGGTCATAACGAGATGATACGATACGTAAGAGCGGAACAGGATTCGAACCTCGATTGTTTGCGTAAAGCCAGAAGGCTGGATCTAGCCACGAGACCCTCGAGTATATGTCCCTTTTTTTTCCACATTGTCTCAGAATGGAAAAGCTATTTCGTGATTCCGCTTCAGGGTCGGTTTTCGGATTTGATATTTGATTGCAAAGTAATTCTAGGCAGCGACACTGTGCATGCTGATGTAAACTTGTCTTTAGGATGTTAGTCACGGAAGAGTAATGGTTAGTTCTACAGGAGAGATAACACTGGATGCAAATATTGACCCTTCTGATAACAGTGACGTATGCATGTCCGCTGCTCTCTTCCTTGGTAAAAGATAGTTTGCTTCTTTGTCTTAATGAGATATTCCTCCTTCCAAGCCAAATGTGGGCTACTTTAACAATGCACACATTGCAAAAATGGAAGGTTGAGTTCCTTCAGTCCTGTATGAGGTACGATTTGGAGTTTTTCCCTTTACTTAATGGTGTGTTTTCATTTTGCCTTCCTAAAAGGCAAAAGAATGTATTCCCCCATCTGCCAGTGGGTGACGTTATTTATTCCACACACACACACACACACACACACACACACACACACACACACACACACACACACACACACACACACACACACACACACACGAAACACACACACACACACACACACACACACCAAACACACACACACACACACACACACACACACACACACACACACACACACACACACACCAAACACACCAAACACACCAAACACACACACACACACACACACACACACATACACACACACACACACACACACACTCACACACACACACACACACACACACACACACACACACACACACACACACACACACACACACACACACACACACACGCACGCTATTCAAAGCACCGATGTTAATCCACAAAATTATGAAGCTGAAGTTCAGTGTTGCTACATGTTCACAGAGACCATAAGGACTATCAGGGACGCGGAATGAGGCTGTTCTCTTTCTGACTTACAGATGCAGCTTGCTGTCAGACATATACCGCACTCTGATGACTGAGTGTGTCCTTCATATCGAGTGCAGTGACAAAGGACAAGGAGATTCGTCCGAAGCGGAGTGTGTATGACACTGACACAAGACGCTAACAAAAACATTAGCCACGTGCCAAACACGGGGTTTGTTGTTGTCCTTGTTGTTGTTATTGTTGTTTTAGCAACAACAGCAATTACGACAAAAAAAGCAATAACAACAACGGCGTCAACAACCAAGAACAACCAACGACAACGACTACAGTGGCATCACATCAAGAACAACAGCAACCACTAAAACGAAACAATTCTGGAATTAGCTCCATCAAAAAAAGTATGAGACACAATGAGCCTATTTCCTCAAACACCTTGTATGAACCACATCTGTTTAACGAGTGAATGAAAACGATTATGTGCCGTTTTGTGTATACGTCAAAATGTTGTTGTCTGTATCTGTTGCCTCTGTCTAATTACTCACTTTCAAGAAGGTTATCGAGTGACCGTGTGGTCTGAATGCGTGTTGCTGATGAGAATTGCCTGTTATAATGGATGAAACTGAATCGCAGACTGACTGCAGATGCGATAAAAATCTGAAACAGAACGAGACCCAGAGCGCTCGTGCAGAATCAACACACAAGGGAGTTAACTAGCACTCAAAATACGTAACACGTGTACAACAGCAAAGACTTGAGTCGCCTACGGCAACTCTCAACTGGCATGCGTGTAAATACAAGGTACAGAGGAACATCTTCACCATCCTTTGGAGGATGTACCTCTGGTGGAATTTATGTAACTTGTATTTACACGCATGTCAGGTGAGAGTTACCCTAGGCGACTCAGGTCTTTGTTGTTGAACAAGTGTTACTTATTTCGAGCTCTACTTAACTCCCTAGTGTTTTAATTCTGTGGATGTTATAATTTTGCTTTTACTCGGAAATTTCATTGCACTGCACTTAGAGCAGTTTGAAACTGGACTAACCACCTGTGACAAGTCCTCAACATTATTATTACCTTTTGACTTTGAAAAAATCTCAATCCTTTAACAAATAAAAGGTGTTTGCACCCTGCCCGCCGATTGGAACCAGGAAGAACCACGTGACACTTTTGTTATCAACTGAAAATGTGGCACGCACTTCACGCGGTCGGCTGCACGCGGTCGGCATTAACAGTGCATACAGCAAAAAAAGTAGGTCGACCCTTCCGTGTCGTGTCGTTCAGCAGTGGAGAAATGGAGGGGAGGGTTGTGGCCAACGTTCATAGCGGGGGCTGGGGTAAGTGGGGTCTGTAAAGCGGTAATGTGACACGGTAATAACCGGCTCAAAAGATCATATTCCTTCTTGACGTTTTTGTCATCCTACGATGGGTGTCTCGGTCACTCCAGCCCCCTTTCGGAACAAAGAAAACTTGTACTTCCTCCGACACCCCCCTCCACCACCACCACCACCCTACCCCACCGAAAAAGAGAAGAGACGTTCAAAATTCGTAATTAAATGACTGAAAGAGTGGGTTTAAAAGAGTGGTGAACATCTTGAACTGTATGAAGGAAGATATCCTCTGGCTCCTTGAACATTTTGAAATGAATGTGAAGCTATATATCATGCAATCACTAATGTTAGACTCAGTGTGGACACTCTTACAAAAGCGAGAAATACGAGAGAGTCACTGTCGGGTCCATTTGTTTTACACAGCTTGACAATGCTCTCAGTAATCGATTCTCTCTCTCTCTCTCTCTCTCTCTCTCTCTCTCTCTCTCTCTCTCTCTCTCTCTCTCTCTCTCTCTCTCTCTCTCTCTCTCTCTGTATATATATATACCTTCTGTCTGTTGCTGGGTGGTTAGAATTAAACATTTTTAAACGTGCTTCTTCTTTCTGTCTCTCCAACTCACCCCAACCCCTCCAAAAAAGGAATTGCTTCTAATCACCTCTACGTCCTGAACTTCCTGAATCATGCTGTGGAAAACACGGTGGCCTCTGGCGAGAAGCCAAATAAAAGAAAATTCGCTGGCAACGTTTCGGTTCGTGACTGTAATTCGGTGCTATTGACAGCTGATTCAAAGGCTGGGCGTTGGCTTTTCAGTATGTCTCACGGGCCGTCTATTTGAGATGTATGCTCATTGTGGAGTTGTCTTACCTTTCCTGCGGCCTTCATGAACACGCGGTCGTTGAGGACAGAGACTGTAATGTAATGTAAAAGAGTATTTGACAGAGAATGTAATGTAATGTACAAGAGTATTTGTAAGGCGCTTACACCTAAAGTGTTCCCGAAGTGCACAATACAAAAGCAAAAAGATCAACAAAACCTATGCAGAACCTAAGCACAATGAACCCTACTAATTACATAAGCACACTACAACACTTCATTCAACATCTTTTTCATCACACACACACACACACACACACGCACACACACACACACTCTCTCTCTCTCTCTCTCTCTCTCTCTCTCTCTCTCTCTCTCTCTCTCTCTTTGAAACTGGTAGCCGTGTGGAATCAAGCCACATACCGTTACACCTCAGTATTGCTAAAAAAACAAACCCAAGAACAAAAACAGAAATTGAACTCAACGAGAGAAAATACAACAAGAATTAAATGGAGCAGCGAAAAAGCTGAGGAATATAAAGAAAAAATAAATTCAGAAGAATCTAAAACAAAGTTACAGGAAGCGTTTGAACTTTTGGCTGTTAATACAGAAAGCGCTTTGAAGAAATTTTCTGACACATTATTGTGGGGGGCTGAGTGCATGAGGCGAACGGTTTGGTCCGACACGGGCACTAGACGTGACACGAACAGGTGGTTCGACCGTGAATGCCTTGCAAAAAAGCGTGCAGCCCGGCGCGCTTTGAATCGTTTTCAAAGAGCAGGCTTAGAAGCAGATAAAGTAGCTTACAATTTGAAGAGAACTAAGTACAAATCAAAAATATTTGAAAAGAAAAACGAATATAGAACCACAGTTCACCAGCAACTTTTTGATAACAAACGAAATAGCAATAAATTTTGGGACATCATCAAAAAAGCAAGACAAAGAAAACGAAATCAGCCAGAAATTGTCATTTCTGATTGGGAAAGCCATTTAAAAAATGTTTTAGGCCATACAAGCCCAGACAAGGAACAGACACAAACCCACGCCAACCCAGAAGATGACACAAACGAAACATTTGTTCCCGAACTGGATAATCCCATTACGGAACACGAAGTTAGGCAAGCAATCAAAAATTTGAAAACGGGCAAGGCTTGCGGACTAGATGATACATGTGGCGAGTTCCTAAAACATGCTGACAGTTTGGTAGTACCCTTTTTGACAAACTTAATTAACAGACTGTATGATGCTAGCCATTTCCTGTTGGACTGGTGCAAATCAGTTATTATTCCACTGTTAAAAAAAGGCGACGATAAAAACCAGACAAGTACAGGGGAATTTCGCTGCTGAGTGTCGTTAGCAAAGTTTTTACAGCAATTTTGAACAAGCGATTATATACATGGGCAGAGCACGAGAAAAAAATCAGTAAAGAACAAGCGGGCTTTCGCAAAGGATACTCCACAGTTGATCACATATTTACTTTAACCTCAATGATTACAAAGAAGTTAAACAGCAAGAGAGGAGGAAAAGTATACGTAGCATTTGTGGACTACAAAAAAGCATTTGATACAGTAAACCGTGAGGCGTTGTGGGATGTCCTTCAAAAATTAAAAACATCTTCCAAAATGATCAGAATTCTAAAAGCTATGTATAACTCTGTCAAGTCGTGCGTCAGGTGGGGTGCAAATCTATCACAGTTTTTTGAATGCCCACAAGGGGTGAAACAAGGGTGTCTGTTAAGTCCTCTTATTTTCTCTCTCCTGATATCGGAAGTAGCTGAGTATGTTCGAAAAAATGGAAAGCATGGAATTCAGTTACTACCAAGCCTCGAAGAGATATTCCTTTTATTATTTGCAGATGATATTGTCCTAGTATCCTCCACGCCATCAGGTCTGCAAAACCAGATAAACAATCTAGAAAAAGCTTCCAACTCTTTAGGGCTGACTGTGAATCTGGACAAAACGAAGGTGATGATCTTTAGAAAAGGAGGACATATTGGTGCAGGGGAAAAGTGGTT